>REGO01000378.1:507744-528922 GCA_010120015.1 Rhombomys opimus | reverse complement strand
CAGAAGCTGGAAACAGCCCAGATGCCCCTCAGTGGAGGAATGGATGCACAAATTGTGGTATATCTACACAATGGAATATTACTCAGCAATAAAAAACAAGAAAATCATGAAATTTGCAGGTAAATGGTGGGATCTGAAAAAGATCATCCTGAGTGAGCTATCCCAGAAGAAGAAAGATGCACACAGTATATACTCACTCATATAGACATATAATATAGGATAAAACTACTAAAATGTGTACAACTAAATAAACTAATCAAGAGGAAGGACTCTTGCTAAAATGCCTATCCAGAAAGGCAAAAGGATGGACATCAGAAGAAGGAGAAAATAGAGAATAAGTCAGTAGCCTGACATTGAGGACTTCTGAAAAGCTCTGCCCTGCAGACTATCAATGCAGATGCTGAGACTTATGGCCAACCTTTGGGCAGAGTGCATGGAATCTTATGAAAGAAGTAGGAAACAGTAAGATCTGGAGAGAACAGGAACTCCACAAGCAGAGCAACAGAACCAAAAAACTGAGCACAGGGGTCTTTCCTGAGACTCATACTCCAACCAAGGACCATGCATGGAGATAACCTAAGACCCCTGCACAGATGTAGCCCATGGCAGTTCAGTATCCAAGTGGGTTCCATTGTAATAGGAACAGGGGCTGTCTCTGACATGAACTGATTGGCCTGCTCTTTAATTACATCCCCTTGAGGGGGAAGCAGCATTACCAGGCCACAGAAGAAGACAATGCAGCCACTCCTGATGAGACCAAATTGATTAGGATCAGAAGGAAGGAAAAGAAGACCTCCCCTATCAGTGGAGTTGGGGAGGGGCATGCATGCGGAGGGTGAAGGAAGGGGGGGCATTGGGATGGGAGGAGGGAGAGAACCACAGGGGGGATACAAAGTGAATAAAGTGTAATTAATACAGTATTTAAAAAAAGAAAAAAAAAAGAAAATAACTCAGTAGGAATCTATTTTCTCTTTAATCATGAAAGGAAAGTATGCAGTGCAGAACTATTATATCTAAATCCATTTTATAAAAAAAAATATTAGCTTATTTTTTCCACTTCCACAAGTCTCCCAATATTTCCAAATATTTCTGGTAAGCTATAGTATTATTAATATTCAGTGAACATTGTGTGTTTGGTTTGTATACTAGAGACCATGATATGACTTTCCAATCACCTGGAAATATATCTTCTATTATCCACTACATTACACTCTTCGCTTTTTTCAATTTCTGTCTCAAAACATAATTTACCTTACATTATTGAACTCTTCTTTTAGCCAAATCTCTCACCTCATTTCTGCACACTATTTTGCTCCATTAGGATAAGGTTTAAATATGATAATTCTGTTGCTTTATTCCCTAGCAAGGCTATTAGTGAAGGAGGAAAGTTTGTGGAGTGAGCTCTCTTTTCCTAACTTTCTGTGGATTCTGGGGATTGAACTTAGGTTAACAGGCTTGTATAGTAAGCTCCTTTAGCTGTCTCAGTATCTTGCCAGCTCTGAAAGGTTATTGTTTAAACTAATTGAGAACAGAACTTTTCTTTGAACTTCTTTTTCATCCCTCAGGCCCCAAGAGTCATCCAAAATAGACAAGTGAGTAGTTATTTATTGAATTATTATTTTTAAATTATTGACTTATTAAAAATTAAATTTTATCTGCTTTGCATACAACCTCGTATGCTCAGCCTTTTAACGGTTGTGTACTAAGTTGTCTTGCTAGTGTTTGTACTGCTTTTATTTTATAGTAGACTATGATTACACTAAATCCATTACATTAAATGGATTTGGAGAGGTATCAAATGTATAATTTAATAGGCATGTCTTTAGAGATAATCTAATCATCTCTTAGAACCATTCACAGCAGCAGACTTTTGTAACAAACAAATATGGTTTCTTCATAATAGAGAAACTAACTAACCATTGGAATGTCTTTCCATAAACAATAGAATTTTTTTTTCTCTCACCTTTTATTGTTAATACAAATACCTTTGAGAGAGGTCTAGTTCTCATCATACTTAATCATTTGTGCATGTAAATATAATTTATATAAGTGTAGACTGCACTTTCAGAGCTGGCAAGGTGGGGGCCAATCAGTGCAGGCAGCAAATATCACATGGAGGAACCCACAGTTGCCTAAGGAAGCTTCTGTTCACAGTGATCACCAAGCACTCTAGAGGGTCCATGATCTGTAGTTGACAGTGCTACTGGGCACCCTTAAGTTTACTAAGAAGGTAGACGTCACATGGTTTTACCACAGTAAACCGAATTTTCAATAATGAACACTGTGCTAGAAAGCTCTGAAGACAAATGTTACTACTGTGTGTAACGGAGAAAACCCAAATTCATACGAAGTGGAATCTGTGCTCAACCTGAGGCTGCACTGCCACAGGTGAATTTACATTTGTCAGTGGAACACACGATCAGAGCTTACATGCTGGGAAAGATGTTACTACCATGGAAAATAACATAACATAATAGAATATGATAGGATATAATGTAAAAATATAATATAATGGGGAAAATATGTTAATACAAAAACCAGAAGGTGCTCCTGATACAGGGATTAATTCAATGTGTGCTCCTAGAATTCCTGAGGTAGATTCTCTGTTACCTTTGCAGGAGACTTCATGAAAAACAATAGTCCATTTTTGTGTGTTTTCTTTAAGAATTTCCATGTTCTTTATTTTTTTTTCATAAATCCTTTTAGCTGTTCTTTTCATGTAGAGTAAGAACTCTTTATGCTTGCTCACTAGGGGAGTCCATGAATGTGCATAATTATTACATGGTTATTTTACCTCTGTGAGTTATGGATCTTGCCTCATTGGCATTTTCTATTTTAGAATATAGTTAGATATACAAATTAACAGAAGCCAAATACAGCAACTCAAGCCCCAATGCTTTTGGTGAAATATTCTGCTTGCTATGATCACAGCACAGGGATCTAGCCCTTTGATGTTAACGTCAGCTTTAATAATCATTGCATTTCCTTATTTCTTCCAGCTTGCTCTCCTGAGAACACTGTTTCCGCTATGGTTCCCTTAAATTGGGAATTTAAATTAACCCATTTTCCAACTAATTCCCAGGTTCATCCTTGTGAAATTCCTTCCTGCTCCTCTAACTATATGGCTTCTTTAGTCCTTGTTTAGCATGTGGAATATGCTTTATTCAATCGAGACTTTGGTGACTGACCCACAGGCATCTCTATTTCCACCACACTTCAGTGTGATTTGTGATGCTAGGTAGTGATAATAGTATTGAAAAAAAGATGTCTACAATCAACTGCTTCTTAGGTAGCATTTAGGGTATATGAGTACCAGCTTTGGTATAAATGGCATGGTAATCCATAGTTAATGCCCTCCTTTCCTATGTAATAATTGGCTGCCTCCCAAGACTAGGAGATAGGAATATCAACAGAATCAATTAACACTGCTAACGGCAAATTGCCCCTTTTATAAATGAATTACAAGGGGATGATAATATCCTCCTTTAATGTAGGCAGCAAAGACTTCTCTTGCTCTGAAAAGACTGTATGGCCTCCTATACTAGGAAGAAAATCTTTGTTTAAAAATCTAAGTATGATCAAACTAAAGTCAGAAGCTGAAAAGCCAACCAAACAAACACAAACAAAAACTCAAGTGCTATTTCTGAGGACAAGATAAGAAAATGTAGGCCCTTCATTGTGGGAAGCCAACGCAGGAACTTGAGCAGAAACCTGGAGATGAGTGCTGAGGCAGAGATCATGGAGGAGGGTTGCTTACTTGCTCTACATGGCTGACTCAGCCTAAATATACAACCCAGGACCACCTGCCCAGGATCGGCACATTCCACCATAGGGTCGGCACTTTCACATTAACAGTTAGTAAAGAAGAAACCTCACAGTCTCACCTGTAGGCCAATCTGGTGGGAATGTTTTTCTTATTGAGGAGTCCTCTTTTCACATGACAAGTTGACAAAAACACTAAGTGAGACAATTGACTTTTTGTCAACACAACAATTCATTCCTAACTAACCATTACCATTTTTTTATTTTTATCTCAAGATTTCATATTAATATCAATATGACAATATAAAACATGTATAATTTTTAAAGTCCCACTTGCTTTAAACGTTTGTTATCTGAAAATTTCATGATTTCCATGTTTTAAATAGCTGAGTAGTATTCCGTTGTGGAAACGTACCACAGTTTCTGTATCCATTCAGTTGAGGGACATCTAGGTTGTTTCCAGATTCTGGCTTTTACAAATAAAGCTGTTATGAACATACTTGAGAAAATGTCCTTGTTGTATGGTGGAGCATCTTTCAGATATATAAGCAGGAATAGTATAGCTGAATCTTGAGGTATTCAGAGAATTTCAGAGAAATTCAGTTTTCAGAGAAAGTGCCATGCTGATTTCCAAAGTGGTTGTACAAGCTTACATTCCCACCAGCAATGGAAGAGAATTCCCCTTTCTCCATATCCTCTCCAGCATGTGTTGTCACTTGAGTTTTTGAACTTAGCCATTCTAATGGGTGTGAGATGAATTGTTTTGATTTGCATTTTCCTTATGACTGAGGATGTTTCTTTGAGTGTGCAGAGTCTGGGCTGTATCTTCACCAGTAGTCTTTCCAGGCCTCTCACATTGTTAAACCTCAGTTACTCTTTATGACCTTTTCAAACTTTGAAAAACTTTACTATGCAGGACACTCTTACACAGTATTAAGTCTGGCTGCCAGCATGAGATTCAATCTTGGTTACCTCTGGACCACAGTTGGTGTGTGGTGATCCTAAGGAAATACAAAAGATTTCACCTCAAGGATTGTGGTTTATTATTTTTTATTTTTATTTGTTTATTATTTTTTACAATTTGTTTACTTTGTATCCCAGCTGTAGCTCCCTCCCTTATCTCCTCCCAGTCCTACCATCCCTCCTTCTTTTCCCCCTGTGCCCCTCCTCTAATCCACTGATAGGGGAGGTCCTCCTCCCCTTCCCCCTGGCCCTAGCCTATCATGTCTCATCAGGAGTGGCTGCATCATCTTCCTCTGTGGTCTGGCAAGGCTGCACTCCCCTCCCCAGGGGTTGGTGATCAAAGAGTCAGCCACTGAATTCATGTCAAAGACAGGCCCTGTTCCCACTACTAGGGAAGTCACGTGGACACTAAGCTGCCATGGGCTACATCTGAGCAGGAGGTCTAGGTGGTTTATTATTAATCATCACTATCTAGGCATAGTGGTGCATGCCTTTAACCCCAGCATGTTTGAAGGCAGAGGCAGGCATGTTTCTGTGATTTCAAAGCCAGCCTGGTCTGCAGAGCTAGTCCAGGGCAGCCAAGGCTACACAGAGAAACCCTGTCCATAAGGAACAAACAAACATATATATATATATATATATATATATATATACATATATATATATATATATGTATATAAAATAATCACTAATTTGTCGGCCCCAGATTACAAGAATCAATTGTCCTAGTAAATGATGTGTTTGTTTTAATCACAAATGGCCCCCTTTTTTAAAAAAAAATCACATATGATTCTTCAGCTCCACCTGACCAGACATCACTATTTAATTCAAATATATCACACATATGGTCTTTGAGGGACTCTCAAATTTCCTTCTGAAACTTCACAAACCAGGATTCCATCATCTGCACTGCTCTCAGAATTACATTTCAGATTTCCACAGCAGCTCATTAAGCTCTGAACTTTCAATGGCTTTTCCAGCTCAGAGTTCCAAAATCCCTCATAATCCTCCCATAACGATACCAGTTCTCTCACAGCAATAGATCTTTCTCTGGTATCATTTATTCTTTTTTTCCTGTCTCCATTATATTTTCTATTGCAGTGATGAAGACAACATAACCAAAAGCAACTTTGGGAGGGAATTTTTTATTTGCCTTATACTTCCTGGTCACAATTCATTACTGAGAAAAGCCAAGGGAAGAAATCAAGCAAGGCAGGAGCCAGGAGATAGTAGCTAAAGCAGAGACCATGGAAGAATCTTGCTTACTGATTTGCTCTCCATGAGTTTCTCTGCTGGCTTTCTTATACAACCCAGGACTACTTGCCCAGGGGCTAGATAGCACACAGTGAGCTGGGCCCTTCCAGGTCAATAAGTAATCTAGAAAATGCCCTACACGCTTAGCTATAGGCCAATCTGTTAGGGATGTTTTTTCGGTGAGGTTTGCTTTTCCAGGATGACTCCAATTGCGTCAAGTTGATATAAACAAACAAGCAAACAAAAAAACAACCTAACAAGGACAATCTTCAACTTTTTGACTTTCCCGATTATTTATTTGAACATTCCTGCTTTTATTTCTTTTGACATCTCATTAATCTTCCATTGTTAATCTAGTCATTATTCTCATGGCATACATCATCCATTTGCTACTTCCTGTCTTTACTTCCTTCTATATTCACCTTGAAGTGTTTATTCCTTCCAGCCATTCTCTTCCACGCTGAAACTGTTCTCACAATGAAGCACCCAACCATACTCTGAAATCCTAAAATTGAAAGTAGATTTGGGCTGAAGAATGTTACAAATAGACTGGAACACCAGTATTCTGCTTATGTTCACCAAAACAAATGACATTTTCATGATATGTCCCTCTTCTAGTGGAGAAGTGGTTAAGTGTCCTCCTACTTGCCACCTGTCCAACTTTTGGAGTTTACATTCTGTTATGGACCTACAACCTTCTATCACAACACAGCCAGTAGTGTTTCAGAAGTCTTTTCCTCATTAAAGAAATAGAAAATTTTACATTATTTGTCAGCCCTTCAACTTTCTATACTTAATAAAAATATTCCCTTAAAGCTTAAGAATATAGGAAGTCTTATGGAAGAATAGGGGGAGAGAAGGACCTGGAGGGGACAGGAGATCCACAAGAAGACTAGCAGAGTCAACAAATCTGGACCCAGGGGGTCCTGCAAAGACTGATGCATCAACCAAGGACCATACATGGAGAGGACCTAGGCTCCATGTTTAGATGTAGCCCATGGGCAGCTCATTTTCGATGAGGGTTCCCTAGTAAGGGGAGCAGGTGCTATCTCTGATATGAACTCTGTTGCATGCTCCTCGATCACTTCCCCTTGGTGAGGCTGCCTTGCCAGGCCACAGAGAAAAAGGATGCAGACAGTCTTGATGAGACTTGGTAGGCTGGGATCAATTGGTAGGGGAGGAGGGCTTCACCTTTTCAGAACACTGAGGAAGAGGTAATAGGAGGAATTGTGGGAGCAGGATGAGACAAGGGAGGGGGCCTAAAGGAGGGATGTAAAGTGAATAAATTAAAAAGAAATAATAATAAAAGAGCTAAAGCTGAAAAATAAAAAAAGGAGAATGCAATCGCTTTTATTTTTTTATATGTTTCCTGATTCTTTAGTGAAACTCTCACTGTGGTAGAACTTCTGCCACAGGGAACTGAAGGAATCATAGCTAACCAAATTACTCTTCTAGTTGCATTGTCCTTTGCTTTTCAACATATCATTCTGCTTTTATTTTACTTTTTTTGTTTTTTTTTACTATTCATTCTTATTTTCTCATTTTTTTCTTCAAGTCTTTTAAATATTATCATTCATGAGTATATTTCTAGTTTCTGGGTCTCTTACACTCTCAATTAGATCATATTTATTTTCAAGACACAAGCCATCAACTGGAAATCAAATGTCTTCCCACTTACAGATCTACTAGAAGTCAGCCATGGTGGTACTTAACTTTAATTCCAGCACATGGTGCAGGTGAACCTCTCTGAGTTCAAGGCCAGCCTGGTCTGCAAAGTGAGTCTAAGAAAGCAATAGCTACATAAAGAGATCCTGTCTCAATAAAACAAAAATTAAAAACAAAACAAAACAAATGATCTACTAAACTTTTTCTTTAGTTATAAATTCATACAATTATCTGAGAACATTTATACTGTATTTTCAGTGTCATTTCTAACTTGAAATAACCCTCACTGATTTTGTAACACAATCTGTCTATCATACTCTTCACAGTCTTTCAGCTTCTTAAACAGGTACTCAAATTGTACTCAGAAGATTCCTTCTTAGCAAAGGTACCTATTTCTTTCATTGCTTCCTGTCTTTTCTTATTTCCGGGAAAATTTTCATTTCTCCCCATCATTTCCCTGCTCACCTCTCTTTGGCTGTAATGTTTCACCTACATATTGAACATTTCTAGGTGTGTAACTAAGTATTTGATTCTTAGCATTATAAAAAAAAAATTCATGGGAGACTCCACCTGGGTCACAGTCAGTAGAGCCAGTGGAGGTGAGTTGTATGCTCTCTCTGGACCCCATCATCTGCCATCATGAGGAGGTCTGTGGGAGGACCCAGCAACATTCATCATAAAGGCCCAATGCCTGTTCCTTACCTTCTTTATCTGCCTGGAACACAGCCAGCAAAGCAGAGGCCTGCAAGACCCCAGGAAAATTCAGGTCCACATGAGACACAGCTGCCAGAGGTGAGCCTTGGACTTTTCCCTGAGCTCTGTTGTCAGGCCCAAGGCTCCACCTGACTCAATGCAGGACTTAGGCATCCTGCATTGGGAACATTTGGCCAACACAAAGGACAGCCGGCTGGCTAAAGGCCAGCATAAGAACACAGCTAACAAGTGCCAGGTCAAATAGGTACCATCAGAACCCAGCTATCCTACTACAGCAAGCCCTGGATATTCTAACACAGATGAAACTCAAGAAATTGACCTTAAACATATTCTTATGAAGCTGATAGAGGCCTTTAAAGAGGAAACAAATACAGCCCTTAAAGAAATACAGGAAAATACAACCAAACATGTAGAGGCCTTTAAAGAAGAAATGATAAACAACTTTAAAATTACAAAAAAACAAACAGATGAAGGAAATTAATAAAACTGTTCAAAACCTGAAAATGGAAGTAGAAGTAATAAAAAAGAAAAGCAGAAACTCAGGGAATTCTGGAGATGGAAAACCTAGGAAGGAGAACAGGAATGACAGATGTAAATATCACCAACAGAATTCAAGAGATGGAAGAAAAAATCTCAGATGTAGACGATGCAATAGTCCTCCCCTACATCTCAGATGTAGAAGATGCAATAGTCCTCCCCTATTGGACTTGGAAAGGGGCAGGGAGGAGATGACGGAGGGAGGGTAGGATTGGGAGAGAATGAGGGAGCAGGACACAGCTGGGATACAGAGTTAACAAGATGTAACTAATAAGAAAAATAAAAATAAAAATAATTGATACAGCCATCAAAGAAAATGTTAAATCTAAAGAATTATTGACAGACAAAAACATCTAGGAAATCTGGGAAACTATGAAAACACCTAGTTTGTAGAACAAGAAAATTTGAACACAGGGAACTTCGCAGAGACTCATACTCCAACCAAGGACTATTCATAGAGATAACCTAGAACCCCTGCACAGATGTAGCCCATGGCAGTTCAGTGTCCAAGTGGGTTACATAGTAATGGGAAGAGGGACTGCCTCTGACATAATCTGATTGGCCTGCTCTTTAATCACCTCCTCCTGAGGGGGGAGCAGCCTTACCAGGCCACAGAAGAGGACAATTCAGCCACTTTTGATGAGAACTGATAGACTAAGATCAGAAAGAAGGAGAGGAGAACCTCCCCTATCAGTGGGGAGGAAGGGTGGGATCGGGAGGGGAGGAGGGAGGGGCTTATGGGGGGATACAAAATGAATAAAGTATAATTAATAAAAAATAAAAAAAGTAAAAGAAAGAAAACACCTTTAGATTCCATCTATACCTCTCAGAATGACTAAGATCAAAAACTCGAGTGACAGCACATACTGGCACTCAGAGCAGGAAGTAAAATAGACATCTTAGATAGAAGGAAGGAGGGAACTGGGTGGGAAAGGGGGTGTGGATCAGGTCTGTGTGGAGAGGAGGGTTGGGGGATGGAGAGTGGGGGTGGGGAAGTAGAACCCAAGAGAGAACTGAAATCAGTGTAGGGGGGTCATCTCTGGGACATTTGCAGCAGATGTGCAGTTTGGCCAACATGTGGATCCTCTAACAATGGGAGTAGGGGATGTCTCTGACTCTGTTGGATCCCTTCTCCCTAGATGGGCTGCCTTATCAGGCCCCAATGGGACTGGATTCTCATAGTCCTGCTGTGACTTGAGGTGCCTGGGTGGGGTGATTTCCCTTCTCTGAGAAAGAAGGGAAAGGGGAATGGGATAAGGGTGCATTGGAGAGGAAAAGGGGCACTGGAAGAAGGCTATAAACAGATTAAATTAATAAGTTAAATTAAAATAATTTGTGGACTAAATGAATTGTTCTAATTTTGACTGTTGTAATAATTACTCATTACTCTCCTGATCTGGCTCTGCAGCATAGGCTCATGATTTCAGCTACTCAGAAGCTTGAGGTAGAAAAATCCAAGTCATGACCTTCCTTTGCTGCAGTTTCCTCAAAACAAAAAGTGAAAAGAGAGCTGGGTATATTGAGTATTTAGATCATGATTGTATAGCATGTGTGAGGTCCCAAAAGAAAGAAACCAACTCTTTTTTTTTTTTTTTTTTTTTTTATAAAGGGTTTCTCTGTGTAGCCTTGGCTGTCCCGGACTCACTTCGGAGATCAGGCTAGCCTTGAACTTACAGGGCTCTGCCTGCCTCTGCCTCCATGAGTGCTGGGATAACAAGCATGTGCCTCAGTGGCTGGCTTAAGAAACTCTTACCTGAAAAAAAATGTGTTTGTGCGTGTGTTGTGAGTGTGTATGTGCGTAACATTATATGGACTGAGAAGGTTGCGTTGACTATACTCAGGAACACATTACACACGCACAGGGCACATAGACACATGTAGAAATTTTGAACTTTTAAGCCTTCTTGGTGATAATATATGATGTTGTAGATGCTTTTGCATTCACTGATGAAGTGCTGTTGTTATAATTGTATTTTGTGACAGCCAGCTCTTGAAACCCTCATAGTGCCAAAATTAGGACAGCAAGAGATTGCCAAGACCTGCTAACTACTCCAACTTTTATGACAAGACTAGAAACATGAGAATTCTGAGACCCATATGTGGGAAATACTTGTGGAAATTATCCAAGAGAAGAAAAGAATATCATTTTACACAATTTCTAGTTGTAGCACCCACTGCCTGGCTTTCTCTTTTTACAGAAATTGCCATGCATTCTGTTCAAAGACTCACAAATTCTGCAGATAGGAGATAGGGCAGGAGGTGAATTCAAAGACTTGGATTCTGGGTATCTGTAAGACATTGGAATATAAAAAATTCTTCTTTCCAAAGTGGCTTCCTATAAGTTTTGCCCATCTTTATTGAAATCATGATAATAATGTGGCTTCATACAGTCATCACTGCCTCTGACAGTCATCCCTGACCTCCATGTCAGTGTTTGGATAATTATAATGGACATGAATCTTAGCTGTAGTTACTCTTTGTGCTGTGATGCACTGTCTGAAAGTTTTTCATTATGCACTGTCTGAGCGTGCAAACACGCTCAGATCTTTGTTCTTGTCCTCATGAAATTAATTAAGTTCTTTTCATGACTGAGACTAGATTCCAAGGTACAGTGTCCATGGCATTTTGCTTTTATTTTTATGAAGATACAGTACAGAAAATTACAAAATAGAAAATTTGGGATATTTATATAATCATTCCATTCCAGTGCATGCTATACATTACAATAAATGCACATTCACAGTTAGTGTCAGAGCACCAAGATTGGATTGAAGTAAAAAAATATCAAAATCTTGGATTTTAGAAAATTTTGCAAATAATCTGAAACATACATGTTGAATACACAATATGACATGTCAGTTTTGTTCTTCTTATGAACTAAATAGGATGAATATGGAAATGATTAACTGAGGGGAAAATGATTCACTTGGTAAAGAGTTGACACAGTTTATTGATTATAAACTTTATTTTTTATATTTAATTTTATCTAGCTGTTTTAAATTTGCATTTTCTTCTTTGATAATTAATACAATTAATACCTGAGATAGATGATTTTTTGAATTAAGGTAGCCTGAAATTTAACACTCACATAGAACTATAAAATTCAGATTAAGTGAATGTAATCCAACATATTAAAAAATATATATTCTTACTACATGACTATGCACATTTAACCAAGCTGATGCTGCTGCATTATTACTAAGCAAGCAAGGTATTTTAACGGAACTGAATGGTGGCATTTTAAGGGTTTTATGTTAAGTAGTAACACTGGTCATTTAAAGTATTAGAAGAGTCGCAAACTTGGCATTAACACTAATTCATTGAAAAAAAAAAAAAACATTGATCTTTTCCAGTGCTCTGGTGGCATTTAGTGGTTCAAAAGTAAATTCCCTGGAGTTTATTATAGAATAAGGAGGGTTTCTTTTCATATAGATACGTTCCATGGGCCTAACTCTGTTAGTTATGAAGAAGGCCAAGTCCCTAGCGTTGAGCAATCTCCACTGAAGGCGGTTTCAGTTCCTTCTCTGTGTTTACTGAGGCACTTTACTACTGAAGGTCTTCTCTACGTGATTTGTCCGTTTTTCCACATAAATGGTGGTGACTTTCCTACTTCACCCATGAGGAAAACCAAGCCTCAGGTCAGCTACTCCAGTCAAAACCCTAAATTCAATGGACTTGGTAATGATGCCCCATTTCTTCCGGCATCAGCTGCCTTCAGCAACAGTTGTTCAGTTCTCCAACTTGGCAGTTTTAGTTCTCGCTAGTTGATACCTACAGATAGAAAGGTGTAGGTGATTTACAAAAATTTAGAGAATTAATTTTCCAAGCTGGTAGTATTCAGAATGTCTCACAATAGTAGAAAAGTTAAATGTTATGTTCTGGCTCAGCAAGCCCAAAAAGAGAAATTAAGCTGAATATCTTTATAATACATCTTTATATAAGTGTTTTTTTAAAATGTAACTTGACTTCTCATTTTTTTCCAACCATTTAATTTACTTTATCTTGTTTCTACTCACTAAAAAATTAGTAGCTTAACCCATGAATTATCTTTGGGAACAGCCTTATGGTGGGAAGAAAATAGCACCCCTATGGTCTTGCTCAGCTTTATTTGAATTCATTATCATCCCCAGATTACTCTATTTCTCTAAGGCATAGAAGAGAAAATGGTGCCATGCTTTTGATTCAATGGAATTTTAAATAGCTTAAATTTTCTACTAATCTGTATATTTTTACCATCCTTGGAGTGATAACTTAATATCGAGGAATAATCTGTAACTTGATCTTATTAACACTAGGTCTACAACCCAGGGAATGAGCTTGCCATTGACCTACTGGCCTGTTTGCTGTTGTGTGGCTCTCTCTATTCTGTGAGGCAGGAATAGAGATAGGTGCCCGCACAGGTTATGCTTTTAGACTTCATTTTCACTAAGGACGTTATCCTGTGTTTTACAAAGTTTCTAAATTGCCTTTTCAAAATGCTGACCAGGATTTATAGTGTGCTCCGCAAACTCTTAATTGATGTCTGATAGAATATTAAAGACTCTAAGTACATAACCTTGCATATTTGCTTTTTCCCCCCAAAGGTAAGATTCACTTTCAAGCCAATAAAACAATCTCTTTAAAGTAAACTCTTCATGAATTCCACCTTTATCCAGTAATTCAATGCAGAGAATGTCTTTTGTTTATTTATATTTGTGGGGTGTTTAATGTGTGCTTAAACAGATGCCATGTAATTTATTATTAAAATAAAAACATTATAAAGAGAAGAATGTATGAGGGACTGTCTCTGACATGAACTCAGTGGCAGGCTCTCTTGATCACCTCCCCTCGAGGGGAGAGCAGCTTTGCCAGGCCACAGAGGAAGACAATGCAGCCAGTCCTGATGAGACCTGATAGACTAGGATCAGATGGAAGGGGAGGACCTCCTCTATCAGTGGACTGAGGGAAGGACAAGCTGAGGAAGGGTGGGATTGGGAGTGTAATGAGGAAGGGTTACAGCTGGGATACAATGTGAATAAACTGTAATTAATATAAAAATCAAAATTAAAAGAGGAGAATGTGATATTGTTAATAGTTGATTGAGGCACAAATGTAAATGGGAATTTCTAGGAAAATTAAAGTAGAAGAGGACCCTCGAAACAAGGTGTAAGACAACCTTATTAATGTATTTTGAAGTTTGAGTTTCACTATAGTTTCCAGATCTTTTTCAAGTGCCATTTTCTCTCTCATTATTTTTCTATGACTCTTTATCTATGACTCTCTCTTCCTTTCATTCCCTTCTTTTCCTTCACATGCATATGTATGGATATAGTTATGTATTAGAATTACTCAGATTATTTATATTTGTTTAGTTGTTTTTTTTTTTCAGGCTTTCACTATGTAGCCTTGGCTATACTAGACTTGCATTGCAGACCAGGCTAATTTCAAAATCCCAGAGATCTGCTTGCCTCTGCCTCCCCAAGTGCTGGGATTACATGAGTGTACCACCGTGGCAAGCTCTAGAGAAGCTGAGAAGCGAACACCTTCTCAACCCATAAGGCTGGAGGACTCAGCTAACCTGGCTGGAGAGCCTAGAGGATTCTTAAAGGGCCAAAGATCTTCAGTCCATATTAGAAGCCTGGAGAATCTTGGTTCTGATATCATTAAAGGAAAGTAGTTACTGTGGTTGAAGCTGTAATACTAAAGATGAACTTACTAGAGAGACTCAGAGGGAAAGGGCCAAAGCCCAGATTTCCCCTCAGCCTCTTTTATATGGGTTGCACAAGGAGGTACCATTTCCACTCAGGGTGGGTCTTGCCCCATCAAGGTGTGCCCTGGAATTCAGCTTCTGTCAGTTTGACCAAGATTAGCCATAACACTGCCTGGACATGAGACCAGAAACTTCCATCCTATTATATTGTGAGTATTCTAAAACATGAGTTGAACTGTAAGAGAAATCATGGAATAAACCTTACTTTATGGCTTAAAAAATATATCTCCAGTTACATAGTACATTTACATCATCATAATAATTAAAAAGAAAATATATTTTCATAACTTTCTTTTTTTCTTCTGTAAGAGTCAGATTGATCTTTTTCTCTGAATTTTATCTTTTGCATGAATGTACTAATTTACCTTGTTTGAGATAAGTCATATACAGCATATATATTTGTATTGACAGACTGTTATAAAAATATAGTACTCTAAGAGATGAATGAATTGAACTGAGATTCAGACACTCTCTTGAAGTGATCCACATCCACAAAAATGGAAATTATAAGGTGTCTGAAAAAAAATGGTCAACTATGCTATAAATACCAAAGATAATCATATAGAATTTATCTTGTGCTAAGACGTAAAACCTTAATCACTATTTTCTTCTTGCTGTTTTTAATCTGCTCATCATTATTATTTTGAAATTAATTTTCAGTGTTATTAGAAATAATACTGTTGATTTTAGAATGTAGGAAAAATGGACAAAGGACAAAGAAAATAGAATTGGTTGAAATACTATTGTTCAGGAGGCACTGATTTTTGTAAATTTCAATGGCACGCATTATAACTATATGCATTGTTTATATAGTATGTATAATATGAATATATTGCTATATATATGATACTGCATAATGCTTACTATATATAGTACTTACATATATTATATATTACTAAATAAAACTTGTCTGTAAAGCAAGTTATGGAAATCAATTTGTATGAATAATTTATAGCCAACACTATAGTTTTCACTGTTATTTTTGTAAAACAAAAAAATTAAATATTATTGGTAATCTCTTTTTTCATCATATACTTCCAGTATTATCTAAAATTAGAGTGTTGTGTGAAAAAGGGTAAAAATGTTTACGGCTGGACATCTTTTACCCAGATTATTTTCCCAAAGAGCTGTACTTCTCTACTCTACTGAAAGCAGTGCATAGAGCACTTCTGTTACAGAGGCTGGCCAGCTTCACAGAGTGTCAAACGCTACAATAAATATTAAAGGACAAAGACGGCCCCTGATTGCTCATTCTCACATTTCTTCTTTCAGTATGACAGAAAGGGAATGTTCTCTCCCATGCTCATTGGCCGTCCCCTTTTCTTTCTCTGTACATCGGCTCCTCATGTCCTCTGCATTTTACTTTTCCTCTTATTGTGTGCTGTGTTCTTATACCTTACTTCTGCCTTGATTTACATAAATCATTAGGACTGACCTCATTATTAGAAGCTTTTCAAGCTCTGCTTGGGTGACTTTCTTGGGAAGCAGCAAGAAATTCTGTTAATGTTGTTTGCATGTATATTGGGTTTGAAAGAGGATACCTGAATATGAACCAAGAATTTTTCCCCAAATTTACCCTCCATATTCAAATAACATTTGTAAAACAGCAATTTTATTTGTAAGAACTGTGCTTTTAAAATAGTTATTAATCTTGAGTGCTTATCTAGAACTAGGTTTTTAGGATTACCTGTCTTGAAACTCACTATGTAGATCAGACTGACTTTGAACTCATAGAGATCCACCTGCCTCTGCCTCTTGAGTGCTGGAATAAAAAAAAAAAGTACCACCATCCCCTGATCAGATCTGAAATTTTATTTTCATTGTTCCTATTTTTCTATGTTAAGGTCATTAAAAACGGAAATGTATTCTCTTCCTTTGGTGTGCATTGATGTCTTGACACAGTAGGTATTGAAATGAACAATCTGTTAGTAAACCTAATGCAGTTTTCCACATAGATTTTCCAGGGAAAGGAACCAATTGGTTGGCTGTATCTGTCTTTCATGTACAGTTTCCAAAGCTTCATACTGACTTTAGCATATCATAAAGCTAAGGTAAATGTATGTCTATGTCATGATCTTAGCTGCTATTAATATAGCCCAGCTAACATCTTTAAATAAGCCATCACAATGTCAAGTCTCTTCCTGGAGATGAAATGGATAGGAGTAGGTAGATGTAGGGTAAATGTGCAGACATTCAGAAGTCTCTTGTACCTTTGTATGTTATTATTTCTATTTGATAGCTCATAGAATCTATAGGTTATTATCATTTTATAATGATTCATACTGTTCCATAGCAATGTCAACATGCTGATCCTGGCATATCAGCTCACAAATGTCACATTTTTCTTATATCAAGATTCTTCAATAAGGTAAAGGATAGACAATAAGTGGATTTTATATTGATTCTTTTGGCTCTAAGTCCAGCTAAGCAAGGCTAGAGTCTGCCAGAATACCTGGATTATTGTCTCTTGTATAAGCTGTCTCATCAAATAACCCCAGATTGTGCTTTTATGTCTTGATGTGAAAATGGCTAAGAGGTATTGAAAATGGCTAAGATGCATCATTCTGCATCTCCAAGCACTTTAAAGGTAAGCATCAGGATCCACAGAAGTAACTATTGACTGTAGAAAAATATCAATAGATTAGGAGGAGAGAAGAGGAGAGGAGAGGAGAGGAGAGGAGAGGAGAGGAGAGGGAGTTTGAAATAGAAACATGAACAGGTGCATATTAGAACAAATATGTAGATGGACCTGATAACAGTGACTAGGAACTGAGAAGGAAGCTGAAATTTCGCTAAATAGTCCCAGAATGAAGATGGATTGAGAAGTGAGAGACAAGACTTTACTAAGGGACTAAGCATCGTCCTTAGCACTAACAGTGATTCTCAGAGGAATTTTAGCTAATTGTAACTAATGCCAGGATTTCTCTTCTTGTGTGTATCTTTCCCTTCTAATTGCTAAACTTGCTGGTTAGAGTGCTGTTAACAATTTTCTTCGAAGATTCCCTATGATTTGACTTTCAGTGTCACACATTTCAGGTAACGATGTGTACACAGATGGAATGTTAGTCATCTCATTCATCAAAAGCTATTGTCCTTGTGGGTGCTCCACATTTCCATAAGGCCTCTGTATTCAGGGACAGAGTTACAGACCACTTGGGGGTATTCTACATCCCATGAATCCTATTACTCTGGGACTAAAAGCTGCCTATAGTCATAGGTCTGATTTGGAGAAAGGATTTTTATTAAGATGACAATGTGGGCTTGTTTTCACTGAACTCCCAGCAGTTATTCTATTCTGGTTTTGATGTAACTCTGCTCTCTGGAGAGCTATTTTGAAGAGTGGTCAAGAACCTTGGCTATAAAACTAAACAGTTTGCACTGGGTTCTGGCCAAACAACCTTAGTTAATTGTTTAATCCTTCTGTGCTTCATTCATTCACTCATCTAAAAATAGACACTGAATTTTCAATGCAGCATCATAGTGTTGTTATAAGGATTAAATGAGTCAATACATGCAAGGTGTTGAAAATTGCACTTGTCATGTATTAAATCTTCAACAAACACTAGATTTTATTACATTTATTTTACAGGAAACAGTGAGAGTCCTCAACTACCATGCAGAGTTTAATGATGAGCACCTGGGAAATGTTAACTTTTCCTTAGCATTTTCATGTGCCATTCTAGAATGTAATTGATTTATATTATTCTAAAATGTTTATTATATATATATAATAATTTATATTATTCTAGAATTTATACATTCTAGAATGTAATTAATTTATATTATTCAATCTTCCAGAACCAATTGACATCTTCTATGCTTTTTTGTTGTTGTTTTGTTTCATTTTTTATTTTGTTGATGTTGTGTAGTATGTACTCATCAGAAATCCATTTATAGTGGTGCCTGGCAGCTTTCTCATAGTCACATCATATTCAAATAAAATGCCAAACTAGAAAGTTCAATATCATCTCTTAACACATGAAAACATCTAGAGAATAGTGAAGAACATTGTAATGTTCCTGCCAAAATAATACTCAAACAAATCATTGAAAGATGAAGTTACAAGTTATAGTCAAACTCTGTTAAGGTCCAAAGTTCAAATAAAGAAAACAAAGAAGGAATGTCAGATTTCAGTCATTTGCTTTCCGCTGTAGTTTACTCTAAATTCTACAGGATTAGTATGTGAAGAGTTACAGGCCTTTACCTTATTAAAACATTTTGGTCCAGGGTTTTTCAGTGAGATTTTTTAAATGCTATATAAATAGCAATGTTTTACAGGGTTTCTATGGCATACATGTTTTTTATTTTTACACATATCTGGTAATTCATTATTGTTATGAATTTATTCAGAAGTCATTAATGTGCACTGTCCAAACCAGTCGTTCAATGGATGAGAAAAAGATACTCATCTCAATCATATTTCTAATTTCATTCAAGTGACATAAATACAAGGACTAATGAACTTCAGAAACCTGCTTTCTTCACTTTAGTCTTGACTGTGATTATCACAGTAAAATTTCTTTGCTATAAAGGACAGATAGATGGTTGATCATGTTATCACTGGTGGATTACAATACCTTGGGAAGACAGAAAGGAAACAAAATACAATTTATGCTTTTCATAGTAATCATGTTTAAATCAGCCTAAATATATATCAATAGAAAAGTGGAGAAAGAACTCTGTGTGTATATGTGTGTTTACTTTATTTAGCTATAAGGGAAAATAAAACTAATATTTGGAGGAAAAATGATGACATGGTATATCAGCAAGTTAAATGAAAGAAGCTGGTATCATGATGACCAATGCCACATGTTGTTGTTTTTTTTTTTTTTTTTTTTCTGATATATTTAGCCTAAGTGGGACAAAGGACTTGAAAGTAAAAGGAGGGGTTATTGGGAATGTTGAAAACGTAATGGGGTGGGGCATCTCTGTGAAAAACTTCCTAGGACAATGGAAACTCCCCAGAGTCTATGAGTGTGATCTTATCTATGAATTAGTAGCAATGGGGAATATGGAACATTATTATATTCTGTAAAGAGAGAAGACTTGCAATGGAGGGACTGAGACACCAATCCATCCACAAAAGACTTAGACTCACAATTTTCCCTGACTACAAGATGTGCAGGGGGTACATCTGGATCTGCAAGTAGAACTATTCCCAATTTTCTGAGAATGTACCGGATTGATTTCCAAGAAAGTTGTACAGGTTCGCACTCCTACCAGCAATGGTAGAGTGTTCTCCTTTCTCCACATCATTGCCAGTATGTGTTATCACCTGAGTTTTTTATAATTTTTTATTGTTATTATTATTTATTACAATTTATTCACTTTGTATTTCAGCTGTTGCCCCCTCCCTCATCTCCTCCTGGTTCCACCCTATGTTCCTTCCCTAATCCATTGATGGGGAGGTCTCTGTCCCCTACTATCTGATGCTAGCCTATCAGGTCTCATCACTACTGTCTGTATCAACTTTCTCTGAGGCCTAGTAAGGCCTCTTTGCCAGGGGGAGGTGATCAAAGAACAGGTAACCGAGTCCATGCCAGAGACTCTCCTTGCTCCCCTTTCTAGGGAACCCACATGGAGACTGAGCTGCCCAACGACTACATGTGAGCAGGGGTTCTAGGTCATCTCTGTGCATGGTCCTTAGTTGCTTCATCAGTCTCTGAAGGCCCCCCTAGGCTCAGAATTTTTGGCTCTGTTGGTCTCCTGGTGGAGCTCTTGACCCCTCCATGTCTTTTTATCCCCCCTTCTTCCATAAGATTCCCTGTACTTGAGTTATTGACCTTAGCCATTCTGACTGGTGTAAGATGAAATCTTAGAGTTGCTTTGATTCACATTTCTCTGATGGGTAAGGATGTTGAGAATTTCTTTAAGTGCTTCTCAGCCATTTGCGATTCCTCTGTTGTGAAATCACATTTTAGCTCTATACCCCATTTTTTAAATGGATTGTTTGATTTGTTGATCTTTAATTTCTCCTGGGCATATACCCAAAAGATGCTCCACTATACAAGGACATTTACTCAATTATGTTCATAGCTATTTTATTCATAATAGCCAGAACTGGAAACAATCTAGATGTCCCTCAACTGAAGGATGGATACAGAAATTATGGCACATTTACACACTGGAATACTACCCAGCTATTGAAAACAAAGGAATCTACACTCAGGATGCAAGGCTAAGCACTGCACTCAGGGTCAGCCGCTCTCGACCCAGAGAAGAGCATGTCTGATTACATGCGGGTTGATGCCCCAGGTCCTGCCTCTGAGAAAAAGGTATCGGACGGGTCTGATGCTCTTTGGGTGGATGACACCTAAATGAACATTGGTACAAAGTCCCAATTTATTTCTAATATCAGAGATCAGACCTCTACTCTTGCCTGACACGTCTAAAACAAAAAGGGGGAACTGTAGAGAGCTGCGTGATACCGCGCCTTAAAGATGGAGCTGGTTTCCGCCTTCCACCTTCCCGATGGTGAGTGCTCTCTGTCACAAACAACTCCATATTTGGCTAAGGCTGAGGATCTGGCTTGCT
>REGO01000378.1:464745-507653 GCA_010120015.1 Rhombomys opimus | reverse complement strand
CAGAAAGAAGGAGAGGAGGACCACCTCCCCTATCAGTGGACTTGGGGAGAGGGGAGAGGCATGCATGCAGAAAGGCGGGGAGGGTGAGACCGGGAGGGGAGGAAGGAGGGACTTATGGGGGGATACAAAAGGAATAAAGTGTATTTATTTTAATTATAAATATAAATAAAAAATTATAAATTATAATTATAAATAATTATAAATAATTTATAAATTATAATTATAAATAATTATAAATTATTTATAATTTATTATAAATAAAAAATTTAAAAAAAAAGAAAACAAAGGAATCATGAAATTTGCAGGCAAGTGGACAGAGCTAGAAAAGATCATCCTGAGTGAGGTAACCCAGACCCAGAAAGACGCGCATGGTATGTACTCACTTATAAGAGGATATTAGACCTATTGTGCAGTATAAGCATAGTACAATACAAAGACTCAAATAAACTAAGTAACAAGGAGGGCCCAAGGGAGGTGCCAGAATGTCACTCAGAAAGAGAAAAAGAATAGGCAGTAGAAGTGGATGAAGAGAGAGAACTGGGCAGGAGATGGAATGGGGAGAAAGGAGAGGGAGACTTCCGTTTTCTGGGGGGGGGTAAGGAAAGGGTAAAAGGAAAAAAGGGAGAGGGGACTAAGAAGAGAGAAGGGAGGGGACACTTTTGGGATGTAAAGTAAATAAACTGAAAAAATAATAAAAGATGTGCAGCAGTTACAGTGGAGCAGAAATTGAAGGGATGCCAATAAACTGGCCCAGTTTGAGACCTATGTCATGAGAGAAAGTCCACCACTGACACTATTAATGATATTCTGCTGCACTTGAAAAAAGGAGCCTAACTGTCATCTGATAAGCTTCACCCAGCAACTGATGGAAACAGATGCAGACCCACAGTCACACATTAGAGGGAAGACGGAGGAATCCTGTAGAAGAGTGATAGGAAGGAGTGAAAAAAAAAATGGAGTGGTCAAGGACATCAGAAGAGAACCCACAGGATCAACTAATCTGAAACCAAAGGGGCTCACAGACTGAACCACCAACCAGAAAGCATGCATCAGATGGACCTAGGCACTATGCACATATATGATAATTGTCTAGCTTGGTATTCATTTGGGACATCTAACATCAGGAGCAGGGACTATCTCTGACTTTGCTGCCTGCCTTTGGATCCCTTTTCTCTAATTGGGCTTCCTCATCTAGCCTCAATAGAAGAAGTTGCTGTACCTAGTCTTACTGCAACTTGATATGCCAAGTCAGGTTGATATCAATGGAAGACCTTCCCTTTTCTGAGGAGAAAGGGAGGGGAGATAGATAGAGGGGAAGCTGTGATTGGGACAGTTTTCTGTTGTGCCACTCCCCACCTCCTCCACCCCTCTTCTTCTGTTGCCCTCTCTTTGCCTCTCCTCTTCCCCAGATTCCCCTACCTCTTTTCAGAAAAGAGCAGATATCCCAGGGACATCGACCAAACGTAACAGTGCATTTCAAGCTACAAAAAACAAAAAAACAAAAACAGGGACATACCATCACATCAGAACTGGACAAGGCAACCTAATAGAGGAAAAAGGGTTTCACAATTAGGCAAAAGAGTCAGGGACAGCCTCCACTCACCCTGAACACAAGAACACCAAGCTACTCAACCATAACATATATGTAGAAGACCTAAGTCAGAACCCTAAAGGTACCCTGATCTCTCAGGTTCCCATTAGTCACAGTCAGTTGATTCTGTGTGCTGTGTTCTCCTGGTATGTCCCTGACCCCTTTGGTTCCTTTAATCCTTACTTCCCCTCAGTAGAACATCTGGAGCTCTGCCTAAAGTTTGGCTGTGGAAATCTGCATCTGCTCCCCTCAGTTGCTGGATGAAGTCTTTATCGTCTCTTTGCTGATGATTCTGCTAGGCTCCAGTCCCAGCACACACCAGTCAACTATTTTTTTTTCAGTCTCTAAAATGAGAATGCCACTGTCCAAAAGGCAAAGCCTTATCAGTTTGTAAATTAAAATGAAGAATCTGTATTGAAATGAAGAAATTAAGGCAAACTCAGCATAGAGGTGAAGCAAACATTTGCTGTAAATTATTAGGAACTAGGTGTTGTTCATTAGACAGAGTCAATATTAGAGACAGGTATGTTGTGGATGAGTGGAAGAGAAGACATGATCCTCAAGGGAGTATGATGGGCTTGGATTGGATGGCAGTACTACAGAGAAGCTGGCTGTGATCAATGGTATGTAGGTACATTTCAGAAAATGGGAAACCTGAAAACCAGACAGGAGGAGTTATACCCCCACATATTAACACAGTTTATGCTTTTAGCAAAGACTCAGAAGTTGAACATGCAGGCAATCATAGTTAATTTGTTTTATGATCTAACTTAGAATAAATGGTTGGCTAAAGAATCAACAGAAATCCCAGAAAAGCTAAAGATTTCTAGAATAACATTTGGTTATTAATGAATTTGTGAGACCACTTGTGACATAGGTGTATATATGAATAACAAAATAATTAATTACAATAAAACATGGAGTTTTTATCATACTGAAAATGGGCAGAAAAGAAAGAGATACACTCAAAAGTAACTTTACAATGTTTAGTGCAAGGAGTGGGGTAATGGAAGCACCACTGAAAAAAGAGTGAAGACATTAGGGGCAAGGTTAAGTTGAAATGAAAAGATTACTATGGTTATACTAGAAATTTGTCTTTGAGATGAATCATCCGATGAAATATTGGAGATCCCTACTTCCTATATCAGAGATGAGACTCTGTGAGTGAAAATTGTGAGTCATATACAGGGGTATCACTAAAGCTAAGAAGTAAATGAATTCCCTAGGATATCAAAGAGCACAAAAAAGTGACATATATATATATATATATATATACATATATATATGATATATATCATAAAATATATATATCATAAAATCAAAGAAGTTAGTTTGCATAGGTTAGAGATATGAATTATCATATATATATATATATATATATTTAAAAACATAATTAATTGGCAAGACCATGAGAAAAAAATAGAAAAGATGGAAACTTAGGTGTCTTACTGCATTTAACCACAAATTATGAATATTCTATTCATAGGGATGCTTTATTCTTTTTTTTTCAACTACCTTTAAAAACTAGGCACCTGTTATATTTTGAATGAGAATGGGCATCATAGGCTAATATATTTTGATGTTTGGTTCCCAGTTGGTGGACTCTTTAGGAAGCACTAGGAGGTATAACCTTGTTGGACAGGTATGTCACTGTGGATGGGCTTTTAGGTATCAGAGGCCCATGCCTTCCATTGCTGGTTAGCTCTCTCTCTCTCTCTCTCTCTCTCTCTCTCTCTCTCTCTCTCTCTGTGTGTGTGTGTGTGTGTGTGTGTGTGTGTCTGTCTCTCTGCCTCTCTCTGTGTGTCTCTGTCTCTG
The DNA here is from genome assembly GCA_010120015.1 of Rhombomys opimus. Classification (NCBI taxonomy): domain Eukaryota; kingdom Metazoa; phylum Chordata; class Mammalia; order Rodentia; family Muridae; genus Rhombomys; species Rhombomys opimus. The sequence continues at coordinate 504,247 of REGO01000378.1, read as the reverse complement.
TGTCTCCAACTTGTAGATAAGATATAAGCTCTCAGCTACTGCTCCAATGACATGCTTCCCTGTCCCTTTCCCCATCCTATGGTTATAGCCTCATCCTCTGCAATTGTAAGCAAGTGCCCATTTAAATACTAATTTTTTTTGTAAGTTGGTTTGACCATAAGGTCTCCTCACAGAGTCCAGTATCTAAGATAGGCCACAAGGCAATAAGGTGGCTCTGGATATTCTTTTTTATCATCTCACCCAACATACAAAGTGAACTGTCAGTTTTGAAATTGAGCCAATTTAGGGCTGGAAAAGCATAATTTGCCCCAAGTTCCCATGAGTCACATATTATAACAAAGTTCGACTTGGATTAGTATTTTTTAAACCACATGTTATAAAGACTTAGCTTTAGTCATATTTTTGTTCTTGCTTAAATCATTAACAATAATTTATCTTATACTTAAAAATAACAGGAACTCAATGAAGATACCTGATAAAACAGGATCAGATGAATGGGGGGAGGTCCCCCCCTATCAGTGGACTTGGAAAGGGGCACAGTAGTGACGAGGGAGGGAGGGAGGGACTGGGAGGGAATGAGGGTTCGGGGCACGGCTGGGATACAGAATTAATAAAATGTAACTGATAAAAATAAAAATTAAAAAAAATGGCATGTCAACTTCTATTTTTCAAGAAAATCTTTACAGTTGTTTTGTTGTTTACTTTGTCCTAGTTCTGTAAACTATCAGCAAATGTTAGAAATTTGATCAAAATAAAATTAATAATTTATAAAGTATACTCTCCAGAAAAACAAGAATATTTTCCTTTGTTCCCTGTTCTTAGCCCTCTAAAGTTAACTAGATAAATCAATTCTATTATCACCACAATCTACTTCAGAAAAAAGAACTTGGTGAGATTGCTGAGTTGAGTCTATGCTTGGCTTTCATAATTAACAGTATATGAGTGATATCTGTGAGAATATGATGCTTAATACATTGTCTGTGAACTTTCCTATGCTTATAGTTCCGTGGTCTAAGTAATATTTCCTCACCAAGGATGTGAACTAGGAAATCTTGGAACAGCCAGTTTAGACATTAGGGTAAAATCCTTCAGACAGTAATTCCTTGAAGAATACAGTGAGGTGCATTGGACAGGATTGGAGAGCAGATTGTAAACTCTAGAATTGTCTTAGTATGTGTAGAGACCACAGTGAGAATAATGCATGCTGTATATGATTCCCTTTTGGATTCATTTATGACTTGAAGCCTGCGAGAAGATGAATGAATTCATTTCTGGAATGAAAAAAAGTATCTCTACTCAGACATTGCTCTTGTCATGTAAAAGCAACCTCATGTCAACTAAAACACCATTTCTGTGTAAATTTGGGTTGGTGTATAGTCTATTAAGATACAAATGGGTAGGACCTTCTAAGGCAGTAGTTCTCAAGCTGTGGGTTAAAACCCCTCATAAAATCATCCTTTCATATTGGACACCTGAGACCATTGGAAAACACAGATGTTTATATCATGGTTCATAAGAATAGCAAAATTATAATTACGGAGTAGCAATGAAATAATTTTATGGTTTGGGGTCACCACAACATGGGGAACTCCATGAAAAGGCCCCATTATTAGAAAGGTTGAACACCACTTATCTAAGAAATAAATGACTTAGTGAAGGAAAACCTTCAATCCTGTTACTATTTTTTTCTTTACAAAAGACAGAATTCATCTTGGTTTAGGGTAGTTACCAACCAGGCTTCTAAGGATCATAATAGACAAGTAGTCTTTATGTGTGTAATGACTGGTGATAGGAAAATGTCAGATTTTTGACAATATGTGCAGATGTGATCTCAGTTTTCTGGACTTGGATTTTTGTGCATGGCTACTTCATTCTACAAACTAACTGTATAGTTTAATAGAATGGGATTATTCAGGAAATAAATCCAAAGAAAGGGAATTCCAGATGTCTCAGGCAGCAGTAATGAGCCGTGTCTTGTGAATAGAAGCTTGGAAGACATGGCAGTTATTCTAACAATGATGAGATGTTTCCAATGGCTGATGGAACAGAGAAAGGATTAGAGACAGACATGGAAAATAGATTGTGGATATCTATGGAACACAGAGGTGAAAGACATTAAAACTGCACTTGAATGGGATTACTTTCTTTGAAAAATGTTCCTTACACTCTCTTCTGTAAGATTAGGTTACTCTTCTCCAGAGCATTGTAGATCCCCAAAATTCTATACTTAAAAAAGTAATAGTCAGTTTTTGCAGGTCCCTCTGGCCCCAGATTTGTTGGCTCTATTTGTCTCCTTGTTGAGCTCCTGTCCCCTCTTTGTTTTTCTAACCTCAACTCTTTCTTTAGACTTCTTGTACTCTGCCCAAAGTCTGGCTGTGAGTCTCAGCATCTGCTTCAATCTCCTGCTGGATGGAGTCTTTCAAAAGACCTCTATGGTAGGCTTCTGTTCTGTTTGTTCTCCTCAACCTTTTTCGGTGACCACGGACCATGCATGGAGAGGACCTAGACCCCATGTACAGATGTAAACAATCAGAAGCTCAATCTCCATGTGGGTTCCCTAGTAAGAGTAGCAGGGGCTGTCTCTGACATGGACTTGTCTCAACTCTTTGATCACTTTACCCTGGCAGGGTGGCCTTGCTAGACCACAGAGGAAGAGCATGCAGGCAGTGCTGATGAGACTTGATAGGCTGGCGTCAATTGGTAGGGGAGGAGGGCTCTCCCTTTCTGAGAACTAGGGGAGAAGAATGGGGAGGGGGGGAGAATGAGGAAGGGTAGGACCAGGAGGAGATGAGGGAGAGAGCTATAATCAGGATGTAAAGTGAATAAATTTAAATTTTTTTCAGTTAAAAATAATAATCATTATGTTTTTCTAGGACATTTCATTGATGAGAAAATAAAAGAAGTGTAGGAAAAGCACAGTCAATTTGAATTATGTATGCATTATTTACACACATATGTCTATGTAACAATAATCCCACCTTTCCTACTACTCCATTTCCCAGAAAAAAAAATTATTGCAATTTCTTTACCCAGTTTAATTCTCGCCGGTACTAATATTTTACACATCAATAGCTTGTCTAGGACTTTGACATCTTAAAAGATATGTTAAATGTATTCATATTTAATTAATCTGCTCTGAATTTGTTAGTTTGTGCATATATAACATAGTTCTGTGCATTCTTGCATCTACCACTGAAGTTAACACAAAAACAATAATCTCCCAAAGATTCTTCATGTTGGCATGTTTTATGCCCAAGCTACATCCTTTCTTGATGTCAACTCTTGACCCCTTAGCCAACAATAATCTTTTCCTTTAAAAAATTTTATTTTATTTTTTCACAATTTATTCATTATATATCCCAATTAAAGCCCCCTCCCTCAACTACCCCCAGTTCTACCCTTGTTCCTTCTTCCCTACCCCCTTTCCCTAGTCCACTGAAAGAGGACAGCCCCTGCCCCCTCACTCGGAGATCCATATGGAGACTGAGCTGCCCATCGGCCATATCTGAGCAGTGGTTCTAGGTCCTCTCCATGCATGATCCTTGGTTGGTGCATCAATCTCTGTAGGATCCTCTGGGATCAGATCCTTTAGTTTTGTTGGTCTCCTTGTAGGGCTCCTTTTCCCTCCATGCCCCTCTATCCCACGCTTTTCTTCTTCAATAAGACTCCCTGCTCTCTGTTCAATGTTTGGCAGTCTTAGCATCTGCTTTGATCCCCTGCTGGGTGAAGCCTTTCAGAGAACCCTCTATAGTAGGCGTCCATCCAATTTCCTCTGTTCAACTGCTTCTCGTGTCAGTTTTCCTTTTAGGCTATGACTTCCTTGAATATATAAAGGGAGCTGTGATGAAAGTAGCTAACCAGAGATCTATAACAAAGTCTTTGTGAAGATAAGATCCTATGAGTATTAAATCCTCCTACCCAGCCTTTCAATATGCAGTCAGTGTTACATGTAACAAATATTGCATAAAAGAGAACAAAGGATTTTATTCTGCTAAAGAAAATAAATTGTTCATAGCACTTGTTTCAGAATAGAAAGGTAGATTTTACCCAGGCATCTTCAAACATGGTGCACAGTCCATAGTGATAGTTTTTCAGTAGGAGAGACAAAACTTATTTTTTTTAATTAATTACAGTTTATTCACTTTGTATCCCCCCTGTGGTTCCCTCCCTCCTCCAGTCCCAATCCCTCCCTTTCTCCACCCTCTGCATGCATGCCCCTCCCCAAGTCCACTGATAGGGGAGGTCTTCTTTTCCTTCCTTCTGATCCTAGTCAATTAGGTCGCATGAAGAGTGGCTGCAGTGTCTTCTTCTGTAATGCTGCTTCCTCATCAGGGGAAGGTGTTCAAAGAGCAGGCCAATCAGTTCATGTCAGAGACAGTCCCTGTTCCTGTTACAATAGAACTCACTTGGATACTGACCTGCCATGGGCTAAATCTGTGTAGGGCTCTTAGGTTATCTCCATGCATAGTCCTTGGTTGGAGTTTCAGTCTCAGGAAAGTCCCCTGTGCTCAGATTTTTTGGTTCTGTTGCTCTCTTTATGGAGTTACTGTCCTCTCCAGATCTTACTGTTTCCCACTTCTTTCCTAAGATTTCCTGCACTCTGCCCAAAGGTTGTTCATAAGTCTCAGCATCTGCATTGATAGTCTGAAGGGCAGAGCCTTTCAGAGGTCCTCTGTGTCAGGCTCCCGACTTGTTTCCTCTTTTCTCCTTCTTCTGATGTCCATCCTCTTTGCCTTTCTGGATAGGAATAGAGCATTTTAGCAAGAGTCCTTCCTCTTGATTAGTTTCTTTATGTGTACAGATTTTAGTAGGTTTATCCTATGTTATATGTCTATATGAGTGAGTATATACCGTGTGCATCTTTCTGCTTCTGGGAAAGCTCACTCAGGATGATCTTTTCCAGATCCCATCATTTACCTGCAAATTTCATGATTTCCTTGTTTTTTATTGCTGATTAATATTTTGTTATGTAGATATACCACAATTTGTGCATCCATTCCTCCACTGAGGGGCAACTGGGCTGTTTCCAGCTTCTGGCTATTACAAATAAGGCTGTTAGAAACGTGGTTGAGCAAATGTCCTTATTGTGTGCTTGAGCCTCTTTTGGGTATATGCATAGGATCAAATCAAAACAACCCTAAGATTTCACCTTACATCCATCAGAATGGCCAAGATCAAAAACTCAGGAGACAACACATGCTGGAGAGGTTGTGGAGAAAGGGGAACCCTCCTCCACTGCTGGTGGGAATGTAAACTTGTGCAACCACTCTGGAAAGCAATCTGGAGCTTTCTCAGGCAATTAGGAATAGCGCTTCCTCAAGATCCAGCCATACCAGAACTTAACTTATAATAGACCAAGCAAGCATAGAGATTTATAGTCAAGGATTAGGGCTGAAAAAATCTGTGTATGAGAAATTAGAAAGTGAACATGAAGTATAAGTATGACCAACATAACAGAATTCTTGCTGAAGGATCAGTGATTATCTAGTGTAGTGGAGACAGAGACATGTGATCAGACATTAAGAGGAACTGTGGGTGTGACAGGACCACATTCCTGGAAATTCCATAGTCCCAGCACAGAGAATGTGAGACCTCTTCTGATTTAAAGCCAAAGACTTCCGCAGCTACATAGCAAGTACCAGATCAACTTCAGCAGTATGAGACGCTGTCTCAAAACAAAACAAACAAGAAAGAAAGGAAGGAAGAAAGAAAAAAGAAAAAAGAAAGAAAGAAAGAAAGAAAGAAAGAAAGAAAGAAAGAAAGAAAGAAAGAACAAAAATGGGCTAAGAAAAACCCAGGAGGCCTCAATTCTTCATTAAAAAACTGCAAGCAACTCAGGCAAACTGAGAGTGGGAGAAATGCTCTTCCCCAGGAAAGAGTATCTCAATTGGCTATACATACTGAACAGGTTATATTTAGGAATATTTATGTATATATATATATATATATATATATATATATATATATATATAGAGGACCTGAATTTGAAAGAGAGAGGAGAGGTATGTGGGTGGGTTTAGAAATATATATATATATATATATATATATATATATATATATATATATATATGCATGTAAGAGCAATTTAAAAAAAGAGGCCATGAATTTTGCGGGAAAAAAACACAAGGAGAGGTATAGAAGAGTGGCCCAGAGGGAGAATAAGGATGCAGGAAATGATGTAATTATATTATAATCTCAAAAATAAAATGTATGAAGGGGCAAAAATAACAAATGATGAGACAGAAAGGATAGGAGATTCTAGCTAATCCACTTAGAATTTTGGCCAAGGCTCCATCTGTGGTTTTAGTTAAAAAAAATAAAATAAAAAAAGGAGCTCAGGGTATCTGGGTAGCAAGAAGTGTTTCTTGGATATTCCTTGGGAGGATTGCAAATGAAGATGTGTTCTGTTTGGAAAACACTGGCTGTGTTACAAATTGAGGAATCTTGGTGCCATTTGGACTTTTAAAAATAACTGTGGAAATGAACTGAAGCCCCACAACGACAGGGGAAAGACACAACGTGCCTTTTGTGCAGCCCTGTGGCCGCACTTAGCAGCTCTGAAAATGAAAATTGGATTTAACTATAGCAACAAACATCGTCACATAGGATAGAAAGAACAAAGCTAACTGGCAGAGCTGTAGACATGACAAAAGCTCAGTATCTTGGCAACCTTTTCTGCTGTTTTTTTTTTTTAAGGATAATATTGTGCTGTTTCTAATGTAGTCAGTGACTGACAAAGTGATGCTAACATTGTAAGGACAGATACTGCATGGCATCTTGACATCATTAAGATTTCCCAGAAACTGTTCGTGTCTGTTTTATTTTTCTTATTTAGTTTTTTTTTGGGGGGGGGTGGGGGGGGAAGAAAACAATCCTTAAAATGATAGTAGACTTGATTATTCCAATTCTTGTTACTTCACTATCTTGTCCAATCTATAGTTCTTTGAGAAAAAAATGGCTAATGTGCACTCGTTCTGTTAAAGAGAAGTTGAGAAAATGTGACTGTAGTGTCTCAGTGTCATCCATGAGTATCTTTAGGTAAATACCTTGAGATCCAACTTATTAGTCAAGATGTGTCTAAGTTATTTTTCAAGATATATTTGTATGGCACAAGGCCCTATTGAACAAGAAAGCATATAAGAAAACTTAAGTTTCACAAATTTTAAACTTTTTTTTCTCTAAAACAAATGTTGTGCAGTATTGGCTGTGTATACAGTTAAATATGAAAAGCCTGGCCCTTGGGTGGTTCATAAGCACAAACTAATATTCCGTTTTGGTTCCTATGATTTATATCTTTCAAAGATCATTTACATCTACCTGAAGTAGGTAGTTTTGCATTTGTATATGTGACTCAAAACCAGCTAGTTTCCTGGGCAAGGTTAGACTTAGGTGTGTTTCTGTGTATTTGCTTATTTAATTATCTCCAAAACGGGATCTCACATAACCAAGAGTGATCTAGAGCTTTCTATGTAATTGAGATTGGTACTGAATTCCTGATGCCCCTGCCTCAGCCTCCTGAATGCTGGATTGCAGTTGAAACCCATCATAACTAGATTCTTCTGCTGAGGTCTTTCAGTTCCAATATCCCGATTCCTTTGAGCTCTGGACCCTACCTGTTGAAAGCAGCCACGGGAAATGCATGGCGTCTCAGAGAAACATTGCTCCTACCTTTCTTGGAGACTGAGTCATTGTCTCTAAAAGTTAATCTCAAAAGTGGTGAAAATTCAACTAGCCATTCTCACATGAGGCTGCAGTGAATCCTACCTTCCCTCAGTATTCCACTCCTACAATCATCACAGCAGTGTAAGTTAGTAAATCTAAATATACATCACAGTCCTTTTTATACTTTAATTTTTTTTGCAGAATTTATTTTCTCAGTTAATTTCTGTCACTTTCAAATGCCTTCCACAGTAAATATGTTCTAAACTGACAAACCATTAAGAATAATCATCACATTTATTTGCCTTCTTATCTATTTTCTCTCAATAGTGCCCCCTAAACACTACAGGTGATGAAAATGGTCTCTAATCTCCCTCCTCTCCACTGAAAAGAGAGTCAACTCACCTAGGCCTATGGGGGTGCACAGAGATGAAGCATCAATCAGAGAGCATGTATAGACTGGACCTAAGCCCCCAACACATATGCAGCTGATGGGCAACTTGGTCTTAATATGAGTCCCCTGATGGGAATTGATGTGCCATGCTGGGGTGGGTTGGTATGTGAGGAGGTCTCCCCTTTTCTGATTAGAAGGGAATGGTGGAAGATGGAAGAGGATGAGTGGGCAGGTCTTGGAGAAAGGAGGGAGGATGGTGCAAGTGGGATATAAAGTGAATAAGTAAATAAATTAGTTAAACAAGCTGTCTCACTGAAACCTGCACTCCCAGCAGTCTGTTTCTAGATGAGCCCACTGCCCCTGAGGTCTCTTCCTGAGTCCCCACCAGCAATTCTTGACTCCTGCTCCCTCCCCTCAGGATCTGCCTGCTGGAGGAAATGACTCCCAAATGGGCAAGGGGTGGCTTTTGTTGTTTATCAATTTACTATATATATATATATATATATATATATATATATATATATATATATATATATACCTGTTTGTAAAATGTTTCATGCAAAAATGATATCCAATCACTAGAGACGTTTGGAAAGCCCTCAATTTCAAACACATTAATTTTTAAAATTTTTACTGTTGCATCTTTCCCTTTATGAGCGTTTAGATTTTTAAAGTGCTGCCACTGCTAAATTCTGTCAATGCATGCTCAGCACTTCACACACACACACACACACATACACACACACACACACATACACACGTGTGCGCGCACGCGCGCGCGCGAGAGAGACCATTATCGCTTATTTACACATTAAAAGAGAACAGTCTAGTTAAGTAACTTACACCCAGACTTGAGCTAGCTGGTGATTATGAAACCATTAAACTTCCAAAGGTGATGATTCCCCCCTGGTGCCTCAACATCCCTCCCGTTTTTGTTTTTCTTTTTTGTTTCTGTTTTTTTGTTTTTTTTTTGATTTTTGTTTTCATTTGCTTCCTTCATATATTTGAAAACTGTAAAACTCCTAGCCATTGAACAACTTAAACTCTGACCATTCCATCCTGTCACGGAGAACACAGTACAGAATTCTGTTACGTTCATGTCTATTCTTTGTTCTGTAGGACTTCAAAATGACTAATTCATGAGAGAGCTACAGATAGGTGTGGGGAGCTGCAATTAACAAATAGGGGCTGACAAAAGGCAATGCTTAATCGTAGGCATGCCGTTTCCTAATAACTTTCCTATCCCTTTTGTTCATTTTCATCTGCTGTTCTTTTATTTTCACAGCACTAATGTCATTTCACATCTACCTCCTCTCCAAAGCAAGTCAAACATTGCTTTTGCTGCCTGCATTTTGATCTCTTCCATCTTATCTGATTGGCCTTTGTCTTCTTTCACAGCATGGAGATGGGCTCTGCTTTCTCCACATTTCCTAGAATACACTGCCAAGATTTTAATGTATTCTCATCTTTGTCTGTCTGCTATTGACAGAGAAACGTTTCTCATATAAGGTGTCTGTGCTTATTAACCTATGGTAGAATCTATTTTTTTTTTTACAACCATCTTCATTTGCCTTCTCTCAGGTGTTCTTTATGAGGGTCTGCAGGACACACATCAAAAACAAAAGAGTGAGAGGGGGTACACGTTTCACTATCTCTGTCACATTCATTTATTTCTTTCTAACCTATCATGAACCAGCATGTGGATAGCTTTGACATGCAACTTGTACACTTAATCCAGTAGCTTAACTGGAAAGCATTATTTTGGCTCTAAATTCAAAGAGAGAAAATTATTTATGGCTAGTCATCAAAGCAGTGTTTTTAATAAACTCATTAATAATTCTCCCACCTCTAATTTTGGGCCCTTTTCAGATCTCTTCTGAAATTCACAATTAGCTATTTTGGGCTCTCGGGTGTATCATTTGCCCTGTGTGTCATGCCTTTGCTATGCTTGCCAAAACCTTTGCAGTGAGCTGCCTATGGGAGCCTTATGATCTGTGTCTGGTGATGCCCACTGCCTCCAGGCTCTACTGCCTTTCCTCCTGTTCTTTGCTGTGTAATTATTACATATATTTTTCTTGTTCTGACCTTTCCACCTTTTCTGCATGATTCTTTCATACAAAGTTTTTTTTATCTTCTTTTCTTTTTCAAAGGGATTTAAAAAAAATAACAGCAAAAATGATGGAATGTTAAACCTAAAATAATCCCAATTTTATTTTAATTTCAGTAAGTCTGTTGACTTTATGAACTGCCTCTACAGAGAACATTTTAGTCTCTTGATTAATCCCTTCCAATTAGCATGTTATTTCTGTTTATTTTGACATATTTTCTAAAAGAAACATTCTCTGATTTTTAATTTTGTTTTCTCTGTTATTTTAGTGTCTATTTTAAAAATCATAAGTCCATATCCAGCCTCTTCTTCCACGCCTCTCTATTTTCTGTTGTTACTGTTTTTATATTCTCCTGGAAGCTTTTCACTGATAAAACAGCACTTTGCTTCACTTGTACTTTGATTTTTGCTGTTCTAGTTTCAATCTCCTCCTCTTTGTTTTTCTATCTCTATTTTCACCACAAAACATTTCTGTGGTTTTATGGAATATTGATTTCCCTCTTGAAAGCCCTGCCTTTACTTGGGCCCTCTTAAATCATTTTTTTTTTAAATATCACTTTTAAGTTTCTTAGCCACCTCAGATATCTTGAAAGGACATCTGAGCAACTAAACCTCAACAAAATCCTACAGGAGGTTCATGCCACCCTATTTAGCATTAAGACTTGATTCCTATATTTAAATCTCGATAAGATTTTTTTATAAATATTTATTTTCAGTAACAAACAAGATGATTCTCCATAAGCTAACAGATTAGCCCAGAGATGGAGTTTTGTGGGTGTGCGGGGGTTGTTTTGTTTTGTTTTGTCTCCCTGGCAACCTGGAAACCCTTGAAAAACTAGCATCTCCATCAAACATCCATGCACATTTTAACACAGGTTGCTTTGCAAGGCAAGTCACAAACAGAAAGCTGTGTAAGAGAAACTTAGGGAAGGTCTTTAGCAGTGGTATCCAAGTTCAATGACTGATGTTCTTTTACTTCCCAGGTTCACTGTCCTTGCTTTTTATCTACGTGGTCAGTGAACTGGACTTTCCTTCTCATGCAGAGTGGGTATTAAAACCAACTCCATGCTAACACAGAATATTTCCTCTTTCCAGGACAGGGTAACTCCTAGGCCAACATCTAATTAACTCCTCAGGACACTTCAGGTCTCAGCTTGGCTCACTTTCCCTTGCTGATGGCCTGAACTTTATGAGTCTCGTATTTGTCCCACAACATTAAACACTTTCCCTTCTCCTTCAGGACTATTTGGCTCCTTGTACCAGAGTCAAAATTTTGCCAGCTTGAGATGATCCCAGAGACATACCTCATTTGCTAACAGCCCAGACCTGAGTCACAGCACCTATGACATTTTGAGGTATATGGATAGGAAAGTCACTCACCTCTTTGTGCCCCAACACCTAATCAATAATTTAGCACTATAACTAGCATTTGCTGTTTGATATTTTTTTTTGTTTGTGAGAATCAAATAATAGAGAAATTCTACATCTAATGAATAGTAAATATGTTGTAATATGGTATCAAGTTTACTATCATCATTAGAATAATAATTATACTTATGGTTTGTAGGCACATTTCCAGAAAATCTAACATGTAGTCTGTCATACACTCATCCTCAAACCATGTTCATTGAGTAAACTAATAATGAATGAGTAAACTAAATAATGAACTCAGTCAAATATTCTAACAATACAAGACAAGGTTTGTAAACTATTGTATGTAAGAATGCAAACTTGTAATAGACTGTTGTTTTTTTTTTTTTTTCCCACCCTTTTGGCCAACAGGAAGATCGAGGAAGGAGCAGCCCTTTCAGAAGAGAACAACTAAAAATAGCTGTGCACATAATTAACCTTGTGCTTAAGAGGTATCTTTTGTTATCACCAGGAACTTCCTGTCTGGCCTCTTCCCACATTATACGTCTGCCAAATTCCCCAGCTTTTGAGAAATTTCCCGCCCTTTCCACGGCATTATGAGAAAAAAAAAAAAAAAAAAAAGGATCTTCTTTCATAGTTTACAAGTTGAATTCCTTCTTATGCAGCAATCCTCTCGGCTGTGCTGTCATGTCTTCCTTTGTTCCGAATTTGTTGCTGACTGTTAGCATAGGTGTGTGGATAAACAGCTTGGAGCTCTCGGGGCCTTTAGATCATTTCTAGCCATTTGCTTGTATAGATCATCTGTATGTGCTGATGTTTTATGAAGAAGAAGCTAAAAATACCTTCGATTGCTTAATGTGGGAAAAAATCAAGATGTTTGTATATCCCTACTTATTCTATAAATTGTATCCATGTGTTTAATCACATACCAGATTTTTTTGTCATAAAAATGGCTGTGTAGTTAAATATTAATTTTCCACAGAGTGGACTGGACTTGACATTGGGTGAGTACTTATATTGTTGTTGTATGATTGCTGAGGCAAGAGAGCTTTTTTAGAAGTGTACAGTGCAGGCTTTTTGTCATTTAACCCATTTGCAGAGTTTCGTGCATAATGACAATAATTGAGGTTGAAAAAATAGCACTTCTAGCTTCCAGACCTTTCCACACATTTTACATAATTCATTTAATTTTCACATTAAGCCTGTGTAAGTACTTTTATCATCTCAACTTTACATGTGTGAAAACTGCATTGGGGGCTCAAACAACACAGCAATTAGTCAGTATTAAACATACCCTTAGTGAGTAAAAAGATGCAAATAATTTTTAAAAATTAAAAAGAAGACATCTTTGATAAATCTAATGAACTGTAATGAGTTTCAATACATCACGATATAAATGTATCAGGTAGGAAGGGAAATATTATGATAAGCAGTTGAGCAAACAAGTTTTATTTTTTAAATTCTATTTATTTATTTATTTAGTACACTTTATTCACTTTGTATCCCTGCTGAAGCCCCCTCCTTTGTCTCCTCCCAGTCCCACCCAACCTCCCTCTTCTCCCCCTATGCTCTTTCCCTAGTTCTCCGATAGGAGAGGACCTCTTCCCTTTCTATCTGACCCTAGCCTATCCGGTCTCATCAGGGCTGGATGCATCATCATCCTCTGTGGCCTGGCAAGGCTGCACCCCCGAGGGGGAGGTGATTAAAGAGCTTGCTACTTTCCTAGGGAACTCACTTGGAAACTTAATTGAACTGCCTATGGTTTTCCTCTAGGCAGGAGGTCTAGGTCTTCTCCATGCATGGTCTTTGGTTAGAGTATCAGTCTCTGCAGGACCCCCTGGGCCCAGGTATTTTGACTCTATTGGTCTCCATGTGCAGCTCCTGTGCCCTCCAAAAGCATAGGAACTATCTCCTCTTTTTCCAAAGATTTTTCGGCACTCTTCCCAAAGTTTGGCTATGAGACTCACTATCTCCTTTGATACCCTACTGGGTAGAGTCTTTCAGAGGTCCCCGGTGGAAGGCTCCTGTCCTGTTCCTTTCTCCTATTCTCCTACTTCTGATATCTACCCTGTGTGCCTTTCTGAATGAAGATTAAGCATTTTCCCTAGGGTCCTCCTTGTTGTTTAGCTTCTTTAGAGAGTTTTTGTTTTGTTTTTAACTCGTCTTTCATACATTACATCCTGAATGCAGTTTTTCCTCCCTCCACTTCTCCTTCTGCCTCCATCCCTCACCCTCAAAATTTCACTCCTCTATCTCCCTTCAAAAAAGAGCAGGCCTCCCAGTCATAACAACCAAACATGGCATAATAAATTACAATAAGACTAGGCAGAAACCCTCACCTCAAGGCTAGGTACAGTGGGAGGAAAATGGTCCCAAGAGCAAGTAAAAGGTAAGAGACACTGTTATGATTCCATGTGTGCACTGAAGTGTAGGTAAGTTTCATAAAAGCTACTTGGATATAAAGAAATAGATTACCGACACCAATCATTCCATACAGCATTTTACATTGCCACAAAGACTTTTTATTTTTTTATCTAGTATTTATTTATTTATTTATTTATTTATTTATTTATTTATTTTGAGATTGAATATTTTCATTCATTGAGGCCATACACAAGAGATAAAATAAGAATAGGCATTCATACAAGCATGAAGTAGAAAAAGGAAGAGTATGGAAACTGGACATATATATAAACACAAATTTGATACCCCATGCCTTTTCATATTGTAAAACTGTCCTTAATATGTAAAAATGTCATAAAATATTAAAATCGACTTTAAAACATTAAGAGAGTTGTGTCTGTATTTTTGCTTGACATTCCCAGACTCTTATATGTATCTGGGCAATCAGACAAAATGTGGAGGGGATTTCTGTAGGACAGGAGTCAGAGGCCCATCTTCAAATAGCTCTAGTTGAGAAGAGAATACTGTGGTAGAGGCTTCTGTTATGACAAGCTGAAATTTAATGTGCCAAGGTTTCATAATAACCTTATTGTTTTTTTCAATGTTGTATACTATTAAATTTAAAGTGGCTAAAATTTCCAATTGGCCTTCTCTATATTGACCTCAAAATTTTTATCATTCTTGTTATCCAAATCACACTGTTATTGGCCACTCAGAGCTTCTTGAGAAATTATCTGTTCCCCTGTACACTATCAGCAACATCTGAGTCCACTGATTTAAGAAAATCTAGTGTTTAAACCTCAGTGTATTACACAGCATTCATTTATTTTTTGCTAATGTAACAAATTGCTTTAAGAGCAGAAGTATAAAGGAACAAGTTCATTCTCATCCAGTTATGACATTCGCTGTACTGGTCTACAGTAAGGTGACACCAGAAATGAATTCCTTCTGAAATCCCAGAGCACAGTGGCTTCCTGCCTCCATATGGCCAGAAGCTCCAGGAAGTGGTGTTCTCTGCCGACTGTTCTTTAACCACCAGGTATTTCTCTTATTTGTTGTTGTTCTAACACGTGCGGGTCTGGAACATACTATGTTGCCCAGACTAACCTTAACCTTATAGTAGTGTTCTTTCTTCTTGCTGCACTCTCCCAAATGTTTTCATTACAGACATGACACACTATACCTAGCTGACATCTTTCTCTTCACCTTGTGCTTGCATCCATCTTTAAAGTATCAGAGTTATTTCATTAAATCTATCTAGATAATTCCACCTTAAAGCTTTAGTTCATTCACATATACAAACTCCTTTTGCTAGTTCTGTCGATAAATGTACTGACAACTTTGGGAGCCACAAGTCTTCCTCTATAAATCATAAAAATAAAACAATGAAGAATAGAAATACTTGGAAGTATAACTCCATTTCAGGACCCAGAATAATATTGTATACTTTAAAGCAAATGAAATCAAATGATAAAGAAGAGAATTAACAATTTATATACATTTTGAAAAAATACATTAAATAAAATAAGAAAATGAAACATAAAATAATAAATGTATAAGATGGGATACAGAGTAATAGATGACATTCTTGCTTACAGATAACTTTATTAAGCAGTAAAAAATGACTAAATAATCAAATAAAATAATGAACAAACTATTCTTTTTTATATAAAGGAAATTCAAAGGCTAATAAAAGCCATGAAAATGCATTTACCATTACTATGGAAAAATGAAAGTTAGAACAAAAAAAAAACCCCACCATATTCATTAAACTCAAAATGACTTATGATAACAAAATATTTGTAGAACACATGTGACAAGCAATAATCTTAAATATCACAAACTGTGTGCTGAATACCTTGGGACATTATAGCAATGAGCTGTAAAAGAATATAATATCTTAAAGACTACATGTCCGGAATATTTCATACACTAATGAAAATACCACTATTTCTATTTATTCCACTAATATTTATTATAGACAAAACTGGAAAGTAACACTTCTGAAGGTTAGCCAAGTGATTACTAATTTGCATTGTATTGAGCTTTTAGACAATGAGAAGATGTATTGCTCTAAAAGATGATTTTGTAGATGCTAATTCTGTGGAGTCGGGGATTTAACTTCTGGCCTCATACATGCTAGGAATGCACCTACCACTCAGCTATATCCCCAGCCACTGGTATTACTTTAGGATACGGATATGGGAGTTTCTAATATGTGGTTAAGATTTAAAAGATTCTAAAGATTCATCTTTGGAAACATCACGAGAGAAATACGAATCATTTTTTGTTTAGGCAAAATATACTGTGGAATTGGTGGGACACATGGCAGATTCTGATTCACGACGTCGTCTGCTTGCAGTAGCATCTATGTGTGCTCACCCTAAGTCACAGAGTTCACAAGCCCTCTTCAGTGTGCCCAGTAACTGTAACAAATCCCATAGAGACCTGAGAAACTGCAAGACCATGCCAGGGAACAGATGTTAGGAAACATTAGAAGTTTCTAAATCTTCCGTGTTTGTCACATTTCATGTTCTTCATTGACATTATATACATGTACTTACTGTATAGATGCATGTCTCCATTTTATGTGTCTAAACTAAGAAATGTTTTTATACTGCCTTGGGCAATTTTGATCTGCATTACCTGCCAGTTAAGAAAGGTCTTTAAAATAACAAAATCATTACAGTATATCAAAATCATAGTATTTTATGAAATGTGACAATTCTATAAAAAGCAAATATCAGTATAATTTCTATCAGGTTTTATTGAAAAAGTGGTGAGAATTCTTTTCTTACATATATCTGTGATTGATTCCATGTAGAATAATATGCTGAGCAGACTATATGGAAATAAGATCACCCATAAGGTATAAAAGTACTTAGTCTTTAAGAGTGTTTGTCAAATGTTGATTTAAGTGTCAAGGAAAAATACACACATGAGTCTCGTATTGCTTTATATGCAGATTGGGGATTAGATAAAATCTTTGTTTTGTTAGTATTGTTAGTTTTTAAAATTTACCCAATAGATAAATATCACAGCTATCTTTGGAAAATTAAGGTAACTCCTGTGGGATTCCTAAGAGTATCGTTTCTTGGTTCTCAGTAGTTACCCACTGTTTGAAGGAGTCAACTTAGAGCAAAGGTCAGGCCAGTTTTAACTGTTCAGCTCTGGGTGTTTTCCTTGTCTCTTGTCCTCTTCTTCTGTGGCTTTAACTGTAGCCGTGTTCCTGTTTCTCAGTCCTGTGAGTAAGCTGAACTCGGTCTGCCATCACAGACTGCTCACTTGCTCTTCCTTGGAGAGCCCTCTTTCCTGGTTTTACATGGGTGACAACATTGTCACTCAGATGTTAGCTCTCTCCATCTGACAAGAGAGCTCTTCTGACTCCTCTGCTCCCAAGGTCAGCTTCCACCACAGTTGTCTGGTTCATTTACTCCATGTATCCATCATTTCCTGCCATTTTGTTTGTCTTTTTCTATTTGTATTGTGTTACTTTATTAAAATTCAAAATATATGAAAATAGATCTCTTGTATATCCTTTTCCAGTACTAATTCCTATAGCATTGCATAGCTAGTCATTAAAAAAAAACAAACAAGAAAATGTTAACATAATAATAGCCAATTCCAATCAGTCATAACTACTTATCTATTAATAAATTCTTAAGAAATTCAAACAAAATTGCATCACAATGTGGATGTCCCTACTAATTCAGCAAAATGTCTAATTTACGTTATTCATTTGTTAGCACTTCAATTCAATTGTGCCACTGAGTAAAATATTTTAATAAATTTTATAGAAAATGTGAGTTATTCTCCAGCTTATTGAATGGGAACACACCACTCTAAAGAAGAACTAAGAATAAGGATTTCTTTAAAGGTTACATGAATTCAGCTCAACTAATGTTTTATAGCCTCGAGATGATATTTTGGCAAGAGGCTGAAATGTATGACAGTATACATAAAAACAGCATTATCACACATTGACTAAATATCTAATTGGTGAAAAGATAAATGAGAAACATTACTGTTTTGAATGTATAGAAAAATGAGAGAGGGGGAGTTATGTAAAATAATTATTGTAAGGATGAAATAATTGTTGTAAATTGCATTATCAATTTAAATTTACTGCATTTAAATAATTATATTTAATTATGAATTCTATGTCCATGTCCTACCTGCTAGTAGAAGAAAGCTTAGAAACTTTTGAAGGTCAAAATCAGAATTGACATTTTTAAAAATTAACCCTTGGTTTATTGAGTTTCTGATATTCCTTTCAAATTAGGATTAAGATAAAGGGCACCACAGAGATCAAGTTCCCTTAATCCCTTCTTCCCATAGGCTATAAAACATGATCTTTTTAACATTTTTTTAAAAAAATCTTTATTATTTTTATTACAATTTATTCACTTTGTATCCCAGCTGTAGCCTCCTCCCTTATCTCCTCCAGGTCCTACTCTCCATCCTTCTTCCCCCACTATGTCCCTCCCCTAGTCCACTGATAGGAGAGGTCCTCCTCCTCTACTATCTGACCCTAGCCTATCAGGTCTCATCAGAACTGCCTGGATCTTGTTTCTCTGCGGCCTAGTTAGGTCAGCCACCTCCCAAGTGGGGGGGGGGTGATCAAAGAGCCAGCCACTGAAACTATGTCAGAGACAGCCCATGCATTACTTATTAGGGAATCCACATGGAGACTGAGCTGCTACCAACTACATCTGAGCAGTGGTCTGGGTGCTCTTCATGAATGGTTCTTGGTTGATTTATCAGTCTCTTCAGGACCCCTTGAACCCGGAATTTTTTGATTCTGTTGGCCTCCTTGTGGATCTTCTGTCCCCTCCAGGTCTTTCTGTCTCCCACTTCCTCCATATGATTCCCTGTACTCTGCCCAGAGCTTGGCTGTGAGTCTCAGCATCCACTTAAGTTGTAGACTTGGAAATATTGTATCAGATGCCTTTCTTTTTCTCAGAAATGGATATGTAACACTGGGTCTGCAGTATTCAGAAAATGGAAAAAGAGAAGAAAATATCTCCTCAGTTGAGAGACTTGCCATAGAAGTTTGCTTCCATTGTGAAGCTATGTTTGCCACTGCTCCTTGTGTTTTGACTCCTCTCGGGTCTCTCCTATGAGTTTTGCCAATTTGTATACATCATAAACTTAGATTTAACATCAAACGTTTTGTATGTAAATAGATATTTTGTTTTTAAATACTATTTCACTGTTGAAATTAAAATGTAGTTACATAATTTTACTACTTCTCCTACCTCTCTCCAATGTGTCTCAGGCATCCCCAAGGGTCTCTGGTAGAGAAAATGATTCTGTGAAAAACCTAGTTAGAAATACGGATAGGAACACAGAATGGAGGAGGAGAGGCTGCCTGCCACTAAGTTAAAAGCGAGAGAAATTCAAATCTGCCTTCTTAGGAAATTGTTACCACAGTGTAAACAACGCTGGTCTAGTTTGTGGGGGAAAAAAAAAAGTTACATCATAGTACTCAAAGATGTAATAAATTTTAATATTGTGGGTTTAGAGGGACATTAAAATCTTGCCATTTTATAAAACAACTATTTTGGTCTATATTACTTTAGTTTCTTTCAAAAAATCTTATTCATGCCAACATTTGATCTCATTATTTTTATAAATCAGATGATACGGCTTCTCCTCCAACACTGTTAACTTGTCATCTATATCCATCCCTACCAAGCATTTCCTATTAATTTCTCCTTGAGATCAAATATAGAACTGGAGCTTATTTATTTATTGCCTGTCTCCACTATAGGCAGATGGAGGTATGTAAGTGCGTTGCCAAGTGTAGTGGAGAATGAAGTTGTGTGTGCCATGTCAAGGCTTAGACTGTGACCTCCTTCACTGCTACCACTGAGCAAATGAATGTTGACCCAGCAGGGTTAGCTGTAGTCAAAATGGAGCATGCCAAGCCTGCCATCTCAGACTGAAAACACAGCTCGGTAGTTCTTACCCTACCACAGAATATAAAATGCAAACTACCATTTCTACAACATGCAGATTTCTGGAAAATTGTTTTCTCATCTTTAAATTAAATAATTTAAATGTCTACAACTATATATATATATATATATATATATATATATATATATATATCCAATAGTATTGTTATTCATTTTTTCTTTGTAGTCATAGCTTTTTTAAAATTCCTTTTGCTTTTCCACAAATGGTTTGAAAGGATTATAGATTTTTTTAAAGTACCTATTATTATTTTTATCGTGTAATTATTGTATATTTTCCCAATTAAGAGCATTGTCTACAGGCTACTCAAATACAAATTTGTAAAGTGCAGAGTGTTTTAACTATTACATGGTTCTGAAGCCAACAGCCTTGACACTTGTTCAATTTCTTGAGCAGTCAACTCAACAATGATTCAGTAGCAGCTATTTCTTTCAACTATGTGTTCCTTGAACCTGGTTGTTTCTTAGGTCTGTCTGCATGGAATATTCTTTTCCTTCTTTTACACTGAGGTGATGGGTAACCTGACATTAAGGTGTGTTTCTTGGATGCAGCAAAAAAGATGGATCCCGTTTTTGCATCCATTCTGTTAGTCTGTCTTCTTATTGAAGATTTGAGACAATATTTACTTTCATCAATGAGTTGTGTTTGTTGATTTTTGTTGTTTTGTTGTTGTGGTATATTTGTGTGTTTTCCCTCTTTCGATTTGTGACTCTTAGATTATTTGCTTACTTATTGTGTTTTCTTGTGTGTGTTTAACCTCCTTAGATTGAAGATTTCATTCTCGTGTCATCTGTAGAGCTGGATTTGTTGATAGATATTATTTAAATTTGGTTTTATTATGGAGTGTTTTATTTTTTCCACCTATTGTGATAGAAGATTTTTCTGGGTATAATAATCTGGGCAGGTATCTGTGGTTACCATTTTGCAGAATATCTGTTCAGGCCTTCTCATTTTTAGGGTCTCCATTGAGATATCAGGTATTTTTCTAATAGCCATAATTATTACATGTTACTTGTTAGGTTATATTTTCTTCTATGATTTTGTAGAAAGTATTTTATATGCCTCTGACATGAGTTTCTTCTACTTCTTGTATTCCTATTATTTACAGATTTGGTCTTTGCATCATGTCCCAAATTTCCTGGATGTTTTGTTCTGGTAATTTAAAAATTTTTTACCTTATTTTTTGATCATGGTTTTCATTTCTTCTGTCATGTCTTCATTGCCTGAGATAATATTTTCCAACTCTTATATGCTGTTGGTGAGGCTTGCCTCTGTGGTTCCTGTTTGAGTTCCTAAATTTTTCATTCTTAATTTTCATTATTTCCAGTTTTTCTTATTGATTCTATTTCTACATTCAGATCATAAACTCTTCATTCCCTTCCACTGATTGTTTGTGTTTCAACAGATTTCTTTAAGAGTTTTATTGATTTTATCTTCAAGAACTTCTATTATAGTCATATAGTCATAAAAGCTACTTTAAAGTCTGTATCTCCTACTTCAGCGATGTTGCAATTCTCAGGACCTATCGTTGTAGAGTTACTGGACTCTAGTGGAGAAATAGTGTTTAGGCTTTGCTAATTTTGTTTTTACAGTGTTGTCGAGGTATCTGATTGTAGAATGATTTTAATTCTAGGCACTAAAACCTGCTCTTGTTTTGGTTGGGATGGTGTTTTGTTTCTTTGTTTCTGTTCCCTTTTCTAGTTTTTAGGAGAATGTAGTGGCTGTGTGTTGCCTGGTCGGAAATTCTTTAGGCATCCTCCCAGGTGTGGTGGAAGTTTGGGAAAGCAAATCTCTATTTCCATGAGCTGATGCTTTGGAATGCACTTGGACTGGAGGGATACCTGAGGGTGTCCAGAGAAGGAAGTTTCTCCAGGATCAGCTTAGTCCCCTGAGAACTGGGTGAGAGAAGGAGGAGAGGACACAGCAGGCAATCTGCTACAGAGCTGTGGATGAGGCTGTGGAACTGGATTTAGATGTGAGGAGTGGGATATGAAGACCCAAGGCTCACTACCTGCTGACCTGGTCTGCTAGTTTTTCTGACAGTCTTGACTGGCAGATTCCTGGGAAGTGTCTGGCGAAGTTGGAGGTTGGGATAATGGGATGAACTGGGGGAAGGGAGGTTGGAGGTGGAAGATCTGTGTGATCCATTATCAGCTGGATATGAGAGCACAGAAGGGGGATAGCGCAGCAGGTGGTCTGCTACAGTACTGGATGAGACTGGGGAACTGAATGAAAGGAGAGGCAAAGATTTGCAGGCATCCTACCTGCTTCTCTGACTGGAGTATCCTGTAGGTTCCCATCTCACGCTGGTGTTGGTGACTGGAACAATGTGATGGGTGTGAGGAAGGAAGACGGAAGGAGAAGGTCTGTGTGATATGCTATAGATGGGGGAATAGAGGGAGAAGAGACTACAGCAGATGGTCTGCTACAGTGAGACTAGAGGACCAGAACTGGAGGTGAGGAAGGAGATATGAAGATACAGAGTTGCCCCTCTTGCTTTCTTGGCTAGAGTGAAATAATTTTCTTCTTATATTAGCTTAAGAGGATTGTTTGCCGAATCTAATGTATTCATCTTTTCAGGAAAATGTCTGTAGATAGCCTAGCCATCAAATTCCAGTTTAAGAAACTCTGATAAATATTAAAATGTTACGTTAGGATTTTACTTAGTAATACTGGTTTGGGAGCTTAAATTCTGAAACAGAAGTAGAAATTTATTAGTATTCACTTATTAGATTATTCAGACAATTTAGAATAGGTTCATACTGGTGATTTATTAATGAAATTAATAAGGTATTTAAAAATGTAAGACCTTACAGAAAGTCAATATGCTACAGATTTCAGATAAAAGTACTAGTGTGAATTATGTGGCTGTGTTTTTCTTGGCACAGGCACTCAGATATGTCAATTTAATTATAATGTTGTTGTTAATTACAAATAAAAATAATATTGGAGCATTTCGTAATGTGACTAAGTGCCACATGTGTTTTTAACAGCATGGCCCACACAAATGCTTTATGTTTCCTGCTGCTATAATAGGAAACAATGCAGTTCTACTCTCGTTTGCCAAAGGCATAGATAGAAACTGCGCAAAGGACCCTTCACTCTACAGACAAGATACAAGATAAGTAGCATTAGTGTAATCAGGAGAGGAGTGCAGTAATTGAATGCCCAAAGCAGCTCTCTTGGGGTCAAGGTAGCCATCTGCATTTGGAACACTTTAAATTACTGCTTCTCATGTTCTACTTTACTTCTGGGATCTTGAGCTGTCATTACAACACCTTTCACCAGACTGAACTTGAAATTGAAAATAAATCAATCTCAAGGTGATTGAAATTACTACTGCCTGACTTCCCTCACTCTGTCATTCCACAGGAAGCTGGGGTTGGCTGTGGGTAGAAAATTGACTACATTTTTCCCTTTACTGTTTGCTATCATATCCTTCAGAGGGAAAACATTCTTTCAATGACCACTAACCCATGAATTATTAAAAATATTGGCTTCTGATTCTCGTATTTATTGTGTGTGTGTATATATATATATACACATATATATAGTGCTTTATTGTATTTTTATACTCATTTGAGTCCCAGAGTATATACACTTCAAAAGTAAAAATAATTAATTAAATATTACCTCATATGAAATATTAATAGTATATAACTATATGAATACTATGGGTTTAATATGGTTTTATATAAATATGAATATTGTGGATAATTCTACTTCCATATATGCACTTTTAACTATATTTGCTTAAATTTATTTATTTTCTGTTTTTTTAGTGAAAGTTTATTTGTTGAATTGTGACATATAGGTAAAAAAGCCTTTAATTTTTATTTCTGTGTGCAACAGTAAGCAAACTGAACCATTACACCCCGTTATGCAGTTCCGAAGAACATCAACTACACAATGAAAACAGCAAACAGAAATGTTTACTGATCCAGGATATAAGAATGAGTCCTCTGCAGACCCTCACAAGGTTTTGCAGCAATACTCGTGAGAAGCCACTGTGTAGTTGTTGGCACTGAACAGAGAGATGGAATTCTGTGCCAGGTACTCGAGGAACTCCTGTATATAGCTGAACACTAACATCAGACTCTGCCTATTAAGGGGTGAACGGGCCAGTGTAGTCCCAGGTCTCACAAATAATCTCAGGAGGTGTGGCGCCCCATAGACCAGAGACATTGGAGAGTGGGGATGAGCCAGGTATATTTTGGCATATTGGGCTCTTTCAAACTGGCAGAGCAGCTGGGTGCTCGGTATCGTGTTGAAACTCGTCAACAGAATATTCCCTATTATCAGCTTTTCTCTGTGACTTCACAAAAGTCATACTCTGCGAGAATGGTATCTACAGTTTTCTTAGCAGGGAGTTGGAATAACTGCCTCTGCTTGTTCACCAAGTCCCAGTTCTCAATCAGACAGGACTTGAGTTGTGCGGGGGACCCTCATTTCAACTCCTGTTCTCATAGTCCCAGTCAGATTTTGGTAAGGGATCTCGGCCAGTTGGCTGGTAGCACTGCCACTTCTGTTTTCTGGAGTATTCTCCAAGTTCTTTGGCACTGCCGCCATAGGCATGGATCCTGAAGAGGGCTTCTCTACAGCGAATCCATTTTCCATAGATCAGGGACCTTTCTCCACAGAGCATCCATTCTCTAGTGTATCATCTTTCTCAGCAATGCAGATTCTCTGGGAAGAATGACCCCTCTCCCCGGAATGGCCTTGTTCAAAAAAGCAACCCTTCCGGGCCATGAGCCCTTTCTCAGCAAAGAGCTATCTCTCTCTGCAGGGCAAATTTTCTTAGCAAGGTGACCTCTGTCCCCACAGTGAACTTTTTCTGGAGAGCGAAGTCTTTTTGCACAGGGACCTTTCTTTGCTCGACATTTTTTTTGTAGGAGGGCAACCTCTCTTCGCAGATAGATGCTTCTCTGCAATACTACTTTTTGTCATAGGCCAACCTCTCCCAGTGGGTTGGTCCTTCCATGCAGATGGTATCTTCTGTGCAGTTAAGCCTCTTGACTGAGCCACCCTCCTGTGCATACTGGCATTTTTCCAGAGGCTCACCTCTGCTTGGGGGGGGGGATCTTTACCTGCAGAGGGCCTTTTTGTGTCAGAGTTACCCGTTGGAAGGCTTTTGTTGGGGCAACCTCTTCCTATGTGGCAATCTTTAACTGGAGAGAGTACCCTTTCTGCTAAAGGGCCTGCCTCTGCAGATTGGTTTGGAGACCATTCTCTGCTTATGAGGCAATCTTTCACTCCAGAGGTTACTCTTAGTGGAGAGATGTCCCTTCAGATATAACCGAACTCTGCAAGGAGGCTTCTCCTCCAAGGCTGATCTCTGCGTGTGACCTTTCTTTCCAAAGTATTTTTGCTCCACAGAGATACCCCTTTTGATTGAAGAAACTACCCTGAGATTTTACCTTACACCCATCAGAATGGCTAAGATAATAAAAACTCAAGTGACAACACATGCTGGAGAGGTTGTGGAGAAAGGGGAACCCTCCTCCATTGCTGGTGGGAATGTAAACTTGTACAACCACTTTGGAAATCAATCTGGAGCTTTCTCAGACAATTAGGAATAGCACTACCTCAAGATCCAGCTATATCACTCCTAGGCATATATCCAAAAGATGTTCAAATACACAACAAAGACATTTGCTCAACCATGTTTGTAATAGCTTTATTCATAATAGCCAGAACCTGGACACAACCAAGATGTCCATCAACGGGGGACTGGATACAGAAATGGTGGTACTTTTACATAATGGAATACTACTCAGCAATTAAAAACAAGGAAATCATGAAATTTGCAGGCAAATGGTGGGAACTAGAAAAGATCATCCTGAATGAAGTATCCCAGGAGCAGAAAGACACACATGGTATATACTCACTTATAAGAGGTCCTAGACTTATAAGATAGGATAAACATATTAAAATCTGCATACCTAGAGAAGATAAACAAGAAAGAAGAGCTGTGGTAAGATGATCAATCCTCACTTAGAAAGACAAATGGAATGGGCATTGGATGTAGAAGCAAACAAGTAACAGGAGACCTGATAAGCTAGGGTCAGGTGGAAGAAGAGGAGGACCTCCCCTATCAGTGGACTTAGAGAGGGTCAAGAAGGAGATTAGGGAGCAAGGGAATGAGGGAGGGGGCTATGGCTGGGATACAAAGTAAATAACCTGTGCTTAATATAAAAAAAAATTATTAAAAAAAAGAAAAAAACTCCTCTTCAGGGAGGCTGTCATTGGATCAACCTCTCTCAGTGTGGAAGTCTTTGCCTGCAGAAGGTCTTCTGTCTGCAGAGTTTCCCCTCTTGACTGAGCCACCATCCTCTTCAGGATGGCTTTCCTACCAGGCAGACCTCTGCCTGCAGGGTGATCTTTCCTCCCAATGTGTCCTCTCTCCTCAGAGATACCCCTTCAGATTCCGGGAATCTCCTCTGCAGGGAGGCTTTTGCTAAGGCAACCTCTCCCAATGTGGCTGTCTTTATCTCCAGAGGGTGCTCTCTCTACTGAATGGCCCATTTCTGCAGATTGGCTTCTCTGTGGGGGCCCATCTCTGCAAGTGGAGCAATCTCCCACTCCAGAAGGTGCTCTAGCTGCAGAGATGCTCTTTCTGATAGAGGGGATCTCCTCTGTTCTCCGAGGTTGACCTCTTCCTGGAGGATGATCTTTCCTTCCAAAGGGTCCTCCCTCAACAGAGATACCCCTTCTGATGGAGGGAATCTTCTTTTCAGGGAGGCTTTTGTTGGGGTTACCTCTCTGCAGCATGCTCTTTCCCTGTTGAGGGCCTCTGTCTGCACAGCTGCCCCTCTCACTTGAGTTACCCTCCTCTGCAGGGCAGCTTTGGTTGGGGCAAGCTGTCACTGCAGGGAGATCTTTACCTGCAGAGGGTCTTCCAATATTGCTATCCTTCCAGACTGAGCAACCCTTCTCCACTGGGTGCTTTTGCTGGGTGTGAGCTCTCACTGCAGGGAGACCTTTTCCTTCAGAAGTGTTTCTCTCTGCACAGCTGCTTGTCTCTGAATGACCCTTCTCTGTCAGATGACTTCTTTTGGCCGGCCAACCTCTCCCTGAAGGGCAACACTCCTCTGTAGAGAGTCCTCTCTTTGCAAAATGGCTTCTCTCTACAGAGATAAGTTTCTTAGCGGAGGGGTCTCTCTCTCTCTGGGCAGAGAGACCTTTCTCGGGCAAACAATCACTAGAGGGACCCTTCTTAGTAGAAAGGGACTTCTTTGTACATTGTCCTCTCTGTTAGGCAGCTGCTCTCAGCCTCGGGCTTCTCTCAACCCAACACCCTTTCTCTGGAAGGCAAGATTTTTCTTCAGGGCAACTTTTCTTGATAGGGTGATCTCTATCTGAAGGAGGATCTTTCTCAGAAGAGTGATGCTTCAAGGCACATGGGTGCCTCTAAGGTGCAGTGTAACTTTTATCAGAGATATGATGACTTTTTCCAGAGAAGTGCTTCCTGGCAGAGGAACTTTTCTCCTTGGAATGACATTTTTCAGCAGGAGAGGGCTTCTCGGCAGAGGAAACCTTCTCTGTGGTATGACTTTTTCCAGCATAGAGATGCTTCCCATCCGACAGAAGCTTCTTGGCAGAGGGGCTTTGAACTGTAATACAGTGCTTCTCAGCAATGGGATTTTTTAGTGCACTACTCCCCATGGACTGACTTTTCTTTGCAGAGCATCCCAGTGGCGGTCTTCCTGGAAGAGCTGGCTTGAAGACTCCTGGGCTCTGCTGACTTCTGTTTTGAGGAGACATGTTTTATTTTTCTGACCCGCATGTCATTTGCCATCAGCTTCAGGAAGTCATCTCCTTCAGCAAACTGCTGGCCAAGAATATGAGGACTTTTCTTTCTTGAACTCATTTAAGCCATCTTCCTGTTTTATCTTCAAAGAACGAATGAATTCTCTGAGTTTTCTGGGACTATCTGGAAAAATAAACTGGAAGCACAACCCAGAAGTCCGAATTAGTTTTACAACCAGGATCAAATTCCTGATTGTTTACCAGGTTGAGCTCTTTTGAAAGGATGGCGGAAGAGCAGCAGTGAAGCACAGCAATACTGCATCTCCAACTACTGGTGCAAAGGCAGGTTTCTCTAGCAACTATCCATTCTCAAAAGTCATCTTGGGGATGGGCTTATGCCCCTCAACCAATTGTGTTCCAAAGCCAAACGATTGGACCACCACTCTGACTTAATAGTGATGGGATGTGGCGAGGGTGGGTCTTCCTTTTCTTTATTTTTTTTTTAACACCTGGTATTCTGCAAGTTTACAAGGATTCTCAAGCTTCTGCCTCCCTTCCCAGTGCCAGCATTAAAGTCGCTCACCTATCTTGATTAATGCAATTTCCTTCTACTGACTCTTTCGCCTGAATCACTTGCTTCCTACCCTTCAACCCTGGGTGCAAGGTTGTAGAGAAGCTCCAGGCTGGGGGTTCCTGCAACCCAGAGGGAGGAAAGAAACAGGGATGTCATCTCCAGCCTCTCATCACTGGGAAAAAAATGGGTCTCTTTTTATCTTCCCTTATGTTCTTGCCTGCAGGACTGGGCTACTTCTGAGTGTGGCAACGAATTCATTTCCATTCAATGTTGAATGTTGGAATAATAAATTTATCTGATAAACTGTATATCTCATAAAATATACAGAGAGATTGAAAGGGTTTTGTTTGTTTGTTGTTTATTGTAATGGGAAAAGCTATACTATACAAATTTCAACCCTAAGAAAGCTAGAGAGACAATGGCAGTATCAGACAAAACAGACATTAAAACAAATACATTGCAGGATAAAAAAGACTTTCACATGATAAAAGGGTTGGACCATCAGGAAGCTATCACAATCATGAACATGTAATTACCTGAGGATGAAGAACAATATATATGAAGCAGAAAGTCATGGAAACATACGGGAATACAGTAGGTAGAAATACAATAGATAATTCAAAAACACTATTTGTAGAGTTCAGTAGCCTCTTTCAGTAATATTTAGAACACTAGAGAGAATACAATGAGGTAAAAGACTTGAACAACACTATGAACCAAAATAGCACTAGAAATAAAGTCATATAACAATACCTCTAAGAATAGCAGAATAGACATTCTTCTTAAGTGTAGTGGAACATTCTTCATGTTAGATCATACAGCAGCCTCGACTCATGCCTTGACTTCATGTCCCCTCATGCCTTGACTTCCCCCAAATCCCATGCACCTGGCAGGAGCTCAGCACCATACATCCATTAGTCCATCCGTCATGGCTGCCACCATCACCATCATCTTTCTGCGGCAGCTTCTGCTTCTCTGCCCACCCGGAGTCAAGGACAACATGGGTCAAATTTATTTATTTTCTAAAGCACCAATATATCTACTCTAAAGACTTTTTTTTTTTCCTCCCGGTAATTTTATGTTATTTTGTTTTTGAAGACAAAGAGAAAAAAATTGAGCTTTTACTAACACACAGATGTTTTTGCCTTTCCCTTTTGTTCATTCCTTTATAGATAAGCAACCAGCATTTCTTATCATTTCTCTCATTGTTCCTCTATCAAACATCTTCCTACCATTTCTTTTGCTCCATGTTCAGTCTCATCCTTGTCATCTCCAGCACCACAATTACATTAGCAGACCACTAATTTCCAAACACAATTCCCCTTTCTCTTCTTTACATCTGTGTACTTCTTCTGATTTGTTCCAACTTGAAATCATATTTTCTCATGATAGCCTCTTTTTGAAGATGTGCTTATTCTCAGAGTTGCTGGAGTTTTACCAAACTAAAAATCATTTATTCTTTGCAATGAGGTTAGGTGATATAAATGAATACTATAGTTTAATGTAGTTTTGAGTATGTCCTTGCATGAATTTAATTCTATGGAAAGTATTAGTGAGATAGGAACTAAGTCTGATGTGCAGAGACTTTGGACTTCTGAAAAGGGACTAGAATAAAGTCACTGTCATGATTAGATGCAGTCAGCAGAGTGAAGCTATCATGGCTGAATACAATACATACACATGGATGGTCTAAGAAGGCACTGACCAGCTCACACAGTATCTGAGGGGCACAGGATCCAAAACTCTGAAATTGGTGAGTGGAGGGGCAGCAGAAGCCAGAACATCAACATTGAGGCTTCTTGGGAGAGAGGGGAAAACCCATGCCTAGGACAGTTTGGATCCAGGTCACCCTTGAATGTCTCTGGGGACTAAGAATGCTGAATATTCAACCTAGGTGCACTTCACCTTGCTCCAAGCACTGGTCTCCCTGCTAGGCTGAGGCTGTAGTGGTTGCCCCAAACACAAGCCTCCATGCTCAGTGACTGAAATGGAGGCACAGGAAGGCTTCTCAGGACTGCGGCTGTGGCAAGGTGGCAACTAGTCCAAGCATGAGCCTCTTCACTCAGTGGGTGACTGAGATAGCAGAGGCTGCTACCCCAATCCGTGGACATCACTGAGCCGATGGATCTCCTGCATTCTCATTTGCCCCTGCAGGCCCAAATCTGAGAGTAGAAAACAGGAGGAACCCCAGTGCTTTCCAATTAGGCCTGCATTGCAAGTGAGGGTGCCTTCAAGTGAGTGCTTGCAGAGCCTCAGACCCAGGGTCCCTCTATGCTAGTAGCCAGGCATAAGACTGCTCCCACCTACACTCCCACTGTGGGCAACATAGGGATCCTTGAGACAGTATTCTCAACACTGAGGCCCCAGCGGAGACCAGTCAAACAATTACGGGAGCCCAGACACTTCTGAGTACCAGCAGAATAGTAAGAAAGGTCTGTAGGCCACTGAGGTATTCAGGACACCTAAGCATATTCACTGCACCCACAAACAGTGCCACTACCCACACCCCATCCTGTGCTTAAGCTCCACCCTTCCAGGAATCTACATGCTCTAGCACACTGACCTTCAAGGCACATTTCTACGCACACACCAGTGCTTGCACAGATGTACCTGTGACCTTCCTCCCTTACCAACAGGAGAAACACCAACATCCAATCTCAAACAGGTGGACCTCTCTCATCTTTCTGAAGAATACTCCAGACACCAGAGAAAGACAGATCTAGTCTGAAGTACAAACTCCAAGAACAAACAGCAAAGATTACAGATGAACAGATGGCTAGAGGTCAGCATAAGAACACATCCAACTAAAATCAGGACATCATGGCTTCACCAGAAAAATAAAAAATCAATGGATACTTTAATTCATTGGAAACACAGGAAAATGATTTTAAAGCTATGCTTATCCAGTTATTAGAGGCACATAAAGAGGAAATGAACAAAGCTCTCAAAGAAATACAGTCAAACAAATAGAGGAACAGGTAGAGCCACAAGTAGAGGCATATAGAGGGGAAATGAACAAAGCTCCCAAAGAAATATTGGCAAATACAGCCAAACAAATAGAGGCTCAAGTAGGGGCCATATAGAGAGGAAACAAACAAAAAATAGAGCCCATCATGGAAAGACAGAAATCTACTTTCAAACAGATGAAGGAAATAGTGCAAGATATGAAAACAGAATTAAACTCGATAAAGAAAACACGAACAGAGAAAAGCCTGGAGGTAAAGAACTTAAAGAAAACATCAGGAACCACAAAGGTAAGCACCAACAACAGAATATAAGAGATGAAAAAGAGAATCTCAGGCACTGAAGATACAATTGCAGAAATGGATACATCTCTAAAAGAAAAAGTAAAATCAGAAAAGTTCCAAACACAAAACATCCAAGAAATCAAGGACGCCATGGAAAGATGAAATCTAAGAATAATAGGAATAGATGAAAAAGAAGATTCCAGGCTCCAAGGTCCAGAAAATATTTTCAAGAAAATCATTGACAAAAATTTTCCCAACTTGAAGAAAGAGAGGTCCATTAACATACAAGATGCCTACAGAACAACAAATAGACTAGACCAGAAAAGAAAATCCTTCTGTAATATAACAGTCAAAACACTAAATCTACAGAACAATGAAGAACAAATTATTAAAAGCAGCAAGGGAAAAAGGCCAAGTAAGATATAAAGGTAGACCTATCACAGTCACACCAGACTTCTCAACAGAAAATATGAAAGGCAGAAGAGCCTGGACAGATGTCATGTAGACTCTAAGAGACCATAGGTGCCAAACCAGACTACTGTACCCAGCAAAGCTTTCAATCAACATAGATGGAAAAAACAAAACATTCCATGACAAAACTAAACTTAAACAATATCTACACAGCAACCGAGCCCTACAGAAGATACTAGAAGGAAAACTCCTTCTAACAAAATCAACTACACCCAAGAAAACACAGGATATAAATAAGTTCACAATAAAGAATTAAAAGAAAACAAGCATTGATACACAGTAACAATAACAGTAACACCACCAACTCTACAATAAAAGAAACTAACATTTATTGGTCACTATTATTTATCAACATCAATGAACTCAACTCTCCAATAAAAAGACACAGAATAACAGAATGGTTGCGGAAACAGATCCAACATTCTGCTGCATCTGAGAAACACATCTTTGCAACAAAGATAAACACTACCTCAGAGTAAAGGGTTGGAAAAATGTTTTTCAAGCAAATGGACCCCGAAAACAAGCTGCAGTAGCTATTCTAATATCTAATAAAATAGACTTTCAATTAAATTAATCAAAAAGATGAAGAGGGGCACTTCATTCTCATCAAAGGAGACATCAGCTAGGAGGACATCAAAATCCTGAATATCTATGCCCCAAATACAACAGCACATACATTTGTAAATGAAACAGTATTAAAGCTTAAATCACACATCAATCTTTTTTCCATATTTTTTAGTTATACATTATTTACTTTGTATCCCCCCTCTAGTTCCCTCCCTCCTCTCCTTCCAATCTCTCCCTTCCTCCCCCTTCTCCACACACTCCCCTCCCCAAGTCCACTGGTAGAGGAGGGTTTGTTTTTCTTTCTTCCGATCCTAGTCTGTTAGGTTTCATCAGGAGTGGCTGCATTGTCTTCCTCTGTGGCCTGGAAAGGCTGCTCCCCCTCAGGGGGAGGTAATTAAAGAGCAGACCAATCAGTTCATGTCAGAGACAGTCCCTGTTCCCATTACTATGGAACTCACTTGGACACTGAACTGCCATGGGCCACATCTGTGCAGGGGTTTTAGGTTATCTCATGCATGGTACTTGGTTGGAGTATGAGTCTCAGGAATGACCCCTGTGCTCAAAATTTTGGTTCTGTTGCTCTCTTTGTGGACCTCCTGTCCTCTCCAGCTTTTATTATTATTTCTCACTTCTTTCATAAGATTCCCTGCATTCTGCCTAAAGTTTGGCTGTAAGTCTCAACATCTGTTTTGATAGTTTGCAGGGAAGAGCCTTTCAGAGGCCCTCTGTGGGAGGCTCCTAACTTGTTTCCTGTTTTCTTCTTCTTCTGGTGTCCATCCTCTTTGCCTTTTGGAGTCAATCTTAATACCTTCACAGTGAGAGACTTCAACACTCCACTCTCACCACGGGACAGATCATCTAGACAGAAACTAAGTAGGGAAATAATGATACTTACAGGGGTCCTAAATCAAATGAACCTAAATAGATATCTGTAGAACTTTTCACCCAAACTCAGAAGAGTATACCTTCTTTTTAGCACCTCATTAACCTTATCGAAAAATGACCATCTAGTTGGGGACAGAGCAAGCCTCAATCAATACAAGAAAATGGAAGTAATTGCTTGTATCCTTTCAGACCACCATGGCCCAAAACTAGACCTCAGTAACAACAGAAATAACGAAAAGCCTACATACACATGGAAACTAAACAACTCTCTACTCAATGACAGCTTGGTCAGAGATTAAATGAAAAAAAGAAATTCGAGACTTTCTAAAATGAATGAAAATTAAGGCACAATTTACGCAAACTTATTCAACAACACATTGAAAGCAGCGGTAAGAGGAAAGTTCAGAGCACTAAGTGCCTCCAAAAAGAAGTTGGAGACATTTCATACAAGCAACTTAATGGTACGTCTAAAAGCCCTAAGAAAATAAAAGAAGCAGACACACCTAAGAGAAGTAGATAATGGGAAATAATCAAACTCAGAGCTGAAATCAATGAATTAGAAACAAAGAAAACAATTCAAAGAATCAATGAGACCAATAACTGATTATTTGAGAAAATCAACAAGATAGACAAACCTTTAGCCAAACTAACTAAAAGGCAGAGAGAAACTATCCAAATCAGCACAATTAAAAATGAAAAGGGGGACATAACAGCAGACACTGAGCAAATCCAAACAATTGTTAGAACTTACTACAAAAGCCTATATGCCACAAAATTTGAAAATCTAAATGAAATGGACAATTTTCTTGATAGATCTCATTTACCAAAATTAAATCAAGATCAGGTAAATAGATTAAATAGTTCTATATCTCCAAAGAAAATAGAAACACTCATCAAAAGTCTCCCTTCCAAAGAAAGCCCAGAGCCAAATGGTTTCAGAGCACAATTCTACCAGACCTTCAAAGAAGTGCTAACTCCAATTCTCTCCAAATTATTCCACGAAAATGAAACAGAAGAAACATTACAAAATTCATTCTATGAAATCACAGTCACCTTGATACTTAAACCACACAAAGACCCAACAAAAAAAGAGAACTTCAGACTGTTCTCTCTCATGAAAATTAATGTAAAAATACTAAAAAAAAATACTTACAAACCGAATCCAAGAACACATAAAAGTTATTATCCATCATGACCAAGTAGGCTTCATCCAAGGCAATCAGTGGTGGCTCAATATTCAAAATTCCATCAATGTAACCCACCATATAAACAAACTGAAGGGGAAAAAAATCACATGATCATCTCCTTAGTTGTTGAAAAAGCATTTGACAAAATCCAACACCCATTCATGTTTAAGGTCTTGGTGAGATAAGGGATACAAGGACACACCTAAACATAGTAAAGACAATATACAGCAAGTCTATAGCCAAAATCAAACTAAATGGAGAGAAACTTAAATCAATCCCATTGAAATCAGGGACAAGACAAGACTGCCCATTCTTTCCATATCTCTTCAAGATAGTGCTTGAAGTCCTATCTAGAACAATAAGACAACTAAAGGAGATCAAGGAGATACAAATCAGAAAAGAAGATGTCAAATTATCACTATTTGCAGATGATATGATAGTATATATGAGTGATCCCAAAAATCAAACCAGACAACTCCTTCAGCTGATAAACACCTTCAGCAAAGTGGCTGGATACATATTAACTCAAAAAAAAAAAAAGTTCAGTATCCCACTTGTATACAAAAGAAAAAAAGGGCTGAGAAAGAAATTAGGGAAACAACAACCTTCACAATAGCCACTAATAATATTAAGTACTTTGGTGTGATTCTAACCAAGCAAGTGAGAGACTTTGAAAAAAAAAAAAAAAAAACCTCTCAGTTTCTGAAGAAAGAAACTGAAAAAAATATCAGAAAATGGAAAGATCTCCCATGCTCATGGATCAGTAGGATTAACATAGACAAAAAGGCCATCCTGTCAAAAGCAATCTATAGATTTAATACAATTCCAATCAAAATACCAACCCAATTCTTTGCAAACCTTGAAAGAACAATTCTCAGCTTGATGTGGAAAAACAACAACAATAAAAGAATAGTTAAAACAATCTTGTACAACAATAGATCATCTGGAGGTATCTCCAACCCTGACCTCATCTGTACTACAGAGCAATAGTAATGCAAACTGCATGGTACTGGCATAGAAACTGAATGGTGGATCAATGGAATCAATAGAAGACCCAGAAATAAACCCACACACCTATACTTGATTTTTGACAAAGAATCCAAAACATTCAATGAAAAAAAAAATTTAAAAAGACAGCATTTTCAACAAAAGGTACTGGCATAACTGGATGTCTACATGCAGAAAAATGCAAATAGATCCATATTTATCACCCTGCACAGAACTAAAGTCCAGGTGGATCAAAGACCTCAACATAAAATCATACACACTAAATTGGTTAGAAGAAAAAGTGGGGAAGAGCCTTTAACTCATTGGCACAAAAGACAATTTCATTAACAGAACACCTACAGCACAGACTCTAAGATCAACAATTAATAAATAGGACCTCATGAAACTGAAAAGCTTCTGTAAAGCAAAGGACACTGTCTTCTTAACAAAACAAAGCATCAGAACAGCCTACAGATTGGAAAAGGATCTTCACCAACCCTATAGCTGACAAAGGGCTAATATCCAGAATATATAAAGAACTCAAGAAGTTAAACAGCAACAAATCAAGTAATCCAATTAAAAAATGGGGTACATAGCTAAACAGAGAATCCTTTTTTCTTTTTTCTTTTTATTTTTGTATTAATCATAGGTTATTTACTTTGTATCCCACCCATAGCACCCTCCCTCATTCCCTTCCAATCCCACCTTCCCTCCCTCCCTCATCTCCTCCCTGCCCCTTTCCAAGTCCACTGATAGGGAAGGACCTCCTCCCCTTCCATCTGACCCTAGCTTATAAGGTCTCTTCAGGCCTGGCTGCAATGTCCTCTTCTGTGGCCTAGCAAGGCTGTTCCTCCCTTGGGGGGGGGGTGTCTAAGAGCTCGCCATTGAGTTCATGTCAGAAATAGTCCCTGTTCCCCTTACTAGAGAACCCACTTGGATACTGAGCTACTATAGGCTATATCTCAGCAGAGGATCTAGGTTATATCCATATATGGTCCTTGGTTGGAGAAACAGTCTCATGAAAGACCCCTGTGCCCTCATATATTTGGTCCTTGTGGAGCTCCTGTCCTCTCCAGGTCTTACTAACTCCCCTTTCTTTTATATGATTCCCTGCACTCTGCTGAAGGTTTGTTTATGAGTCTTAATATCTGCTTTGATACACTGCTTGGTAGAGTCTTTCAGAGGGCCTCTGTGTTAAATGAGGTATCCCAAAAGCAGAAAGACACATATGGTATATACTCACTTATATAGACCTATAAGATAGGATAAATATACTGAAATTTATACACTTAAAGAAGATAAACAAGAAAGAGGACGCGGGGTAAGATGACCAATCCTTATTTAGAAAGACAAATGGGATGGACATTGGATGTAGGAGAAAACAGAGAATTCTTAATAGAGAAATATCGAATGGCAGAGAAACACTTAAAGAATGCTCAACATCTTTAGCTGTCACGGAAATGCAAATCAACCTTTAGATTTCACCTTACACCCATCAGAATGGCTAAGATAAAAAAAGAGGGGGGGAATGTAAACTTGTACAACCACTTTGGAAATCAATTTGGTGCTTTTTCAGACAATTAGGAATAGTGCTACCTCAAGATCAAGCTATACCATTCTTAGGCTTATATGGTTAAGTATACAAAAAGGACATTTGCTCAACGAATTTCATAGCATATCGACTCCCTCAACAGAGGAATGGATACAGAAATTGTGGTATGTTTACACAATGGAATAATACTCAGCAACTAAATACAAGGAAATCAGGAAATTTACAGGCAAATGTTGGGAACTAGAAATGGTCATTCTGGGTGAGGTATCCCAGAAGCAGAAAGACACAGGTTATATACTCACTTATAAATGGACATCAGACATATAATATAGGATAAACATACTGAAATCTGTACACTTAAAAAAGATAAGCAGGAAGGAGGACCCTGCGTAAGATGATCAATTCTCACTCAGAAAGGCAAATGGGATGGATATCAGAAGAGGGAGAAAACAGGGAACAGGACAGGAGTCTAACTAACACAGAGAGCCTTTGAAAGACTTTGCCCAGGATGGTACCAAAGTAGATGCTGAGACTCATAGCCAAACTTTGGGAAGATTGCAGGGAAATTTATGAAAAAGGGAGACATGAAAGACTTGGAGGGGACAGGAGCTCCACAAAGAGAGCAACAGAACCAAAGACACTGGGCACAGGTGTATTTTCTGAGACTGATACTCCATCCAAGGACCATGTATGGAGATAACCTAGAACCCCTGCTGCTCATGGCTAGAACCTAGCCCTTGGCAGCTCAGTCTCTAAGTATGTTCTCTAGTAATGGGAACAGGAACTGTCTCTGACATGAACTCAGTGGCAGGTTCTCTGATCACCTTGCCCTGGGGGGTGCAGCCTTGCCAGTCCACAGAGGAAGACGATGCAGCCAGTTCTCATGAGACCAGAATAGGCTAGAGTCAGAGGGAAGGGGATGAGGACCTCCCCTATTCATGGGCTTGGGAGGGGCAAGGGAGGGTGTCACAGCTGGGATACAAAGTGAAAATAAACTGTAATTTATAAGAAATAAATAAATTAAAAAAGCATCCATATGTGAATCACCTGTTTTTGGATGTGTGATGTGTTCTTCTCAGGACTCTACCAGCAAGAATGTTATTAAAAGTTGTGAGCCTTTGAATGTTAATGGCTATGAGTGAAATAAGGTTGTATCTTAACAAATATTTTAAAGTAAGTGTCCAGTTTTGAGAACTTACCTTTAGTAACACCAAATAGTGAATAAATATAAAGCGCAGAAACAATCCTGTCTGAGACATGTTCAGTTAGTTATGAGGATATATAACACACAATATTTCCCGGGTATAATCAATTCACCATGTTTTATGAAGGCTTGTCCCTGTAATTCATTTTGAAAATGATCTGTAACTGAAGGAGTGTGAGTGGCCTTGCAACGCAGTCGTATCTTTAAGGATATTTACTTCTTCTTCTGTGATCCTGTCCTCTTTTGGCTTTACTCAAAGAACACATCTCCTTTCTTCTTCACTGGTATTTACCCAGGCCATTGTCACTAAGGCCAAGATGTTCCTCCCACCAAAGACATTTCTTAGCTTATTGTGGACTATGATGCTTTTATATTTGATAGTAGATACATTTAACAATCATTTAGCAATCATCTTTTCTGAACACTAATTTTGCTAGATTTTTCATTACAATATAAACTTTGGGGCAGGTTCTGGCATTTTCTTTTTTTTTTTAACTTTATTTTTCTTTTTAGTTACATTTTGTTAACTCTGTGTCCCCGCTGTATCCCGCTCCCTCATTCCCTCCCCAACCCCCCACTCCCTCCCTGGTCTCCTCCCTGCTCCTTTCCAAGTCCACTGATAGGGAAGGACCTCCTCCCCTTTCATTTGACCCTGTTTTATCAGGTATCTTCAGGGCTGGCTGTAGAGTCCTCCTCTGTGACCTAACAGGACTGCTCCTCCCCTGGGGGAGGGGAGGGAGAGTCAAGGAGCCTGACCTTGAGATCCTGTTAGAGATAGTCCTTGTTCCCCTTACTTTGGAAAACTACTTGGTTACTGAGCTACCACAGGCCACATCAGAGCAGAAGTTCTAGGTTATATCCATACATGGTCCTTGGTTGAGTGTCAGTCTCAGAAAAGACCCTGTGCCCAGATATATTTGGACCTTGTAGAGCTCCTATTCTTTCTATATCATACTAACTCCCCTTTTTTCATATGATTCCCTGCACTCTGCTGAGGGTTTGGTTATGAGTTTTAGTGTCTGCTTTGAAACACTCCTAGGTAGAGTCTTTCAAATGCCTTTTGCAGTAGATTCCTTTCATACCTTAAATGCACATCTCATTTGTCTTTCTAAATGAGGATTGATCATCTTCGCCGGTGTCCACTTTCTTGATTATCTTCTTTAGG
>REGO01000378.1:413985-463240 GCA_010120015.1 Rhombomys opimus | reverse complement strand
CTGTGGTAGCTCAGTAACCAATTGGTTTCCCCAAGTGAGGGGAACAAGGACTATTTCTAACAGGAACTCAATGAAGATACCTGATAAAACAGGATCAGATGAATGGGGGGAGGTGCCCCCGTATCAGTGGACTTGGAAAGGGGCACAGTGGTGATGAGGGAGGGAGGGAGGGACTGGGAGGGAATGAAGATTCGGGGCACGGCTGGGATACAAAATTAATAAAATGTAACTGATAAAAATAAAATAAAAAAAAGAAAAAAAGAAATGGGAAAAAAAGAACTGAAAAAAAGAAGCTGTATCAAAACATTATTAACATGAAAAATACACAAATTTTGTACATATATTCATGAGTGTGTGTGCTTTCTTGTAGATGTCAGGAATTGATATTGGATGTGTACCTCAATCGCTCTTCACCTTTAATATTTCAAACAGGGTCTCTTACTGGATCTGTGAGTCTTTAAACCCCACTGATCATCTTGTCTCTCTTTACCTAGCACTGTGACTGCAAGTTCATTCCACAGCACCTGGCTTTTTTAGTGTGGATACTGAGAAAAAAACTCAGGACTTCACACAGGATCAAACACAACTGATCCATCTACCTGTTTCTGAAAATTATATGTTTAAAGTATAAAACTTAATGTTTTTCTTGTATATACCCATTATAAAATGTTTACCACAACCAAGCTCATTCATAATCTATCATCTTTCCATAATTTACAGTTGTGTGTATAAGACTTAAGATCTATCCTCTGAAGCAAATTTCAAATATACTATATTACTAAAAGTTATCACTATTAATTTGTAGTAGTTTGACAGCAAATAGATAAAACATGCAGTTTTTTGTACACAGCATAAATTCTATAACAGCTAAGCACTAATAAAATAGTTAAGAATTAAGTATATGAAAAGTTATTATTCAAGATATAGTCCACGAGGATTGAGTTTCATATGCTCAAGAAGAAGACATCTTAAGTTTTCATCTTCAACTGACTTTTGATAAGACAAATTAGCACATTAATTATTTTTGTAAAATTTTCTTGTGTGAGCATTTTTTCTGGATATGTCACATGCTGCTCCTCTAAAGAGCAGGAAGTACTGCTAATTGACAAACCAACTATGTAGCCCCCAATCAACACCTTTACCAAGATTTTTGTCCCATATACACGTTGTGCTAACAGGAAAATCTACAATAGAAAGTGTTCTCAAAGCATATTCTGCTGTTGTGCTGGCATATGTGGTACTGTTTTGCAGAAATAAAAACTTTAAATTATTCTAATTATAGTAGAATTTTCATGTTTGTTGCAGTTAAAATAATAAATGAGATCATTGTAATCAGTAGGAGAATGTAGATCATGGGAAGCTGATTTTGCAAATGTCTTTGTTGAGATATGAAACAGCATCATATTTGTATTTTACAGAAAATGCAGTCTCTTTATTTTAATATAATCTTAACTCAATGTCCACACTCATTCTAATTGCTACATCTTGTTTTCTCCACTATATATAATTTAAAATGACCAAAACATATGACTTAAGCCTTTAAGTTTTTTTTTTTCTAAATTTAGAGGTATGTTATGATTTAATATATGTTTCTCAACTATAAGTTATTTCTTATTATGGAATATAAATATTTAACTCGAGTTTGAAATCAAAATGAGAAAATATTTTTGCCCCACTGAATAATATTTTTGCTGTTTGAAGAAGACTGGAGTAGAAGTTGGCAAGTGTGTCTTTAATATATTAAACTAGATGCCAATAAAATTAAAATGTTTATAAATTAAAATGTATCACAATTTGAATGTCTTGTGCTACATTTTCTCAGTGAGAACATGGATAAATAAATGAAATGACAAGTAAACGAAAAATACACGAAAGGAAAATGCATTATAAACAGATAGGTGGGTAGATAGATGATAGAGAAATAAATAGATGAAAGAAAGAAAAATAGATGATGGATAATGTATATATATGTATATATATTATGTATATTATGTATTATAAATGTTTATATATTATATATGTGTATATATACATATATATTGTATATATATATATGAAATGATGGAGATCACAGATAGCAGCAGGCTAGATTATCAGAATTAGAATATTGTAAATTCCTTGCAAACATGCATTCATTACTTTCACTCACTTGTAAATTCATGCATTTTCATTTTGGTTTCATACACAAGATGAAATTTTGTTTTGTTGTTATTTGTTTTCTCTCTGCACTCTTAATGTCTCAGGAATGAGAGGTTGCTTTAGTCGTAATTCCTCTGACAATAGCGTACTCATCAATGGTCAAAGCATGGTCTCTTCATATCA
This sequence comes from Rhombomys opimus, assembly GCA_010120015.1. Taxonomy (NCBI): domain Eukaryota; kingdom Metazoa; phylum Chordata; class Mammalia; order Rodentia; family Muridae; genus Rhombomys; species Rhombomys opimus. The sequence continues at coordinate 460,918 of REGO01000378.1, read as the reverse complement.
TTTCTCCCATCTCTGATCCCCATTCACATTTATACCCCTCCTTCTAAATGAACCAGCTACAGTATATTTAATATGGTTTACTGTATATATAGGTAACTTAACTTTTTTATTTGCATTTTAAAAGCTTAATTTTATTTGAAAATTAAAAAAATCATTATTTGAGAACTTAATACACGTACATGTATTCTGATCATATTCATCTCTCAGTCTTCACCTCTAAGAACACATGCTGGAAAGGATGTGCAGAAATGGGAACCTCCTCCATTGCTGGTGGGAATGTCAACTTGTTCAATCACTTTGTAAATCAATCTGGCGCTTTCTCAGACAATTAGGAATAGTGCTTCCTCAAGATGCAGCTATACCACTCCTAGGCATAAATCCAAAATATGCTTAACTATACCACAAGAACATTTGCTCATCCATGTTTGTAGCAGCTTTATTTGTAATAGCCAGAAGCTGGAAATAACCCAGATGTCCCTCAGGTGAGAAATGGATACAGAAATTTTGGTACATTCACACAATGGAATACTACTCGGCAATTAAAAACAAGGAAATCATGAAATTTGCAGGCAAATGGTGGGAACTAGAAAAGAACATCCCGAGTGAGGTATCACAGAAGCAGAAAGACACACAGGATATATACTCACTCATAAGTGGATATTAGACACACAATATAGGATAAACCTAGTAAAATCTATACACCTAAAGGATCTAATTAAGAAGGAAGGACTCTGGGTAAGATGCTCTAATTCATAAAGTCAAAGAGGATGGACATTAGAAGAGGGGGAAAGCAGGGAACAGGACAGGAGCCTATCACAGAGGACCTTTGAAAGACTCTACCCTGAAGAGTATCAATGTAGATGATGAGACTCAGTCAAACTTTGGGCAGAGTACAGGAGGTAGAAAGACCTGGAGAAGATATGAGAACAATGAAACCAAAAAAATCAGGACACATTCAAAGACTGATACTCCAACCATGGATCATTCATGGAAATAACCTAGAACCTCTGCACAAATGTAACCTATACCATATCAGTGTCCAAGTGTGTTCCCTAGTAATGGGAACAATGATTGTCTCTGACATGAACTCAGTGGCAGGCTCTTTGATCACCTCCCCCTCAGGGGGGTGCACCCTTACCAGACCACAGAGGAAGACAATGCAGCACTCCTGATGAGATCTGATAGGCTAGGATCAGATGGAAAGGGAGGAGAACTTCCCCTATCAGTGGACTGGGGGAGGGGCATTCTTGGAGAAGAGGGAAAGAGGGTAGGGTTAAGAGGGGAAAAGGGAGAGAGCTACAGGTGGATTACAAAGGGAATAAACTGTAATTAATAAAAATAAAATATTATAAAAAAAATCTCTCTAATCCTCCAACCAACATCATATTCTTTCTTTAAAAAAGGTAAATAAATGAATAAACCACTGAGTCTAAAATTAATGCTATCCAAATATGCATGGTTTGAAACCATCCAAATAAGCATAGCTATTTGTAGCTTACTATAGCTATAAGTAGGCTTACTAGGGACTACATCACTGTGAAAACAGTCGTCTGTCCCCAGCAGCTATCAACAGTCAACAGCTTCTCACCTAGAGTAGGGTCCACATGAGCACTTCTCATATGTATGATGGCATGCTGACAGACTTGATCCTCTGCAGGTACTGTGTAGGCCACCACAAAACTGTGAGCTCATGAAAACAGCCCTGTCAGAGCTAAAAAGATTTTTGAACTTGACTTCTCTTTCTTACAACTTTTCTGTTCCATTTTCTAAGATGTTTTTGAGTCGTAAATGATATAAATACCACATGTAGGCCTGAGCTTTCCCACAATACCCATTCTCTTCAGTTGGACAAGTTGTGAGTCTCTATTAAGCTCTTGACTCCGCAAAAAAGAAGCTGTCCTGGTGAGTGATGAGATCCTTTCTATTTTGTGTCATGTATCAATTCACTCTGAGATACAAAATTATATAAAGGAGGAAAGATCGTTAAGACTCAGGATATTCAAAGGGGTGGTGAAATACATCATCTTCCTTCAAAGCTCATTAAGGTTCAGGAGGCAATTCACAAACTTTAGGAAGTTCCTGAAACTAATCAAGTACATTAGGCCCCTCCCTTCCCAGGATTACATCAACAGTAAGAGCAGCTAAAAACAATCTTAGGCAAGCTGAGTAGCCCAGAGGATGCTGGACAGACAAGAAGCCAAACAAGATAGAGCAGCCAAAATACTTGTTATAGGTACCTGCTATGTTGACTGAAAACCAGAGACCAACCAAACTTTCTAGAAGAGACCTGACTTGCCTGGTAGCATGCTGTGCTACCATTGGGTCATGTAGTGAACTCCAGTGTTGTAGCTCACCGAGTTTGGGTTGTGTTTTAGGTGATGCAATTACCTTTGAGTCACTTCTCTTCCTGTAATTAGCCTTTCATCCATAAAGCTACAAGCAATCCCAATAAAATCATTGGTTCACAAAGATGGGCTTGGTGGCACCCTTGCTTATGTATGTTGCTGGTTTTATACTTGGGGTAGGTAGATGTTTGCTCATGTCTCCCTAAAATTAGTGTCATATAACAGTAATCAGAAGGCAGTTTGATAGTTTGCCAATTTAGCAGTGACAGTAACATATTCAGCCCTAGGGCTTATTTTCCAATTATTTAAATAGTTTTGTTTAAGAAGATTATTTAACAGACTATTTGTTGAAACCAGCAAGTCTCTCCTGTCTAGTTGAGTATTTACCAAAGCTGAAAAGTATGATGAAACAGCATGCTCTGGATATCTTCAGGGTCATGTTTTAGGTATCCTTCAGATATTTCCTCATTCTTTATTCATTACATTATAGGTCACTTTGATTTTAAATATTTTAGAGAAAAAGAATCTGAAGCTCATGTGAATAAATAACATTTTGAATTTCTAAAAATGAAAGGTTTTAGTTGTGTTGCTTAATTTCACAATAATGATCCTTTTTGAATGAGTGAAATAATTCCCAGATGTAGGAGAAAACACATAAGTTTAGTACATCACTTACTCTTAAAAAGCTTATGTTTGCCAACTGGGAGATATTGACTATGTAAAGAAAGAGGAAAAAGGAAACATGAAAACAAAACAAAGCCTCAGATAATTAGACAGTGGAAATCATAATCATTATTTAGGTGGAGAGAGATGTGAAATCTCTCTGGTAGGGTTATCAGAGGGAAACAGTTCTCAGGTCAAAGACAAATAGCATCAATGAATCTGTGTAAGATTCTACAGAAGCTAGGGTGGAAGCCACAGTCAGTATCAGGGGGGAAGGAATGAAAGGCTTGCTTGTTTGATTTTGTTCTGTTCAGTGTGTACAAAGGGAATATCTGCTAATTGAGGCTATTGGCTCAAGTCAATGAAAGGATGGCAGAGCAGCAAGGACTGTCTTCATGGATCACAAGCCAAGTTTATAGTCAACAGCAGCAGCAAATGCTGCAGTAGCTGCCTTGAAGATCCACACATGCAGAAATGAATACAGAAGTTTGGTTTGTATTTTGAGGAGCCATCTTTTTTGTCTACTTCGCAGGGTCATCATCTCATGGAGTGGGCTCCTTCAAAATCAGTCTGGCTGGACTTCTTTACCATTTCAAACCATCTGATTAAAAAACTAAATATCCTAAAGCCCTGAGCTGCATTATAGCTAAAAATGAGCCCAACTTAAAATTTAAAAAACTTTTCAAATAAGCTTGCTGTGCAATCTCTACAATTTACATTACTATGTGTTTGGAAACCTTTATTAAATGAAATCAAGAACACTAATATTGGTTCTATTACCTGTAAAGTTTATCTATGTAAATTAGAAATGATATACAGTGGGATGTGCAATGCATGAACTTTGCGAGCACAAATATATGATTTACAAAAACCTTCACACACGTGTGAAACTGTCCATCTGTCATCTCTCTCACTTTTAGTGGTATGCATTGGCCCACAGTCTCAGCTTAGCTGAAATGGTGCTTTCATCAAAGATCTAAGAACATAACTCATTCCAGCACAAGGGCAACACATCCAGAAATATTTGGGAAGCACAATTTGGGCTTGATGGTTTTTCTTTAAAAGGCACACAAAATTGGTTAGGTAAGGAAAGGTAGTTGGCTCTGGGAAAAGATAAGGGGGTAGATGTTATCAAAATAGATTGAGCTAAATTCTCAAAGACCTAATATATACCAATATTTATATATTTAAATTTTTATTATTTTTAGTTAAATATGGTTACATTTCCCCTTTTCCCTACCCATCCTTCAGTTCATCCCATATGACTTCCCCTCTGCCTTGCCCATGTTTTCCTCTCAAAGTGATGACCTGTTTTTAATTCTTATTTTTACATATTAGAGATGTATATGTATATATGCATAGCTACATAAAAACAACCTGCTAAGCCTATTTAGCGTGGCTTTGTGCATGTGATTTCAGGCCTGATGATTCTTCATTGTATAACCAATTGGGGAATCATCTCTGGGAGAGGATTACTCTATCTCCCTCAGTAGTTATCAGTTACTTGTTCTTTGTCTAGGGGTAAGTACCTGTGAGATTTCTCCATTCAACCTTAGCATGTCTATTGATATTAATCCCTGTGTAAGTCTTGTTTGGGCAACCATATTGCTAAAAATGGGTGTACCTTCCATTATTTGTAGGAGACACAATTCCACTACAGTTTTCTTGACCGTCTAACTCAGTATTTCCACCCTATCTTTTTTAATGTTTCCTTAACTCCAGGTAATAGAAGTTATTTTGTGTGTTGATGTATCAGTTGGGGTTGGGCTCAACATGATTCACGGAGTTTTGCATTATGACATTGTGTTTTTTTGTAATAGTTTCCATTTGGAATAAAGAGAAACTTCTTTGAGAGAGGGTAGGAATAACATTTATCTGTGAGTATAAGTTTTAGAATGCAATTAGAAATGATGCTAGTCTAGTAAATTGACAGTTGTGGGTTCTCTTCTATGATCTAGATTTCATTAGCCTTGAGTAGTTCACTAGGTTTCTAAAACAATACATGACTTCTTGTCTATCATGTGGGTCTCAAGTTTAATTACTCAGCTTTGATTACTGTCAAGAGATGAGTGGCAGGGTTTCTTGGTAGCACAGCTTCATAAAAGAATTTATTGCTTCTCCCCTTTGCAGCTTATATAGTTCTTTCTCTTACTATGAAATCTCTCCTGCAGAAGGAGACTTTCACTTTTCTGGTGTCTACAGTTCCTTCATTTTTATGCTCATATCAGAAGATTTGGAATTAGGAACTATAGATGAGAGAAAACATGATGTTTTTCTTTCTGTCCCTAGTGTATAAACTGTCAACATGACTATTTCATAGTATGAGAATGTTTTATTGTAGATATGAGAAAGAGAACAGTCAGAGGCATCTGGAAGAATCCAGAACAAAGAAATAAAGTAGATGAAGCATGGGGAGCAGAATGGACACGCCAGGATGACCTGTGAGAGAGGGGAGAGTAGCAGGGACTAGAGCCTACCCAAAGCATAGTGAGTCTAGAAGAAGCGGGAGAATAGTTGAGACTAGCCGGCTTTGAAATGTATAACAAATGTTTGTGATTAGGGACTGAGGGAGCCTGGAGGCTATCCTGGACCTTCATTATGCTGACAGGCACCACAAGTTTGTGTTAATTTCAGAGCCTTTGCAGGAGATAGAGGAAACTAAACAGGCTTCAAAAGTTGCTGAGGGATTTTGCCTCCTATTTAAGTTCTAGAATTCTATTCTGTTGTCCAAATTGACCTCATTTCTGGATATTTGACCTGTCTAATAAAATTTGGGAACTGGAGTTTACTTTGGACATGACACCTGGGTTACTTCACTCCATATAATCTTTTCTAGTTCTACTCAATTGTCTGTAAATTTTAGTTTTCTTTATAGTTGAATAGTATTTCATTGTGAATAGTCTCATGAGCCATTGATCTATTATAGGACATTTAGGCTATTTCCATTTTTTTCTATTCTGAATAGGATGGCTATAAACATTAATGAACAGGTATTTGTGAAATAGGATGCTGAGTTCTTTAGACATATGCCAAGAAGTCTTACAGCTGGGTCATGTGCCATATTTATTTTTAGCCATTTGAGGATTTTTCATGCTAATTTCCAAAGTGGCTACCCAGGTTTGCACTCCCACTAACAATGAATGAGGCTTCCCTTTGCTCCAAACATGCTGTACTATTTGCTGTCAGTGGTTTTCTTTATCTTAGTCATTCTGACTGGAATGAGATGAAATCTCAAAATTATTTTAATTTGCATTATCCTAATTATCAATTCTTTAGGTGTTTTTAAGCCATTTTTATTTCTTTTATGGAGGACTCTGATTTCGTATTCATAGTCCATTATCTAATTAGGCCATTTGCTTTCTTAACTCCTTATTTTTTGAGTTCTTTATATATTATGGATATTAATCCTCTGTGAGATGAATACTTGCAAAAAATCTCTTCCACTCTGAAGTTCTTCTTTACTGATTTGATTGTTTACTTAGCTATACAGAAGCTTTTTAGTTTAATGAGCTTTCACTTGCAAATTGTTGTTGTTAACTACAAAATCACTGAAGTCTTACTAAGAAGATTTCCTACCTTAAAAAAAAAAATAAAACCTAGTACATGTAACACAGGGTGCAACCTCAGACAATGGCTGAGCTGAGGTTTGAGTTTTGTTAATTTGCTAGTTCTATGTAACATGCTATATTATTTGTCTTTTTTCTTACCTACAAAAATATTAATAGTAAAAATTTAGTTTATCATAATAAAAAATGTACCTGGCATTCTAAAACCTATAAAAATTGCTCTCACAACTTCATATTTGTAGAACTTTGCTCATTTGTAAGTAAAACATATCTCATAGTTTATGCAGCATGGTTGAAATGGTAGAAACTATTTGCACAATTCAGATATCACAATTTTAGATCTGAGATACAATAAAATATAACATCAACTACACATTTCAATGCCTGGCTGAGATGTGGCCTAACAATTATGATTTGTCAGGTATATTGATATGTGCACCCAATACAGCAGTTTTCATCCAGGCTACATGATATTAATTTCCCTTATTGGTTCCACCATCACTTTGTGTACCTTTAATGCACATTTTATTAGGTGAAACTTCAATTAATCTGAAGTTTCCCAGGAAGATTAGAAACTGCCAGATTTGTTTTATTTTCTTTTGAGAACTACATTGTGCAGTAATATTCATAGCTACACCCACTCTCCAGCAATTTTGAGTTGTGTAGAATGAGTCATACAGACATATGCATGTGTATTTTTATCTGGCTAGAAAATGTCATGCCCATCTAATTCTCAGCCTTCCAAATACATGCATTTCTGGGCCTTGGTTGTCTTTCTCACATGCATGGAATGCAGGATAAGTAATGTGTGTGGATTTGATTTTAAATAATCCAAGAGAAGTGATTTAATGCTTTGAAAGACATTTTAATGAAGTCTACCAATGTGCTAGTGATTTGTGGTAACTAAAATAAAAGAAATTATGGTTTATTGTTTAGATACAAACAGGGATTTTTGATGACTAATTGAGACATTTTGGTATTATCATTTGCTATCACAATTTTTATAAATATAAGAATAAATATGTGTAAAATATATTTGTTATATCTTGATTTTTTTCTAAGAAGGTTAGGTAAAAATTAAACTCAAATAAAATTACCTTTGCATAATGAGAAATATTTTTAGTAAACCCCTTAAATTTCATAATAAAATAAACATCTGTAATGCCCCATAAGATATTGAGTTGACTGTTAACTGCATTTTCCTTTTCTTTTTTTTTTTTTAATTGTTTTTTCTTTTTAAGAATTACCTCTGCTTATCTGCATCTATGGGTATGCAAACATCATGGCACATGTGTGAAAGTCAGAAAACAACTTGCAGAAGTCTATTCTCTACTTTCACCATGTGTGTGCTGGGAACCAAACTCAAATTATAATGCTTGTCAAATGCCTTTGCACAATGAGCCATCACCAGACTCTTTGGAGGAGAATTAGTTTTTTCCAGGGCTGAGCTGCCTGACTTGTTATCCAAAGCCACATATACATGCAGGCAGCACTGAAGGGACTCAGCAGTCTACAATTATATGTTGATCCTTTTATAGGTGTATGTGACAAAAGTGGCTGAAGAAAACAAGACAGTGAATTTGTCAGGGAGGGGAGGGCCGAACATGAAAGAGGTGGGAAGGAAGAAAGGAATGGGAAAAATCAGTAGTTATATTTTCATTAAATGTTTTAAAAGATTCTTTTGGCATTTTTTTCTAGACTTGATATGACTTAACATCTTGTGAAATCAAATGGTCTGGCTGCAGGCTGTCTCATAAACCCTATTGACCGACTAGATCTTGGAAGAAAAAAAGGCTTGATTTTACTGTAAGTTCTAATTTTGTTATTGTTGCTGATTTAAAACATTAAAAAAAAAACAAAACAAATAAAGCCAAAGATAGCTTGCTTTTTAAAAAGAACGTCATTAAAACATTATGAAAATAAGAATCATTCTCCCACTTCTTTCAGTCGTCCTTATCCTTTTCTCCACTTCTAAGATGGAATCAAACTCTTGGACTCAGACTCTAGCCCCCTGCCAAACCTCCTCTCCTTCTCACCCCTACAACCCTGCAGATGAATCACACATCTAGCAAAACTTCTCTGCTTCCCAGCTTTTGCTCATACATTAGGCTCTAAGCAAAATGATTTCATTGGCTAGAGTTGGGTTTCATGGCTAGAGAGGGGGCCAGTTCTACTGCTAAGACAGTGAATCCAAACTAAGGGTTTGTATTTTGGTTATAAAATTTAGATTTTGTCCGTTCATCAATCTCTGTTTTGTGCCATAGAAATATTAGCAAGAGAAATATTTGAGAAAGTTTGGAGAAGATGAAAAATACTGATCACATACTGAATGAATAGAATACAAAGGAGGGGAGGGGCACATTATAGAAATGTGATCATAAATTCATATCCTGGACCTCAACTTTTTAGCTGTACTGATTTGGTCATATTACTCAGCTTCTCAAAGTATTATCTTCCTCATTTGTAAACAGAATGATTGAGTTATATTTAGGCATGAGAATTTTGTTTTAATAAATACTTACAGGGCTGAGGATACAAGTCAGTTAGTAAAATACTTGCTATACCAGTATGACAGTGAGTCTAATCTTTTGAATCCTTGTAAGAAGCTATGTGAAGTGGCCTACACGTGTAATCTCAGTGTGGTGGGAGACAGAGATAGGAGGATTCCCCTGGGCTCTCAGCTCGCCAGCCTAGTTTACTAGGCAAGTTCTTGGCCAGTGAGAAACCGTGTTTTAAACAAACAAACAAGCAAGCAAACCTAGGTGGACAGTGCCTGAGGAAAGACACTGGAGATTGACTTCTGGTGTCTACATATATGTACACATACATACATCTACAACTCTATACATTTGTATCTCCACACACATAGGAACACACATATTCATAAGAAATGAATCTACAAGTTTATTTTATATAATGCCTACCTTATGGTAAATGTTCAAGAATTGTTTGGTTTTTGTTTGTTTGTTTGTTTGTATGTTTGTTTTGTTGTGTGTGTGGGGTGAGAAAGAGAGACAGAGAGAGACGGAGAGAGAGACAGAGAGAGAAAGATATGAATAAGATTTTTTTTTGCTTGAATTTCTAAAATAAAACTGATACCAACAAAATTCAAGACTGCTAAAAGCCACCATACTGAGGGAGGACAGGATGGGCTGTCCAAGTAGGCCTGACTGCACGGGCATTCTCACTGTGGGCCTCGTGCATAAGAGTGAGCCGCCAATTTAGCATGATATAAATAGACTATGACAAGATGTGGTGAGGGTAGTGTGTTTATTTTGCTTTGCATTTCTCTCTAGTTGATAGTTTCTGTTAAAGTGTTCCTATAGCCATATGGGGATTTAAGTCTGCCTTTAACAAAATCTAGTCAAAGAGGTAAACTATTTCAAAGCCGAGATTTGTGGTTTAATTGATACAGCTTGTGAATCATTTCCTATAATTGTATAATCATATTGTATATTTATTTGGAAGTGTAATGCAAACATAATTTTGCTCATTTTCATCTACAGAAAATCTTTAATTACCTAGTAACACTAAGGATGACTCAGGGAATCTCCCTGTAATCAACTTGGAATTTTCCTAATGTTGATGACTCTGGGAATTAACTATGATGTCTGGCTTGGGTCGATTCACATTGAAAAAGAACATCCTCTCTGTCTTAGCAATGTGCCAGCACATGATCTGGAGCAATTATCTCGAAGTGTCTCAATTTTCTCATGTCTTCTTTTCTATTCTCTTACCTTCCCCTTTCAAATTACATTTTTCTTTTGTCTTATAAAAATTAAGTGGAACATCTTGAGCAGTCTATGTAAAATGGCCTATGTGATATTTCTCATGTCTAATTTCTTTAAAATAGCTAACTTTAGGATATATTTTTTCTGTTTATGAAGTACATTGCCATATTTAAAATTTTTATTTGGAAATGTTGTTACTATATACAAAATAGCCCACAAGGCACGCTGGGGTTGGCTACCCAGAGGCTATTTTAAGCTGTGGGCTGGCTTTCCCCAGGGTCAGAAGATTGTCCAAGGTTCCTGAATAAACTGCATTGAGAAGAACAAAAAAAAAAAAAAAAGATCAGAAAGAAGGAGAGGAGGACCTCCCCTATCAGTGGACTTGGGGAGAGGCATTCATGCAGAAAGGAGGGGAGGGTGGGACTGGGAGGGGAGGAGGGAGGGACTTATGGGGGGATGCAAAGGGAATAAAGTGTATTTAATAAAAGTTAAATAAAAAATTAAAAAAAATATTCAAAAAAATGTGATTTTTTTCTCACAGGTCATCTATCATTGAAAATTTATTTTCTAACTCTGAACACCCTATGAAATATAGATATAAATTGATGCTGAAAATATTTCACTACAAAAATGGAAATAATGACTTTTTATAATGAAGCATACCCTATTCAATATACCAGAATATAGCATAAGCTAGAAATCTGAAAATGCATAACCACATAAGTCATTTTTAAATGCATGGAACATTTTTGAATTAGCCAAGATTATCATGAAGAATGGTCTAGGATTATCATCCATTTTTACAGAAAATTTGAGGGAGTTGGAGAGCTCTTTGAAAATGTGATGAAAATAGTGGTCCTTTCCTAGTTTAAATTAAAGAAAAAAGTTTCAAAGTCATGGGGAAAAATATCTCCGTGCAATTTGGAGATGTTGTCTGTTTCAGCTGAGCTTAGGCACATTAAAAGTAATGTGCAAAATGAAGTTTGGTAGTCTGGTTTCTGCCCAATGACAGTTTATTTGTTTGTTTATTATTTCTGTTTAAAATTTATTTACTTTTATTTATTACAATTTATTCACTTTGTATCCCAGCTGTAGCCCCCTCCCACATCCCCTCCCAATCTTGCCCTACCTTTGTATTCTCCTATGCCCTTTCCCCTCGTCCACTGATAGGGGAGGTCCTCTGACCCTAGCTTATTAGGTCTCACCAGGAAGATCTGTACTGTCTTCCTCTGTGTGTCCTGATAAAGCTATACCCCTCCTCTGGAGGAGGTAGTCAAAGAGCCAGCCACTGAGTTCATGTCAGAGACAGCTCTGTTCCTCTTACTAGGACACCCACTTAGATACTGAGCTGCCATAAGCTACATCTGTACAGGGGTTCTAGGTTATCCCCATGCGTGATCCTTGGTTGGAGTATCAGACTCAGAAAAGACTCCTCAGCCCACACTTTTTGCTTCTGTTGTTCTCCTTGTAGAACTCCTGTCCCCTCCAGGTCTTCTATCTCCCGCTTCTTTCATAAGATTCCCTGGACTCTGCCCAAAGTTTGTCTACGAGTCTCAGCATCTGCTTTAATACCCTGTTGGGGAGTTTATTTTAACGTCAATTTCATACCAGGATCTTTTTCTCACCAGGGTGAGCATATGATTAAGCATGCCATGTATTGATACTGTTTGATTAGACACAGAAGGTGCTTCCTAGAGGAAAAAAAATGTATTGTACACATGTTACATGAAATGGAAAATAGATGAGAAATGAGAAAGTAGTGGTCCCTTGAAAACTGACAAAGTGCTGCTCAGTAAGCATTGATTTTGAACTGACATCTTATAAAGCACTTTCTTCTACTTAGGACCTACCTACTCTCTGTTCACCAATCAGACCTTGTATTTCATCTGCATGGACTGATTCTCTATTCTATTGCCTTGTTACTTCAGCAACTTTCACTCCTTTTCCATGACCCATCGTAATTACAACAATGATGAAGTGAAAATAATAGCTTGATGACTAGTGACATTCATTGTGTGGAGAGTTTGTTAGGCAGGAGTTACCAAGTATGCACATTCCCTGTACAAGAAACGCATTGTGGAGGAACCCTCATGAATAAATGCTACACATAAAGCTTAGTTAATCAGCTTAATCATCATACAGGAGTTCGTCAACAGAAGAACCATTTTCTTTGCTGAGAATTACAATGTAGATTACTATACCTTCTTGTCTGCTTCTAACTTACCTGCACTGTTCTTATTATAAATGGTATCACATAGTGAGATGTGGCTGTTCACTGGGTCCTTCTCCAAGACTGAAAGCCAACGACAAACATCCTTCTTTATTATAACTTGAGTGTTTCTACGGATGAGTATGTAACAGCTAGCGTATAAGAAGCACTTACTAAATATTATTTTTTCAATTTCAGCATAAATGACAGAGTGAATGCTTAGATGAACAAATGAACTCAATAATTAGAAAAATATAAAAAGTTCCAAATCTATGAAGAAATAACATCTTTCTTTTCCAACTTGGTCAGTAGTATTTTAATTACATACAGGACAACAAAGCTACATTTGGCTTTACTACTTGAGGCAGAATCTATATCCAGAAATTATCAGCAAAAATCACTCAAGACATTTGCTAGACCCAAGCATGAGACATAAAAGCAAAAATATTTTTTAAAGAAGACCAAAAAATTGTTCCTACCCCAAACTGGTCTGGCCTTCATTCAAATATTAAAAACAAAACAACAACAAATTATGAGCATTGCTGCTTGCCTGCACGTATGTCAATGTAACGTGTCAGATCTTGAACTTATGAATAGTTGTGAGCTGCTATGTGGGTGCTGGGATTTGAACCCTGGTCCTCTGTAAACACATCAGTACCCTTAACCACTGAGTCATCTCTCCAGCTCCTGGATTATGCAAATTAAAACCATAGTGAGATACTGCCTTATGTTCTTGGGTTGACAACTATTGAAGTGAGAAAGAAACAGCAATGGTCAGTCAGAGAACATGGGACTCTTGTGCACTGTTGTTGAGAACAATAGTACAACCTTTATGAAAATCAATTGTCTTGGAGCTTCTGTTACTGCACCAAAATACCACAATCAAGAATCGAGTTGGGGAGGAAAGGGTTTATTTGTCTTACACTTACATTACCAAAGGAAGTCAAGACAGGAACTCAAACAAGGCTGGATCCTGGAGGCAGGAGCTGATGGTGAGGCTGTGAAGAAGTGCTGCTTACTGCCTTGCTTTACAAGGCTTGCTCAGCCTGCTTTCTTATAGAATCCAGAAACAGCAGCCCAGGAATGGCATCACCCAAAATGGGCTGTGCCCTCCTCCATCAATCACTAATTAAGAAAATGCCTTACATCTGGATCATATGTCAGCATTTCCTAATTGAGGCTCCTGCTTCTCTGATGACTCTAGCATGTGTCAAACTGACATCAAACCAGCCAGTTGACCATCATAGAGTTTTTGAATGAAGTCAACAATGGAAGTATCATAGAGATTCACCAGTCCCTTTTGCTGGGTGTATTCCCTAATACAAATCATAATCAATGACCTAAAAAAAACATCTGAATTCCTCCCATGTTATTTGCAGCATTATTCACAGTAATTAAATTATGAAACAACTTAAAAATCTCTCAGTGGTTCACTGGGGAAAGAAATTGTGCTACATATGAAAACTGGGATCTTGTTTGTATTCATAGCAAAAGATTCTGCCACTTGATACAACATGGATGAACCTGGAAGATGTTCTCAGTGTGGAAATAAGCCAAATTCAGAACAAAAATGCTGGTAAATATCTCCTGTGTATGGAATCTTAAAATGCTGAACACTCGGAGAGAGTAAAATATTAGTTGTCAGGATCAGAAAGTAAGGAGAAGTGGGAAGGTGGCTCGCCTTCCCAGGAGATCAAGGGCTCACCATTCATGGATACACAGAAGGGATAACATTAGAAACAGAGTGCCCAAGCTAAACACGATGGTCAGCAATAATGCGATGGACTCAGGAGTCTGGCTAAACAGCAGATTGTAGGTGTTTTTGGAGGGCCGTTATCTTCTTTACACTTAACTATACATACATACATACATACATACATACATACATACATACATATATACACCAAAATCGGGTTACTCTCTTTGCATATGTGCAATAAAATAGTCAAGTATAAGAACATATAGAATGGATCCATTTTTGTTTGTTTGTTTTGTATTAACTGGGAATTCCTATCTTACACATGAAGCTCTGTCACAATGACGGCTGCTTCCCAAAGGGGAAAACTCCTCAGCATCTTGTTTCCTAGCATGCAATTTACCAAACACCAAATTTTCTTTGCTGAAACTGTCTACTCACTGAAGTCAATTTAGTTCTATGCACTGCCAACCTGGCACAGTGATGTAAATTGTGACTACTTCTATGTCTGGTACCTAAGGCCTTCCTCAGTCAATCCAAACTTATGTGCTTCCTCAACACTGATCCTTCCCTTACTCTCTCCTTCCATTCCATGATCTCTGCACAGGGCTTTCTCAGTCCAGCACAACATCATGTCAAGTTAGAATCTACCACCAATGAGAAGTTTTATTTTTCCTTTTCAATACTCCCTGCTCTTGTCCCACAGATGAGCTGTAAATCTTACCAACTTACACACATCAAACACCAGGGTTTCCTTAATGAAGCTGTCTACTCAATAGTTTAGTTCTACTCAATGCCAACTTGGTTTAATAATGTAAATTGTAACTATTTCCTGCTTTCTATGACAAAACAAGTTTCTCCTATGAGCTGATAGAGTTCACCGTTATTGGCATTCAGAGTTGTGCTGTCTTTGACAATCTTTTTTGTGTCGTTTTAGTCTTCTTTTAGTCCTGCTGCTTCGGTGGTCAGTACCAAGGACAGAGACTGTGTCTTAGCAGCCTGCTGTCTTCCACTGGGCCTCTCCATTTGGCCATGTGGGTCTAATGTCTATTGACTGCACATGCTTCTGCTCCTGGGGTGAGCATTGATGAGAGGTACTCATAGCAGCACATAATTCCAGGCAGGAAACTTGCCAGGCTGAGTCACTCAGCAGCTGCAGCCTGTTTGCAGTATATTTTCCTATCAGGGTGTGAGAATTAGGAATAAAGGAATCTCAGCATGATATGTAGTGAATAGAATCGGGGGGTTTGTATCCTTCACAATTTGATAATTCACATGTCTTCCTTTTGAGTCTAAAGCAGATAACATAATGTTAGCTGCGCATAACAGAAATGGCTTCAGTTAATAAAGGAACCATTTTGTCAAATAAAAGACAAAGGGAAAAGTTAAGAGATCAGTAGTGATTTCAGACTTAGTTAATTTTGTAAATCAGTGCACCATTGGGAGCAAGACTCCTTCCATCTTTCTGTAATGCCGCGGGTGAAGTCTTTTATAAGATACAGATGGTGGCTTCAGATCTAATCCTTTGTTAAGGATGTCCGTGTCTAGCAGGGGAACAGAACACTCTCTTCTTTGATGTCTCTGTTTAGGAGAAAGAAGCTGTCCCTAGAAGCCAGCAGTATTCCCATTTATTGTTAGATGAAGTAGGTTTATATACTTACCCTGGAATAGAAGATAGAGAAAGAGGAGAGAGAGAGAGTGATGAGGGTTGTCTGAGAATATACAATAGTGTCAGTGTGATTAACAATACTTTTTGAATCCCTAAAATTTGGTAAGATGCAGATTTTAAATGTTTATACTTAAAAAGTATAGACATGTAGAAAGTGAAAAATGGGAACTACCTTTACTGTTGTGACTATTTTACAATGTAAGATTAATGAAGAATCTTAATTATCAAATATTCCTATATAAAGCTACTTGAAAATGTAATACTCATTGAGTCCATTTAGTTTTGATGAAGTTGGGAGGGAAAAATGTGCTGGAGTCAGGGAAGAATTTAGAGGGAGGGTCGTATTGAAATACGAATTGAATCTATGTATTAGTATTAAATAAAATATTTAATTAAAACTATAAATCCTTTTATAGGAGAACAATTTTGAGAATTCACTCACTTGCTGTAAGAGGATAGCCAAGAAGATAAAACAGACACACCTTGGGAGGGACATAGGATAGTTGGTTGCTGAAGTTACTGTCCAATATATACAATCTATCATTAATGTGTAGTAAGAATTCTGGAATTTTGGTTTCTTTAAAAAAAAAACCAGAAGTATTATAAGAACATGTTTTTGCTTTAATGCCAGGTCTGGGGATACGGTGTTGCTTCAAAGCAGCTAACTATGATTTGCCTCTTGCTCTGGTGGAGGTGGGATTTTTGTCAGCTGTAGACAGTTGCTGTGATTGTGTGATATTTGGAATCTGGGGACTGTTCAGAGTGTATATAAATGCTAGTGCTCTGAGAAGTGTTGGCGGGTTGGTGGTTGTTGTCGATTACTGTTGGTCATGGTTCATTAAGTAGTCATATGCAGAGATGAAACAACAATAAGAAGAAATTAGATGTCCTGATGGTGAAAATCAAACTTCTCCCAAGGAACTCAATGCCCTAATCAGCAGGAAGTAGTCTAAGGATGACTTCAAGTTTCTCCCTTTCTGACCCCTGAATTTATTCAGGGATCTCTTTCATTTTCTCTCTATCCTTTTTTCTCTCCCTTTCTCTCTTATATAATGTTAGATGTTTGAAAGGGTGGTAGGAAAAGGACGGAGAAGGGTCGAAGATGGAAGTGCCAAAAACAAAGTAAAAGGTCAGCAACAAAAAACCAGTATACCTGCAGGGAGGCAGTGTCTTCAGACATGGCAGGGAAGCTGCGCCCATGAACTCCCAACAATGGGACTGCTTACAGAAGACATGCATAATGACAACACCAGTTGAAATGCCAGTGTGAACAGAAAATATCACACGGTCCCAAATATAGAAGCAATAAAGGCACTGAGAGAGGGAGAATCGCTATTTTCAAGAAAGGAAATTCCAGATAGTTTGTTCAGTCCCAAGAGGTCACCATGCTTTGGGGATGTTGTGCATATGAGCAACAGTAAATGGACTCAATATCCCCTATGTGTGTGTGTGTGTGTGTGAATAAAATGTAGGAACAACAACAGTAATGGGTTATGAATTTTAAAAGGACTTGAGGGTGCACTGGAGGAGTGCCCCTCCCCCAGTGTACCCATGAAATCTATTTCACCATCCCAGAGATATCCTTGCATCCCCACTTAAGCCCTCCCTGTAACTTAGCCTCTCTAGGTCTGTGCCTTGTAGCACGGTTAACTTTTACTTTACTGCTAATATCTACTTGTAAGTGACTACGTACCATGTTTTCCTTCTGGGGTCTAGGTTACTTCACACAGGATAATTTTTTTTTAATTTTTAGGTTTTTAAAAATCCCTAAAAGAACCAGTTTTCCTGAATTGCCTTTCCTTGTCCAGGTTCCTTGTGAAGGTATCTTGGTCTTTTGTTGCTGACCTTTTACTATGTTTTGGGTACTTCTTTCTTGCCCCCTTCTCCACCTGTTTCCTATCACCCTTTCAATCCTCAAACACTAAGAGAGAGAGAGAGCAAAAAGGATAGAGAGAAAAGGGAAAAGATCCTTGAATAAATTCGGGAGTCAGAAAGGGGGAGACTTTTTAGACTACTTCCTGCATTGAGTTCCTTGAGAGAAGTTTGATTTTCACCATCAGGATATCTAATTTCTTCTTGCTGTATCTTTTTTTTCTGCACGTGACTACTTAATGAACCATGACTAATAACAAATATGACTTAGAGGCCCATATTAATTAACTGTTACTGGAGGAAGCAATGGTATTTCTATGTTCTTTACCAGAAAGTTTTATGAGCGTTCAAGAAGTTCTACCCAGGGCCCAAGTCACAGATGAGACTGCATTATTTTAGCCAAAGATGAGAGTTCTGTAATTTCAAGTCCTAGTTTTACAAGCTCATGGTTATGATGGAGACAGTTCTTATCAAGTGGTCTCTAAGCTTGATAATATCTGACCAGCTACTTAACAATCCTAGATTTGTTGGTATTACAATCTGTTTAATATAAGTATGAAGCCACCAAAATATTTCAATTAAGAATTTAAGGATGTATATCAGTAGTCCAGGCCAACTTCAAACTCGAAGTACTCTTGTTTCAACTTTCCCAGCCACTAAGATTATAGGCATGGACCATCCACCATCTGTGACAAGGTAAACGGTGTGTCTTGTTATCCTTATTACATTTATATTTAGTGTCTCTATTTGTCAGCTTGTATGCAATTTAGAACAATAGTATATATTTCATCCAGACCTAACATGACCATCAACATAAAAAAAAACACGTAATATTTGTTATGCCCTACATAATACCTTAACCTGAAGTCGCCGCAATGAAATAAGAACAGTACTAATGATGAATAAGCTTATGGTAATAGTAGTGAGTCTCTGAACAACCCAGCCAAGGACTGGGAAGGATCAAAATAGTCTGTCTGAAAATTCCATCACTACTTCTTTCTAATCATGCTGCACTTGCCCTTGGGGGTTCTAGAGTGAGAAGTTGAGTATGGAGGATAGGGAATAAGAATCTTCAGTGATGCACTTGTTTGTGAGTCGTTCATGCTGAGGATGGAAGTGTCTGATGTTATATGTGCGTGAGGGTTACCCACATTACTGTAAATAAGACCAATAAACACACTGCCTCACCTATATAGACTTGCATGGGATCCCTTTTTTTTGTTTTGTTAGCACCCTTTCCATTTGGGAGGCAGGGACACATATACTGATTTCTTTGCAAATTCTCAAGAAAATTCCTCTAACATCAAATGATTAAGGCAAGTACTCAAGGGAATGCAAAGTGGGTATATACAATACTTACTTTTCTTAATGCTTTGACATACTACATGGCAAAAAGCAACTTAAAGTCTGACAAATATATTTTATCTCGGGGTTTAAGAATGGGTACAGTCTATCTTTGCACTAATGTCAGTGCATCTGCAGTAGGGAAGCGGATGGACAGATGGATATTCAGCTCCCTTTGATAGAGGAAGAAAAAGAAGGGAAGAAATGATGCAATTGTATTTAATTAAGTGAAAAATGAAGAAAAAAGTTCTCAATGTATGTGTATCTGGAAGGCAGGGTGTATGCCATGTGCTTTTGTGTATGTGGGTGACTATAGAAGCCAAAAGAGGGCATCTGATGCTCTGGAGCTGGACAAGCAAATTGAACTGAACTCCTGTCCTCTGAAAGAGCATCGAGTGCTTTTAAGTACTGAGTCACATCTCCATGCCCACTCCCACCACTTTCTATTCAGTCTTGGCATCCCATGCCATGGGATGTTGCCAACCACATTCTAGGTTAGGCTTTCCTGTTCAGTAAAACTTCTTTGGAAACAGAAGTGATGCCCAGAGATGTGTCTCCAGCTTAATTACAAATCCAGTTGACACTGAAGATTAACCACAGTCTTAAGACACTTGGCAATAATTTTGCTTCTGAGTTGTTTTTCCTAAAATATGCTTTTTCAAAGATTGCAGAAAACAGAATACCATTAGTATATTTCCACTCTTCATTTGTTTTCTTCAAATCACTTTCAGTATATATGATCATCTTAATTGAGTTCTGTGCTACAGATGCAACTGCCAGTGCTACTGGAGTGTTCAGAATTGCTTAATGAGCTTTTTGTGAACAGTATTAAAAGGTTAGACTTAGATTATGTCAAGTTTCTGACATGTATTCTATTTGACTAACCATATTATTCTTTTCTCTATTTCTTTTGAATAGACTGATAAGATTATTTGTCTCCAGTCTGTCAGGAAGAAATACTAATTAGAATAAGGCTTTTGAAAGAATAAATTAACATTTCTATGAATAAATTATGATTTTTTTTTCACAAAATCAAATTGTAAGAAATTAGAAGATATTTATTGAGTATGGGTTTTGGCCCAAGGGCTAATTTGAGACAATAATCCTTTTTGAAGCTTTTGCTCAGTCTCCTCCATGTAGCCCAGTGTGAATCCCAGACTAAATTGGGTCTCTACAAAGTATTTATGAGACTTACATTCCAATTATTTTACTTACCACAGTGCACCACAGTTATTTGTGGATACTCTTAAACTACAAACCTTTAAAACTCAGGGAGCACTTCTGAATTTTGTCTGTGTGTCTAATATTCATGCAAGTGCCAAGCTCACGCTGGGTGCTCAATGCCTGAAAGAAAGAGCTTGCTCAGGTTTGTTGCCTTACTTTGAATTACTCTAGCTACTCCATAAAAATAAGTTCCATGCTGAACTGTCCTTGAAAGGAGATAACTATAGGACATCATGGCACTGTGCATGTCTTTATTCCTTTCTCTTGGCTTCACTACACACTGGTAGAGTGTTCTCATTGTCTTCTTTCTTATCTCTAGATTCGGTCACTTGAATATATTTATTATATGTGTACTGTATCTAAATCATGGGTTTATGATGTGGTATCCATTAATGAATAGAATAGTAGATAGAACAAAGTATTGCATTCATGCTATATTGGGAATTCATGCTATATACATTCTGTTCATTTGCATAGAGCATAGCAAATAGATAAATAACTGAGTGTGTACCTAATGTAATGTCAGATTGTGTTGTCATAAAGAAAAACAAAGTATATACAATGAATTTCAAAGTTGTGATAGTTATTAGAGGCAGCAGGTATTTGGGATAGAGTTCTCCAAGCAGAAATAAGTAAAGGTAAGAGACCAAGGTACAGCATATACCATGTGCCTGGCACACAGTAAGGGTAAGGGGATTCTTGTTGCTATAGCTGAGAGGAAACATGAACTGTGGTAGGAAAGAGGCAGCGTTGTGGTATCTTGCAGACACTATGTCTCAGCCTGACATTGTGAGGCCATGGATGTTATGGCATATGTACAAACTTATAAATTAGTACTTTGGGATAATATTTTAATACAAATGGTGAAGCAGTAGTGATTTTGGACTGAGGACTAGCTTGGTGGGTAGTAAGAGTTGTAAGCAGACTAGTGCAAAGCTATTGTCATGTACTAGGGTATCAATTGTATGTGATTGAGATGTGCTTAATTTCTAGGTTTATTTTTCTGGTGAGCTGATAGAAAATCTAGGTGGATTCCCTATAGTTTTTAAAAGGTGGATAATGATTTTTAAAAACTCCATGATTTTTGTCCTGAAATATGCAAAGAAAGGTAGAACTCTCGAGTCAGAAGAGCACTACAGGGTTGGCAGAAGAAAGTCGGTGAAGTGCAGCAGGAAATCATTTTGCATTTTTTACAGTCTATGTAATTTACAAAAACATCACTTGGTTCCTACCACTCTGAGGGTCTTCTTACTCTACCTTTAAGTTGTGCACAGTAGAGGGATCGCAGAGGGCTGAACACAGAACAATATCTTCTTAGTAAGGGCTTTCAAGACATGGTTTCTACCTTCCAAAGTTCCCACCTTTTATTAGCATCACATATATTTTCCAGTGGACACATTCAGCTGGAAGGGCTCAATGTTTATAAGGAATGCTAGACCATAGGTTCAAGATATGAATTTTATCAGTGACTTCAAAGAGTGAACCTAGTGAACACATCTAGAAACTAACTACAGAAAAGGAATGGAGGAAACGTCAGAGATCTGTGATGGGAGGTACCCCATACTATGCATCAAAACGGAAGAAGAGCCATCAGTCAGAGTTGAGAGGAGGCAGCTATGGCAATAGCGAGAGAGAGTTGGTGCTAGGTTTTGTTTTGAATAAGCCACAAGAAGGGATGTTGCAAAAGAGATCTAAACTAATATTGAAATTATTTAGACTGAAGTCACTCCATTCAATCAGCCAATGTGTAAAGTGCTGAGTCACTCAACTGTGGGCTGTGTGTTCCTGATTCTATCAGTCTGTTGGCTGTCTTGTCTTGCACTTGTAGGAGTCGTAGGGGGATGGTCCAGATGCTTGGATTGATTCAGTTAGATTCAGTAACAGGCTCAGAAAAACAATTTACCCTATAATGGCCAATTATGCCAAAACTTACACATGCTTTGAATCATAGTAATATAGTTTTCTCTTAGCCTTACAACTTTGTTTAGAATGTTCTTGCTCTCTTCCTAAAAATATTCATCCCAACATCCCCTTCAGTGACACAGCCACATGGCCCACTTTTTTCTAATAGACCCTGTCTCCTTAAGGTTGCAATAATGCCATCATCATTTGGAATAAGGCCTTCAAAAGATGAGATTGGGATAGGGATGGAGCTGACTCTTAGAGTGGCAGCCTAGTGTTCATAAGACTGTGAGTTTGATTCCTTACACAAACCTGGTAATCCCAGTCCACTGGGAATGGAGGCAGTCCAATCAGAAGCTTAAGGCCAGCCTCGGATACATGGAACTTTGTCTCTTAAAAAAAAAAAAAAGTAAAATGTGAGATTTTATGATAACATAGAAGATTTATTTTTATTGTATTTTATTTATTTATTATTATTATTTTTGTGTTGAGTTCTTTGTGTAGCCTTGGCTGTCCTGGACTCACTTTGTAGACCAGGCTGACCTTGAACTCACAGAGATCTTCCAGTTTTGTACCACCTCACAGGCAGATTTATATATCTTTTGTTTCTTTGTTTTTGTTTTTTATTTTTATTTTTTTTATTTATTAAAGTTTTTTTTCCACTTTGTATCCCAGCTGTAGGCCCCTCCCTCACCCCTTCCCAATGCAACCCTCCCTCCCTCTTCTTCTCCTATGCCCCTCCCCCAGTCCAATGATAGGGGAGGTCTTCTTCCCCTTTCATGTGACCCTAGTCTATCAGGTCTCATCAGGACTGGCTGCATTGTCTTCCTCTGTGGCTGGTAAAGCTGTTCCCCCCTCAGGTCAGATTTAAATGTCTTTTAGGTCAGTTATTGAACAGTCTAAGCTTTAGGATAAGTCTTTGCAGTAGGATGACAATTCCCCTTTGAATAGTCGTCACTGCTTTCTAGCCAGGCAATCAGAGAAGCAGGTAAGCAGAACTGGTGGGAAAACTGTCTTCTTAGGCTTGCCATGTGAAGCTGTTTGACAGCTCAACCTGAGCATTATAATCTAAATAATGATAATAAAAAGTACATTTATGCCTCTTGATAATTTCGTGTTGATGGAGTATTTTCTTTTCTGTTTTTTCATTCAATCCTGAAAACTTCTAAACATGATGCATAAAGGAGTCCTATCTCTATGTTACAAGTGGTGAAACTTAATCCCCTTGTCCCAAATCACATTATCTGACTCAGAATAGGAGAAAGAATACTCCAGAAGCTGGATGAGGGGAAAGGCTAGAAAACAGTAAAAAGAGACTATCTCAAGAGAATTATTAACATCATGTTTGAAAGAGCATTTGTACAGACAGTAAAAAAAAGATAAAAGGTAATGAAATTTTTTGGAAAAATGAAATGCTTTAAATATTAGAAAACTGACAAAGAAAAATGCTAGCTGGCTTCTAGTCCAAAATGTTTAACAGACTATAGTCATCTGTGTGCATTTATTTATTCAACAAGAATTAGAAGTCAAAACACAGAGGCCCATCAGAGAGATAACTTGAGCTGATTTATAAAGACATAATTCCTCATATAAAATAGCAGATGCTTTGGATGATATTAGGATTTGGCTAATATCATCATATTTGGCTAATCATGATATTTTGTGTGGCACTCATTTTTTCAACTCTCTTTTATTTGGGGTTCCATAAAACCTCTCCCTTCTAACTCCCCAACCCTAGATAGGAGAGACAAGGTTACTGTGGAAAAGGGAAACAGACCTCTTTGTTTTTCCTTGCTGTTTAGGGTTGATGGGTTCTTTCAGGGCTATACCAACCTCTGTCAACAGCAAATACAGCAAGCAGTCTCTTCCAATCCACTGCATTGAAATGTTCCTCTCTGTCTAAGCCACCACATTGGCTCTCATATTTATATCCCTCAGAGATCTAGACCCTACCTTCTCCCTGCTGCACAAGACAAGCCCTTAACAGCTGGCAAAAACCACACCCTGCAGGAGGTAGTTATCAGCAGTGGACAAATTAAGGCCCAATCTAAAGTTCAACACTTGGGATTAAAACAAAAACATATTTACATAACATAACTGGGTTTTTAAGGAAATCAAAACTTTGATTATAATTTTGTATGCTTTTTAAAGTTTTCTTTGTGTTAGAGAAGAAATGCTGCTAAGAGCAGCTAATGAGAAAAGCAAGCAAAAAAAAAATAAACAAAAACAAAACAAAAAAAACTATTGTCTTTTTCCAAGGTGGGGCATACTTGACCTGAGATAGATGGTTTAAGTTTTCATTGAAGTTCTCTGTAATATTCATATGTTTGGGCATATCACTCTAGTTAAAAAAAATTACCTTAAGTGACTGTAAGTTATCTAAAATGTTTAATATTATGGACAGACCCCCAACTGGTGAATTTTTGCCTTTAAAATACAGACTATTCAGTAGTAACCATACTTCTGATTTTGAAATTTTATACTTTTTTGTGTTTGTGGTATGTGATGTGGTACCCTCTGCTAGAGCTGGGTAGCGGCAGTGAATCTGGGCTCCTGGTGAAGCACAAAATCTTCAGTTTTAACGACTGTTTTTTCATGTTACAATGAGCTACTCTGTGTTTAAAACTCACTAGCTTAGGTACACTTTATACATACTATATTTTTTTTTATCATACATTGAGGTTATCCAACTTCCCTTTGTAAGTTAAACACCTGCTGTCAGGATGGTGTCTAGAGAGCTGTCATCTACTCTTTGTTGCCTGACATAAGTTAAGCAGTTAGCCCAGTAAAATGATTGAGATAGTTGTGGAAGATTTCATATAGAGGACATTTGGAAGTAGCTATACTAATTGAATAAGAAAGTTCAGGTTTGTGTTAAAGTAGGCATGCTACTTTAGAGAAAGATCTGCATATGCTTTGAGAAACAGAAGATTAGCAGGTGGATTACATACAAAAGAAGGTCGATTGCCACAGACTTCAGGATAAAAATCAGGGCTCTGTAGATCTGAGGATTTTGTTCCGCATAATAAGCTTCTCAGTGAAAACTCAATAATTACTTGGATATATGAGACTGGAATGTTTGGACATGTCTAAACTAGGGATCTAGACCTGGAGAGATAATAGGTTGATGCCATTTACAAATACAAATGAGCATGATTACCTAAGGAGTAAGTGTAAGCTGAAGAAATGCAGGGAGAGAGAAGAGTACTGGTCACTCTAGAGATTAAAAGCATGGGAGATGCCAGGGAAGTCGAAACTTCACTGGGCAACATGGTATCCCAGAGGCCAAGTTAAGACAGTGGTACTTCAAAGGTGCGAGAATGGGGAATTGTATCTAAAGCTCTTGGTGAGCTCAGTGATGATTTACATCACATGACCCGTGTAGATATCAATACAGAGACAACAAAAGACTTAAGATTTGGGAGTGGGAACAAGAGACATCTGCCATCTTTTCTCTGAGTAACGAGAAGCATTTGTTAACTTCTATTATTTTATAAGAAAGTATTAAAATGATATGGTCCAAAGAAACTTTAATATGAAGTAAAACTTTTTTATGTCTGTTTTTTTTTCTGATTTAAAAAAAAACAACTTAGATTGTGTTCATTTGCTCAAGTTTAACATACTCCTGTTGTCACTTAAACATTCACCACTCAGCGTTTTGCAAATTACTTTGTAGTATTTGTTACGAATAACATCCTTTGGCTCTTTAGCCAAGTAGCTGATATCCAGATGCTCGTAAACACAATAATGCATAGGCATAAACTAATTATCTGCCACGTGCAACTATTTATACGTCCTGACAACATTAGGAAGATAAGAAAGCGATTTACAGTTTCCTTTAAATAGCCACATGCACCTGCAGACACTTTTGGCTCAGTAATAACAACAACAACAAAAAGAATGCTAAAGACAGGTTAAGCATCTTTGTCCTTTACTGCTTTAAGAGTTTCAATGACTTTTTAGCCAAGTTTGTAAGATTCATAAGATAAGGAGTATTGTAGAAAGACTTGAAATTTTTTAAGTTGTCCAGAAAATAAACAGATCTTCAAAAGGGGTGTCTTACCTAACCTTATTGAAAAGGATACAAGTGTTTTGGGCAGAATAAGAAGGAAAAACACTGGATAGCATCTGAGGAATCTTTCAAAGCCACCCACTGATTGTGTGATGGTTTCGAATTTGAAGTGGCCCCCACAAGTTCATGTGCGTTAAACCTTTGTCCCACGTTTTGTGAGGTTATAAAACGTAGCTAGGACTGGCTCACTGACTGCAGCTCTTGAACATCCCAACTCTCCTTCTAGTTCAAACTCCGTTTCTTAATCCATTAAGATGTGAATAAGGCATCCTACAAGGTCACAACTACATGGAAGGAGCCTTCATAATTTACCCTGCTCTTCTTCCCATTACAGATTGTATCCTATAAACAGTATGTCAAAATAAGCTTTCTGCTCTCTAAATTACTTCTGACAGGCATTTTCACAATGACAATAAAAATAAGTAATACATATAAGCATATAATGTAGATTTGTTTCAAAGAGCTTTCTGGAGAACATTTCTTCAGCATCCTCTTCATGCAGGACTTTCTGCTTAAAAAAATTTTTTTTCTGTGACTTCTTCCTTGTAAAGGCATCCAGAGGCCAAATTACCTGTGGTTCAAGTAGGTCCTGGTAAACAGCTCTCCAGGTAGACTTTGTTGTCATCTGCACAGTGATAATTTTGCAAACATGCAATTTAAAAGAGGAATGGAGTCACAGCTTTCAGCTTTCTGGAAGACTTTAGAA
The DNA here is from genome assembly GCA_010120015.1 of Rhombomys opimus. NCBI lineage: Eukaryota > Metazoa > Chordata > Mammalia > Rodentia > Muridae > Rhombomys > Rhombomys opimus. The sequence continues at coordinate 433,919 of REGO01000378.1, read as the reverse complement.
GAAATCCTGTGCATGGGGAGGGGCGCATTTTGTAGGGGTGGGCTCTGTGTAAATAGCCTGGCAAAGTGATACATGGATATATGGAAGGTAAGGTGGAAATATAGTGCAGCCCCGGAAGAATGCAGATGTTAACAACATAGAACAGCTGCCAAGAAACGTTTAAGGCAGCGTGTAAAAGTTGCCTGTGAGAGTTGCCATGTGGCACATGGCCAGCAAAGCTGTAGGGGATGTGCTTTCCAAGGTCTTGGGATGTTATGTTTTATTGCAATATGCACCAGACAATGATGGCCATGGAGATTGAGGATGTAAGGAACTTACCCTCTAGATTTGGGTCTTGCATTGGGCCAATCTCGCTTTCTGGTCCTCTATTTTTCTCATTTGGAATAATAATTTAGACCCCACATCGGTCTTACTGTTCTATATTTGTAGTATGCAACTTCATTTAGTGTTTTGTAGAGTCTGAGAGATAACTTAGCCTTGAATCTTTGAGCCCACACTGGAGGTAGACTTGGGAACAATGCTAGTAGCAAATCTTTCTACATCTCAGACACTGTAGCTTAGTATCACAAGAGGTATTGAGGAAAGATAAAGTAGAACAAAACCAAGAGCAAACAGCTTATGTGAGGTAGACTGCTTAGGCTTCTCCAAAAATAACAAAGTTCAGACTATGACAAAAAGAACACAAACGAATACTGGAATGAAATAAAATATACACTAAAAACTTCTCATGTAAAACATATAAAAATATTTTCTACATGCTGTAACAGCTCAGTAAGTGAGAGCTGTCACTAATTTGGGTCTATTACTAAAGCCAAACTGGTTCCTAAAAACAAATGCAAAAGTCAGAGTGACATTTTTTGTTACATTGCTACTGAGATAAATTAAAGTTTAGCAAATTTATATACTATCTATTTATGGTGAATGCAATTATTGCCTCTGTAAAGTTAACAGCTTAACCTTAGGCATGACGATAAATATGTCAGTATTCTTGGCACATTGAGAGCCAAATAGTACATGGATTATTTCTGTTTCCTTCTCTCTCTCTCTCTCTCTCTCTCTCTCTCTCTCTCTCTCTGTGAGTGTGTGTGTGTGTGTTTGTGTATGTGTGTGTGTGTTCCTATGTTTTATAAATAAGTAAAAATCTAACTTTTTGTTTGTTTGTAGCTTTGGCTGTCCTTGACTCACATTATATATCAGGCTGGCCTCGAAATCACAAAGATCCACCTGCTTCTGCCTCCCTGAGTTCTGGGATTAAAGATGTGCATCACCACTCCTGGCAAAATCTAACATTTCTTGAAACACTTTCATGATAAAAAATGTCACAAATAATATCAGCATACAAAAAAAACCCTATCCAAACCAAATGACTCTGCAGCTCAATAAAATTCTAAAAGTTAAAACAAGTATTTGGAATGGAAGATGTGGAACTTCTCATTAGATTTTGTACTTTCATTTCAATCAAAATATTTTATGCATTTATCTATCATCTGAAATAAAATATCGATTACAAGGTTAGAAGTAGAAACCTGATTAGCTTTATGTCCTCTTTCATATCTTTGATACAGTACTTAAATGCAGGTAAATATTTTTCTTTAAAAAGAGTTTTATTTCAATCCACATGCAGAAAGATAAACCCGGATGGACATTGGAAGACAGAGAAAACAGGAAACAGGACAGGAGCCTACCACAGAGGGCCTATAAAATACTCTACCCAGCAGGGTATGGAAACAGATGCTCAGACTCATAACCAAACTTTGGGCAGAGTGCAGGGAATCTTATGAAAGAAGGGAGAGATAGTAAGACCTGGAGTGGACAGGAGCTCCTCAAGGAGAGCAACAGAACCAAAAAATCTGGGCACAGGGATCTTTTCTGAGACTGACACTCCAACCAAGGACCATTCATGGAGAAAAACCTAGAACCCCAGCTCAGATGTAGTCCATGGCAGCTCAGTTTCCAAGTGGGTTCCCTAGTAATGGAAATAGGAACTGTCTCTGACATGCCCTCAGTGGCTGGTTCTTTGATCACCTCCCCTTGAAGGGGGAGCAGCCTTGCCAGGCCACAGAAAAAGACAATGAAGCCAATCCTGATGAGACCTGATAAGCTAGGGTCAGATGTAAGGGGAGGAGGACATCCCCTAACCGTGGACTTGGAGAGAATCATGGGAAGAGAAGAGGGAGAGAAAGTGGGATTGGGAGGGAAAGAGGAGGAGCTACAGCTGGACACAAAGTGAATAAACTGTAATTAATATAAAAATAAAAATTTAATAGGAAAGAAAAAAGAAAAATTAGGCAACATTTTCAATGTTATCTGATTCTTTTGGAGAAAAAACTACTTTAAGAGAAAGAAGGGGCTTAAGCATTACTTTTCAAAAGAGCTTGATGTAAAATATCCATGTGTAATTGGGGGCAATACATTTCTTCACAAATCAAGATACTATAATGTTTTGCTTCATTTCCTGTTACTAAAATATTGTAAGCATTCTTATTAACTCATTAACTATATCTCCCCATCGCCAGTATAAAAAGGAATAGAATAGAAGTGAAGATAATAGAACCCGATGATTCCTTTGCGAGCAGCTTAGACTTGCTACCAGCTCAGCAAGTTTTTTCCTTTTTGCTTTTTCTCCAGTTCAGGACTATAAATCTGTCTTTGTATTTCCATCTCATTATGGGGGGAAAGGTAACTAAAACATACTTTGGCTTTCACGTGGATAATCCTGAAAAAAAAATGTTCAACTGTTGCTTTCATGTGACCTACAATCACTCAGAAATATGTTGCTGACATGAATTCATGGGATGGCTCTTTGATCACCTCCTCCTGAGTGAGGGACAGCTTTACCAGGCCACAGAGGAAGACAAAGCAGCCAGTCTGATGAGACCTGATAGACTAGGCTCAGATTAAAGAGAAGGAGGACCGCCCCTATCATTGGACTGGGGGAGGGGCCTAGGAGGAGAAGAAGAGAGAGGGAAGGTGGGATTGGGAGGCAATGGGGGAGAGGCTACAGCTGGGATAAGTGAGTAAATTGTAATTAATAAAAATAAAATTTTTTTTTAAGATAAGCACTGTTGGAATGGCATTGGTTTTATTATAGGTATGTCCTGCCATTTTTTTTTAATTTTTATTTTTATCAGTTACATTTTATTAATTCTGTATCCCAGCCGTGCCCCGAACCCTCGTTCCCTCCCAGTCCCTCCCTCCCTCCCTCATCACCACTGTGCCCCTTTCTAAGTCCACTGATAGGGGGGACCTCCCCCCATTCATCTGATCCTGTTTTATCAGGTATCTTCATTGAGTTCCTGTTAGAAATAGTCCTTGTTACCCTCACTTTGGGAAACCAATTGGTTACTGAGCTACCACAGGCTACAAAAAAAAAAACATTTTCTGTTTCAAGTTAATCTCCTTGTAGCATAAGCAGCTCCAGCACCATCTCTATTTGAAGAGAATAGGCACTGGTATGAGGAAGGCCTTTGCTGTTATATGCTGGTTCCACTCAACATGTACCTCCATAGGCACATTCAACCCATGGCAACCATGAAACCCGAGTATATTTCCCTAAACAGTAGCTTCTCCTCATTCCCTCATTTTCCAACTTTCTGGTTATGTCTGATACATCCAGAACATACAAGTATTAAATCAAGGTGTGCTAAATCCAACTTGATCCTTTCCTAAATTCTAGGTAAGCATCACTAACCTTTCCTGGTTAAAGATAGTCTCTTTTCTTCTTCATTTCTGTCACAATAAAAGTAGCTGTTGCTCAAAATCAGTACAGCAGTAGAGGGCTAAAAAGCATCTAACCATGGAATTTTCTTGTAAATATTTATTCTTTTCTCCTATATCCATGGATGGCTCATCATCTTTTGGAAGGCTTTATCCTTCATCGGCTACATGAGGTGTGAATAGGAGGATCTCTTGGCCTTGTCAGTGGGTCCGGTTGGAAACTGTTTCCAAGTTAAATGCTTCAGTGAAATCTCTTTTCTTCCTAACTCTGAAAAGAATTTGAGTTTTCTTAAACTTCTTTTAACTTTTTACATGTCTCAAGTCAGAATATAATTGCTACGATAGCTACTTTTCACAAGTTTTATGCGAAGTAATTAACATAAAGAGTATGAATCACACTGAAATTTTATTAGGTTAATTAAGATGCCTTAAGTTAATAGTTAAATTTAACTTATCCATGCTTATGTGTTTTACTAATTCTAATATTTTAATGTTAACAACACCCAAAAATATAAAGAATAAACTATAGTTCAGGGTGCTGGAATTTTTTAGGGAATTCCAAAATTATGTGGTGATTTAATTAGTGGCATTATAACAATGTTCATCTTAACAGTTCAGACAGTATCTTGAGTATACAGGTATGGAAGAGCACCTAAGGACTGTCTAACTACTTCAGTATATCAGGTCATAAAGTCGGCATTTTTTAGACCTCATATTTGGTAAACCTGTTTGTCAATTTAATGGATTATTCTCTATTATTTGGCTGAAGAAATAAAAACCTCATGAAAATGCAAAAGAATAAAATAAACAATGACATGAGAAGAGAATTGCAGAAATTTAGAATGCAAGACCATGACTTGCAGTTCCAAGAGCATAAAGACAAAGCAATTTAAAAAAAAGTAAATAAATAAGGGGAACACAGTGGGAGTTGGGAAGAATAAACTCCACTCACCAAAACCCAGTATGGTTAGTGTCAACCAAAATATTCTGTTTTTATGACTAAACGGTCAGATCTGAGAGGAATCACAGCAAGGCTGACTTGAGATTTGGCCATTAAACTGTTTCCAGGGCACACTGCATTATTCTGCTCTAGTTATTTTAAGAGCCCAGGGTAGGATCCATTCTTGGATGCAACTGAATGACCTACAAGCAATAGTTCCTATAGTATGTCTAGCTTCTTGACCTAAAGTCTTAGACTTTCATGACTAATCTTAAGAATTCATACCGTTACCTAAGCTAACATTGGCCTGAACAGTCCCATCCTAGTGTAGATCTTGAGAAGAGTCTCATTCTCCATTCCATGACTCCTTTCCTGTGTCTGTCTGCCAGTACCTCACAGGCACACTTGTGCTTTACTCAGACACATATTCCGTCCAACAAACAATAGAAAAGTGAAAGGCTAAGAATGCACATTCATTATTAATGTTAGGTTTGACAAATCGAAGTTGGATTATATAGGCAAATGGTTGATAATTGATAGGCAAGGATACTTGAAACAATTCAATATCCTTCTTATTAGATTTCACTTTAACTTATCTGTTTTAATGTACTTTTTAAAGAATCAACTGATGTAAATCATTGCTGGTGTTCAGTATTTTTGTGAGTTAAATAGTGAAAACATATTAGAACAGCCGTGTAACAGGAATACACTAGATGGAAAGACAAGAATGTTCTTCTGCTAAGGGTAGGTGATAACAAACAGGTGGCACCTAGATACCTCCATAACATAGCAGCTCTTACCTCTGAAGGTCAATTTGTTTTGAGATTTTGTGACCAGGGCAAAAATAATCATGCGCACCAAAAGTATTTATTTCACAGAGTCAATGATGCATAGATCTGTTTTCTAAAATGTTTCTAGTTAAGAATCTGTTACTGTGCTAAACAGAAGTGGACACAGGAATAAATGAGTAGCGGTACCTGTCTAGGAGTTCATGGCCCATTGAGTGGACAGATGCCAGTCGTTTTAGTAGAAAGTAACAGGGCAGGCAAAGGAGCATGTGACAACACAAAAGAAGAACATCAGCCCACAGGGATGCAAACAGAGATTTTACCTTCAGGTTTTTTGTTTGTTTGTTTGTTTGTTTTTGGTTTTGGTTTTTTGGTCTAGATTTTATAACCACTCATTGAACACTTCCTTGAGGGGTGGTAATTCTAGTTGATTTTATTTCCAATCAAAATTAAAGTCTTGCATATTAATTACTTCATATTTCATAAATTGCACATAGAACACTTTTATTCTTTTTAAAATATTATTTTTGATTTATGAAGACCTTTTAACATTAATTGTATAACAAATTTATTAATAGTTTTTTTAAATATCAAGTGTTTGAAATGTATAAAAAAATCAATGTGTTATAGCACTACTTTTTTAACCTATAATTCATATTTTATACATAAATCTTAGTCCAGAGGGTAGTTTTTTCTTTCCCCCCTTGGAGGACAATCATGAAATGTACTAGGTTCTTTGGGTCATGTAGGTTCATTGACAACCACTTAGCTCTGGCTCTATAGCACACAAGTAGCCATGAAATAACAATTTTATGGTGTGTGTGTGTGTGTGTGTGTGTGTGTGTATGTGTGTGTGCAGGGTACAACTATTTACTTAAACACCTATGAAATATTAGCACATTTCTCTGAGTAAGACAAATGAAAATTGTAGAATAGATAAAAAATGTGGAGTATTGCTCAGCTATTAAAAATGACATGAAATTTGCAGGTTAACTGATGGAACTGGGAAAAAAATAATCCAGAGGTAACCCAGACCTAAAAATGCAAACATGACATGTATTTACTTATAAGTTGTAGTAAAAATTTTTGGTTTCTTTTATGTGTTTTTTGTTTTGGTCCAAAATGTAGAATGTGGAAATGTCTTTAGTTCATCCTCAGTTGAAAACCAATTTCTGAGAGGGCACATGATCTTGATCAGCTGAAAACAGACATGTGAGAGGGAGTGCGATGTTTTGCTGGAAGCTGTCTCTTTCAAGGGACATGTTTTTTGTTTGTTTGTTTGTTTGTTTTTTGTTTTTGTTTTGTTTTGTTTTGTTTTTTGCCAGCTGGAAAAATAGTCTTGTAGGGGCTCAGCGAATATAAATAGAAACATATGGACAGAGACAAAGCTTCTGCATTGCTACGCTGTGCAACGGTTCACGTTGCTTCCCTGGTCTTCTTTTTTTCTACACTTCACTTCTCAGAGAAAAATGCTACAGAGAACTCCTGGCACGCTAGCTGAATCTTGGCACTTTCACTGATTCATGGCAGTTCGGGGGAGTCTTGCTGTTTCTGCTGAATCGTGCCTCTGTTGTTCCTTTGTGTTGCTGTTTGGTGTTTGTGATTTGAGTGGACTGTTGCTATTTGGACAATGAAGAGAGGAACTCCCCTAAGGAACTATGTCTAAAATTGTCCACAACTCCCTTTTCCTAATAACCTTCTCTTCTACCTTTGGCTGGTGGATTGAAAGGGAGGTAGAAGTATTTAAGAACCCTAGATAAAATAAGTTTTTGAAAAATCTAAGCCTAAAATAAGTAGATATTAGGTGTTAAATAAATTATAATCATGCTACAGTCTGCACACCCCAAAAAGCTAAGTAACAAGAAGGGCTTAAGAGGACACAATGGATCTCCCTGGGAAGGGGGAAGAGAATAGATTTTGTGGGTAGACTAGGGGTGGATGTGGATGGGAACAGAAGGGATCAGATGAGGGCTGGTGGTATAGGGAGAGAGCACAGGGAGAGGAGACTGGAATTGGGGGTATTTTGGGGAGTGATGTGAAAACTTAGTGCAGTGGAGACTCCCTGGAACCTGTGAAGGTGACCCTAGTGAGGACTCCTATTCAATACGGTATACCGAGCCTGAACTTGCCATCTCCTCTAACCAGACAAGGCTTCCAGCAGTGGGACCCAGCTACAAAATCTTTCACTTAAAATTCGCTCTCCTGTAAGATGTGCTGCTCTAATGGTGGCACAGAACTTGTGTGAGTGGCCAAACAGTGGTGGTCTAGCTTAAGCCTCACTCCACAGTAGGAAGCCCATGTCTGACACTGCCTGGATGGCCAGGCACCAGAGACAGATAGCCTACAGACCTAAGATAAAAGCAAACCCGATGGACAAAACAAACAAATGCCAATGAAATGATTCCCAATTACATTATACTGTAATCATAGATTGGTGCCTAGCCCAATCATCATCATCAGAGAAGATTTCACCCAGCAGCTTATGGAAACAGATGCAGAGACTCACAGCCAAGTATTAGGCACCATAAAAATATAGCCCAGAAATCAACTAAGCAGGGCCCATAGGGGCTCGAAGAGACTGAAGAGACAATCATGGAGCATGCATTGGGCAGCACTAGGTCCTCTGTGTACACACTGTGATTGTTTGGCTTGGGGTATTTCTGGGACTCCTAACAGTAGAAATAGTGATGTCTGTGACTCATTTGCCTGCTCTTGAGACTCTTTTCCTCCTGTTGGGTTGCCTCATCCAGCCTTCATATGAGAGTATATGCCTAGTCTTATTGTAACTTGTTATGCCATGTTCGGTTGATATCCCTAGAAGGCCTATGCTTTTCTGAACGAAAAGGGAGGAGGACTGCATCTGGAGGAAAGGGGAGATAGAGAAAACTGAGAGGAGGGGAGGAAGGGGAAATGTTGGTTGGGAGCTATTGTATGAGAGAGTGTATCAACTCAATTTTAAATTCATGTGTGACTCACCATCAATGTCAGTCCCAACATGGTATAGGTTCTTGTAGAGCTGGTAAGATTGATTGCAGAGAAAATAAAGTTGCAGCTTTTTTTTTCTTTTGACTAGATATGACTTACAGTTAGATTTTAGAGCTTTCGGTGTTCAATCTTCCTAAATATTTATTGTTTTCTTCAATTTCTTGTGTATGATATCTTAGCACGTTTTATAACATTTTAGTTTCTTAAAAATAAAGACAAACATCTTAAGATAAACAAACAAACATCTACCCTACCAACCAACCAAACAAACAAACAAACAAAAAACAGACACATTTGCCATCTTCCAGTTTATTTATTTACTCTTTCATGACACCAATATATTTAGGAATGCTTTCACACTTTTATCTGTATAATTCTTCATTCCTGCTAAATAGCATCACATCATCACATTCAAGTCAGAAATTACAAAGCATTTTTTTTCTGAGCACTGACAAAGACTTGAATGGTATTTCAACTTTTAAAGGTAGAACTTTATTCACTTATAGGACCATGAACTCTTTTACACCGGCAGACTGTCTTCCAGCTTGTGAAAAACTTCATCTTGTTGTCTGCCTTCATTGAATTTTCTGTCCCACCTAGCTCCACACATACAATTGCTAATAACACAATGTGTCTCTTTTCATTGCACATAAATACAAAAGCAGTGTCACTGTCTTCATCTCTTTCCTCTACTAGGATTCTTTATCACTGTGGCAACTATCTCAGTTTTGGACTGAAATTTGAAATTTAGGAATAGGAAAGACTGGCCACACAAGTATCACATGCAGTGCTTCCTATAAATTGTTCTTTTGTTTTTATAGCAATTATTTATTCAATGGTTACTCTGAATCATTTGATATACATATTTAAGGAGATTCAACATTATCTAAAAATAAGTACAGAGCCAGAAATTAGGCAATATACAGCATTTCTTGTAGGCAGATATGAATCATATCACAAAACAAATAGAGAAAAATTATCAGAAAGAAAACACACATCTTGAAGGAACATAGTAGAGGTTGATCTGGGCTACTAGGGAAGAGTTTTTGAGAAGCATTTCCTATTCCTTTTCCAATGAAAAAGGAATGAGTAGATACAACTGAGATGAGGGAGGTGTCAAGAGCTTTCCAATATAGGCAAATAGTGATAAAACATCCCATGACAGGATGAAAAATAACAGCCAGGAAGTTGGCACATTCTAAGGACCAAAAATAGGTTGAAGTTGAAGGAATGAGGGAAATTCCTAGGACCAGGCAGTAGCTAAATTATATGAGAATTTGGCTATGATAAAGTTTTGGGTCTTCTGGAGGGCACAGGAGCTCCACAAAATGACCAGCAGTCCCGATTAACCTGGATACAGAGGGTCTTGTGGAGACTAAAGCACCAACAGAGGACCAGGCATGGACCTGTACCATCTATACATATATACCCAATAGGCAGCTTAGCTCCATGTGGATGGGAGCTATCTCTGACTTGGCCTCTGTAGTATGTCTTTTGTTCACTTCACCCTGGTGTAGCTACCTTGCCAGGACACTGTGAAAAAAGAAGCACATAGTCCTGATGAGACTGGATGTGCTGGGGTGGGTGTGCAGGGGAGGGGGCATCTCCTTTTCTGAGGAGCAGGGGAGGGACGATAGGGGATAAGGGAGGGACAGAGGGGAGGGACCCAAAGGAAAGGAGGGAGGGGGCTATAATTGAGATATAAAGTGAATAACTAACTAACATAAAAAAGAAAAGGAAAGGAAAGAAGAGAAGAGCAGAGAAAAGAAAAGAAAAAAAGAAAGATTTAGGTCTTAACCTGATGAGCACTGGGGCTTTAAGGACTGCAAGTGACAAGGCTAGACTATTGCAGGAAGGCTAGTCTGATAGGTGGGACACATATGACTGTAAACAATGTGAAAGGTTTCTCTGACATTTTGACCTACACTTATTAATTTTTTATGTGTTAATACTACCTTAAGTATCTTTCTATCAATTAACATTTATTAAGTATCTTCCACATGAGAATCAATGTGGACCATAGAAAGAGATATAAATCAACTTTAGCTCCCCCAAGAACTTACTAAAGATAAGTAACTTTTTCTTCTGGTAATTTGAATGGTAATTTGCTGCAATGGCTTGTACCTGAATGATGCTGATTGACTAGCTAAAAGTACTTTAAAGGGAGAAAACTTTGCTGCAGTGAATTGTGAGATGACAATAGAATTCATTTTGAAATCTGTGACTAGTTGGCCTTCTCTGCCTTGTCAGACATCTATGAAAATTGCTTCAAGTGCTCATACTGAGTTTTTAGATTAGAATGGATTTCTTTTGCTTATATTCATGTAATAAAGATTGGAGATATATTCCTCACTTGATTCTCCATCAGATCCAGTTTGCTTATTTCTCATCAACTCTAAAATTTAGAAGTCACTATCATAGTTCAGCCTCTTTTTCTAGCTCTTGTTTTTTTGTGGATTTTTCATGTTATTATTTTTTCTTCTTTGAAAAAATATTTTTAATGTTTGAAATTATAATATAAGGCCTGCCATATGTTTTAACAATCAGAGCTCCCATTGTAATTCAGTGAATATCATCTACCTACCCAATCTCTGCCATCATGGAAAAGGATGAAGTGATGTTTCACATAAAAAGATGTCAAGAACATCTTCTGATTTCTTTCTCTTTTGTATTTATATTGAGAAAGAAAGAATATTTGAAAGGTAGAAATAAAGGTCAAATATCAACAAAGACCATAGGAAACAACTGGTCCACTCTTATTTAAACAGCTAACTTCAGATTACAATTTCTGACTCTTTAAGAAAGTCTCCTCTGCTTGAAAATATTGGATGTGTGATTCCATTATATAGGCTGTTCAAGTAACACAACAACAAATGTCATAGTTGTATTCCTTCCCCTTCTCTTTTCTCCTATATTTAAGTTCATGACAAGTCAAATTATCCTCATAGTGTCATATTACTGCAAGATTTGGAAGCATAAACAAGCATTATTTCCTTTTTAACTAACTAACTAGCTAGCTAACTAACTAATTAATGACCATTTATTCACATTGTATCTCAGCTGTAGCCTCCTCCCTCATCTCTTCCCAGTCCTACCTACCCTCCCTCTACTCTCCATATTCTCCTTCCTTTCAAATGATAGGGGTGGACCTTCTCCCCTTCTGTCTGACTACAGCCTATCAGGTCTCATCAGGGCCGGCTACATCATCTTCCTCTGTTGCCTGGCAAGGCTGTATCACCCAGGGGGAGGTGATCAAAGAGCCAGCTGCTGAGTTCATGTCAGAGACAGCCCCTGATCCCCTTACTAGGGTACCTACTTGGAAACTGAGCACCCAATGAGTTTTCTCTGGGAAAGGGGTCTAAGTCCTCTCCATGCATGGTACTTGGTTGGAGTATCAGTCTCTGTTGGCCCTCTTGGGCCCAGGTATTTTAGCTCTGTTGATCTCCTTGTAGAGTTCCTGTTCCTCCAGGCCTTTCTATCTCCCTCTTTTTCCATAAGATTTCCTACAGTCTGCCCAAAGTTTGGCTGCAAAACTAGTATCTTCTTCAATATCCTGATGAGTAGAGTCTTTCAGAGCCCCCCTATGGAAAGCTCCTGTCCTGTTCCTTGTCTTCTCCTACTTCCAGTGTCCAACCTGTTTGCCTGGCAAAAAGGGGGAGGAGCGTATTGTACTAAATGAGGCCAAGAGCAGAAGAAAAAATATATTGAAAAGAATAAATGAGGATTTTAGTTGTACATATTTTACATAAACATATTTTAATATTGTACCTATATTGTACCTCTAATATCCGCTTATAAGTGAGTGTATATCATGTGTGTCTTTCTGCTTCTGGGATACCTCACTCAAGATGATATTTTCTAGTTCCCAACATTTCCCTGCAAATTTCATGATTTCCTTGTTTTTAATTGCTGAGTGGTATTCAATTTCTGTATCCATTCTTCTTGGGAAAAGGTCTTCACCAACCCTACATCTGACAGACAGCTTATATCCAGAATATATAAAGAACTCAGGAAGTTAAACACCAACAAACCAAGTAATTCAATTTAAAAATGGGGTATAGAGCTAAACAGAGAATTCTTTATAAAGGAATATAGGATGGTATAGAAACACTTAAAGAAATGCTCAGGGTCCTTAGTCATTCAAGAAATGCAAATCAAAATGATTCTGAGATTCCACCTTACATCCCTCAGAATGTCTAAGATCAAAAACTCAAGTGACAACACATACTGGAGAGATGTGGAAAAACGGGAACCCTCCTCCATTACTGGTTGGAATGTAACATTTACAACCACTTTGGATATCAGTCTGGTGCTTTCTCAGAAAATTAGGAATAGTGCTACCTCAAGACCCAGCTATACAACTCCTGGGCATACATCCGAAAGATGCTAAATTATACACAGACATTTGCTCAACTATGTTCATAACAGCTTTACTCACATTAGACAGAATCTGTAAACAACTTACATGTCCTTCACTTTCCACAGAGAGATAACAGGGTAGAAGGCAACACAGTAAATCTGATCCATCCGTCGTAGAGACTACTTTTATGTTGCTTACATTTCCTGGTCAGAGTCAGTTTTGTTGACCCCTCTAATTTGAAGAGGAACAATAAAACAATGTATTTGTACATCTAGGCTGAATTTTCTGAAGAGCATTGATACTTTTTGTTAGGATCTCAGGAAATTTCTTCCTCCCTAAACATAAAGCCCTTTAAGAAAATGTTGTTAAACACCAACTTCTAATACAGAGGATTCTCCTGTTTCTCATGTAACTAACATCAGAAAGTACAATTGCTGTTCCAGAGGTCACATTAATTTGAGGATTTGACAAGGATAAAACAGATGGATGCCCTATATTGCCAAGTGAGTTTGGCTCTTTGATTGCTACAGATATGGGTCTTATTTACTTTTCAAATATCAATTTGTGGCAATTTTATTATTTTAGGTAAATTAATGGCCAATTCAAATAAAAAAATCACCTGAGTTGGTAATACAATTAACATAATAGATCAGTACAATAAATTGAGTGGATTTATAGACCTACATAGAGAAAGAGAGAGGAATGCATGTTCCCATGCAACAAACACTCACATTCCTCTTGGCTTAGATATCTTACCTCATTCATGTTGGCTGTATGCCTCATGCCAAAGGGAATCACTTGCACAAATGTGGACTCATGTATATGTGAATACTAATGGGGAAGGATAAGGAAAAGGAGTCACTAGAGAATGAAAAGAAGATGGCAATGCAGGCTGGCAAAAAGGGGGAGGAGCGTATTGTACTAAATGAGGCCAAGAGCAGAAGAAAAAAATATATTGAAAAGAATAAATGAGAAAAACATTATAGTCACGAGAAAGAAAAAAAAACATATGGATGTGTGTTGGGCTCTGATGGATTATTCTGTAAAGGTTGAAGCTTGACTGTGGGCAGGACAGATGTGAACATACACATGGGAAAAACAAGAATCAAAAGATTAAATATAGACAAGGGCTGTGAGGAAACTTAATCCTGTCTTCTAAATGTAGAGACAAGGGTCTAACATCCTTCAAATACATCTGTAGTAATAACAACGGCTGTGCAGTGTTGCCTACAAGCCAGTTACTTTCTGTGAACTTATATCAACCCACGGAGTCCATGACAACCAAATGCACTAGGATCTGCTGCTGAGTTTTTTCTTTGTAAATGAAAACCAAGACACTGGAGCTAAAGAATTTGTCCCAGGCTGTATTGTTAGTAAAGAGTGTCAACAAGATGATCATCTAGGTGTTAGAAGCTTATGAACTCTTACCAAACTTCTGCATCTCACTGTTGATGGGGAGGGGGTTGATGGCTTTCATGTACATGGAACCAACAACATTCTTGTCCTCTCTCATTAATTCAGTAGGTTGCTTATCATTTAATTGATTTATTTCATTTAGTCCCCAGATATTTCCTGGAAGATCATGAATATCTGGCTCTATCTGCTCCAAAGAAGAAGAAATATGGTTGAGAAAAGACTCCTACACTTAAAGATCTCTAATGAAATTATCTATAATAAAACATACAAGTAGAATATTCTGGCTTCTGGATTGACTACAGTGGGAAAATGAGAAGACCAGCTGAGAGCCAGCAAGCCTCTTTTATGGTGTGAATGTGTGTTTTGCTCAGATTCATACACCGAATTCCAAGGTATTGGAGGTGGGTTCATTGGGGGGAGGGGTTTAGTCAAGGGAGCTAATCCAGCCCATATAAGTAAAATTAGGTGAATACAAAAGCGGTGCCAGGGATATATAGTTCATATTTTATCTTGTGACAACAAGATGAGAAGAAAGTAGCCCTTCAGTAGTTATTGACTACATTGGCCCAAGTATTAGGCTTTTTAGCTTCTAGAACCAAGTAGACATGATTTATGTTGTTTACAAACTTGCTGGGATATGATACTTTTTATAACAACAGAAAATGAAATAGAAGAGTTAAGTTCAACATTTTACATCACGTGCTAAATGTCTGTGATGAATTGAGTGGTGTTACAAATACAAGTATGACTACTGTTACCTCAAGGGCTGAAGTGTGAAATGTTCACCAGGTAGAGAGTGAAAGAGAGATTCCATTTGGTATAGCAGTGAAAACCAGAGGCATAAGGGTATGAAGCAACTAGCATTTGAAAGAAATGGAATGAGCTATAAAGATATAAAGCATGTAGAGAACAGATAGTGCTAGAAGGAAGAATGATGAATTTGTTCATGTGTGAATCATATGCATGCACATCCTTGTGCATGTGTGACATGTGATAGGATTAAGTAAAGTCTAGAGTATTAGTGGGGCATTTATCTGGATACTTCCATGAGGTCATTTGTATTTCTAGGGAGGATTACATGAGGAGAAAAGATACAGTCTGAATGTTGGAGGCACTGACCCAAGGGGCTGAGTCCTGGACTGAATAAACTGAGAAAACGAGAAGAGCAGCTGAGTGCCAGCATGCCCCTTTATAGGCTCCATGATCCCACCAAGGGTAAACAAGCTCCCATTACTATACTTGCAAATGCACTCTGGTTGCTGTGTCTTCCCCACTGCAATGAACATTATCCTTTTAAAATGCTACCCAGAAAAATCCATCTGCAACAGGAGACAAACTAGGTGGAGGGCTGCCACTTACTGGTACTGAATTCCTACAAGCCAATACTGAAATTATGAAGGTTATGGATCTGGTAATGAAGTTAGGCTTCAACTGATAGTAAGAGCCATGAAAAATTTATCATCAACAGTCAATATGACTATGTGGTAATAATGAGGTGTTGAGAAAGCAAGAGTCTACTTTTCAGGATGGAGATTGGGGGAGGCATAAGTTAAACAGCACCAGAAGTGGAACATTTTGAAAACAACAATAGATTTCTAAGCAGTGATGACCAGTGAGCTTTTAGAATCGAATTTTGGGTATCACTAGCATATATTACAAAGGGGACCACCCAATGTCATGTCATCTTTAATACTGGCATCAAGTCTTCTGGTCTGTATTCTGAAAGACTTAAATCTACAAAGGTCAACAATTATTTAAGAACATCTATGAGCAAATCACTCTGGCAAATACAATGAGGTTCCAAGGATGATGATCTATACTTGAAATCATTTGACATCTATAATTAATTTAGCATGGGATTATTTTGTTTTATCTTAGAAACAATTTATTTCTATTTTATGTTTCATGTCTCTGACTGATGATGAAATATTCTTAGCCTGATTGTAAGGCTTTATTTGCTTTTTTTTTCTCTCTCTCTACTTTTTCTATAGTGTATATATATATATATATATATATGTATACACATATACTATTAGAAAGAACAAATTATATATATAATATATATAGAATTCAAACTCAGAGTATTCTTATCAGTATAGTGGGACTAATAAAAGCTTCACTTTTAATTTAGAAGAATGCATGTGTTCACATATAAAGTTATTTATAAAATAAACTGTTATACAAATGGAGTTCTTGTGGGTTCATTATTTTCATTAGCATTTACAGGATATTCCCGGGCAAAGGCTGTTGGTGGTGTAGTAGCATGCCACTGATCAAAATTCATAGTTCAATTTTCTAGGAATTTTTGGGCTCAATTATTGAAATGCTATTTGTGATTTAGGAGCAGTTGAATAGACTGAAAAGAAATCTATTGATAATTTCACAAAAAGGAAGCAATAAATTTCTCACAAACTATTCTGTATGTGTGTAATTATGTGAAGCTTTAAAAATAACAGAAACGACCAGTGTTCACCGAATGCTCCATATATCCAAATTGTAAACTGGATACGAATTTGTAAAACTAATTTACAAATATGTACTGACTCTATTTGAAAGAAGTAATGTCTATTGCTTAATCTCTCTAGTATACCATGATACATTTAGCTCTAATGAAATGTGACCCAGATACATTAGAGTAAGAGAGGAGTTTAGAATTTATGTCTTTAGAAGACTAGTTACTCCCACTTTACAGCTGTTTTTCTTTTAGAATCTTGGAGTCTAACCATCCATCTAAATACAGCTTTCAAGGAAAATAGAGTTTGATCAAGCTACAATTTTGACTTGAGAATTGCCAAATGGGTGTTTGCTCCATTTTTTTTTTTCATTTCTCTGTTTTGGTTTTTCTAACTTTGTGAATATGAGAAAACAGACTTATACGCAAAGCATATTTGGTTATTATTAAGGTATTCATGTAAAGAAGTATATAATTTTGTAAACAACTTTGTGTACTCACTAGGGGATTTGTGGGTATCTATCTATCTATCTATCTATCTATCTATCTATCTATCTATCTATCTATCTACCTACCCTATCCATTTGTCTGTCTATCTGTTTATCTGTTTTGAAAAAACAATTACTTATTTGAGGGAAGGAAATGTCATGATGTACACATGGAGGAGTTGTTTTTCTCTTTTTTGTCATTTGAACCTGGAAAATGAAACTTAAGGCCTCAGTCTTAGTAGCAGGTTGTTGTCATTGTTGAATGAACCACTTCACCAGGCCGCATACCCTTATTTGAATAAAACTTTATTTTACACTAACAAGTTCAACATGTTTACATGTGATGAGGTGTTAGTGTTAATAAAGTAATTCTAGTTTATTATTTTGAAGTATGGAAAATCAAATGGAAAACTAAAGTTTGTAGCAATGCTATTAATTTTGTCTATTCAGATACTTACTCTGTTTATCACACAAACCTTGTTTTAAAATTCATATATTTTCTTTTCATAAAATTTGAAAAATTGTTTGGGAATTTTATACCTGCATGTAATATATTTTGATCAACTCCATTCCTTTTTCCTACCCTCTGATTCCTTCACAATGTCTCTCTTTAATTTCCCCTCCTGACTTCATATACTCTTTTATTCTTTTTAGCCCACAGAATCTACTTAGTGCTTGTCTGTATGTATTTGCATGTGGGAGCATTTGTTGGCAGCTGCTTTGGTGTCCAGTCCCTGAAGACAGCTAATCTCCATCCCAAACAGCTATCAACTATCCATGTCATGAGCTATCCATGTCATGAGCCCCTCCCAAACACATGCTAGCATTTTGTCTGTGCAGGTCTTGTGCATGTATGCAGTTACAATTATTGTAAATTTATGTGTGCAATGGACTTGTCCTGTACAGAAAATAGTCTTACTGTAGATTTCCATTATCACCAGCTCTCACAGTCTTTCCGCTCTCCTTTTGTGATGTTCCCTGAGACTTGAGAGGAGGGTTGTTATACAGCTGGCCTGTTTATAGCCAAGCACTCTAGAATCTCTTACACTCTGCAAATGTACCAGTTTCCTCTACACTGGCTGCCCTATCCTGTAAAAAGAAGCTCCTGCAATACGTTCTTTATGTCCACTTATGAGTGCATACACCTGTATACAGTTTCCTTTCTTCCAGAAAGCTTCAAGTACTGTGATGCCCTCTAGGCATGCAGAGGGTTTCAAGTAGCAGTGCCCAACCTGGTACGTAGAAATGGAGCAACAGTTTTCATAACAAATTTTAAAATTACACAATACTATGAGACAAAATTAAAAAAAAGTAACATAAAGGAAAGGTCTCCAAAGCCTTGTGATTTCTTTTATTTTTGGACTTCTCATGGCCTTGGATGTTGTAACTCCTCCTCTTGATCCAATCCAATTTGGACAAATAAATCAAACAGATTCAACTCAGGAGTTTCTGCACTGGCCAAACATGGATGGGAATGGACTTACTGGCAACAAATTAGCTCTCATTTTCAGGGTCATCTTCTTCAGGATATGTTCCAAAGGAAGTGGGTAGGAAAAGCTTAGTCACCAATCTCAGGCCAGGCTCTCAAAGTTCAGGCAGTTAACCCACACTCTATCATAGAGAGCAGAGAGGAAACCAGGCTGTATTCAGATGCTTGAGGATATTGGACAATCCTAGGACTGCAGCAAGATATCTGTCTGAATATAGCTTTGAGGCAGATGACTGTTATCTGCCATCAGCGTTTCTGATTTTCAATTCCTTTAATGTGCTTTGAAGTGTAAATCATAGTTATCCAGCATCAATAGAAATCATAAAAAATTTTCTGGGGGAAATAGCAAAAATCAGAATTTTATGACTTAAAAAAAATAAATCAAGTTTTACTCTAGGTCCAGTAAATATGTATCCAAATCTTTGAACTGTTTCAACATACGCCTTCAAAGAAACTAAGTGGTCAAAAAGAAATTACTCCGAACAGCCTGTTTGAACTTTATGAAGTTTCTCAAATGCACAGCATATGTCACTGAGCTTGCAAGTTTAACCAGGGAGTTAACAAAGATGATGTTTTCTTTTTTGAACCAATCATTTCAATTGGTAAACATTTTAAAACAGAAACAAGCAATTAGAATCAGAATCTATTTTTCCATATCGGATTCAAGAGAAAAAAAAAAAAACTAGTGGCAAGCAAACATTAGAATAGTATGTGAACATACTTACACAGATTGAGGTTCATAAAAGGTAGGTTTTTGTAGGGGCATGGCAAATATGGCTGCATTAGTCAGAATATAAACAGTTTAGTGGTGATGGAAATGGCCCAGTGAGAGACTTCTTAACAGCAGCAGTCTCACAGAGATGGAGCAGGAAGGGGCAGTAGGAAGTAAAGTGTTCTCACCAAGTAAAAGACTAGATTCCCTGCTTGCGAGGCTTGAAATGGCATGCCTTTTATCTTTGTGAATTTCAATTAGTCTCCGCACTGGGCAAGTCAGGAAAGGAATATTAATGACGGAGGGGGAGAAGGCTGCATGTTGCTCCTTTCTTCATATGGCCAGCTAAATGAGAACACGGTTATGTGATATTAAATGCTCATTGGCAAAGTGGTGGCTTTAGGGTTAAAATGAACAGCCTGAAATATTTCCATTGTAAAGTTTTTCCTCTCCTCCCATAATATTGAAAGCAAAGCTAATTTTTACGGTAGATTAGCACTGTCTGTTAGGAAGACTGCACCTAGCAAAAACCATCTGATTTTTTTTTTTTTTTTGGTGTCCAACAACCAAAATTACATATTTGGCAC
>REGO01000378.1:376084-406482 GCA_010120015.1 Rhombomys opimus | reverse complement strand
TTTCTTTTGACAATCAATTTCCATCTGCTCTTTTGGCCCTTGGCTATACTATCTCCTGTTACTAGAATGACTTTTATTCTTCTTTTCAGCTGATGGAAAGCTTAACTTTTTTTTTTTTTTTTAACATGAAAACCATTACAACACTAGTGGTCTTCAGTACAGACCTTCTTAACTGAATTGAAATACTGAGATTCAACTCTCTGCTGAATTTCTATAAGAGTTGTTTCTATAGCTCACATAGAATGTATTACATATCAGCTTGTATTATTTATCTCATTTTTATTTGCCTCTTGTTACCTTAATAAGGACTTCATATCATAAATCCTCAGTGATTTCATCTGGACATTGATATGCAGATTGTGGCCATAAAGAAAATGTTGATATTTTTAAAAATAATTAAGTTATTTATTCACTTTACATAACTAACGTAGCCTCTCCCTTTTTCCTCCTACTCCTACCCTTCCTCCTTCTTTCCACCTTCCCTCCTCCCTATTCCTCAGAAAAGAGGAGTCCCCCCCCTTTACCAACCCACCTCAACTCATGAAGTTGCATTTTGACTGAGAGTGACCTTTTCCCCTGTGGTTGATTTTTTTTTTTTTTTAATTCCTGCCACTTAAAAAAATGGGAATGTTTGTACCTGACTTCTCTTTCAGTAGGAATGCTTAGGAAATCACTGTGACTCACTGAGAAAAATGAGCCTTTTCCTCAGAAGGTTTAACACACCAGCTCTAGTCCTCAACACTTGTGGGAAATTTAAATATTCTGCATTTTTAGACGCACACTTATTAATTCTGAATACGTTTTATATTACAATTCTTTTGATAAGTGTTGAGTATGATGACTACAGTTGCATATAGCAAAATGATGTGTATATAGACAACTAGAAAATGAAGATAAATGAAAGCCTGTGAAAATTTTAAAAATGGACTCTTGAAAATTCAGATTATTATGATTATTTTCAGAACACAACATATGCTTTCTTATTTGTATTTATGTCTATTTCCAAACGGGTGCGTGTGCACATGAATTCAGGTGACCTTGCAGGTCAGAGATGTCAGGTTATTAACGGAGTTGAAATTACAGGAGGTTGCTTAACCAGATCTCTATCTAGAAGTCTTAACCCAAATGTACGTATATCACTTGGAATTGAAAGCTCAGATATATTTATGTCATATTCCAGAAATTAATAAGAAAATGATTTCTATTCAATTCAGTAATAATACATTAAGATGAACATCTTCACTGATGGCTAATTAGATAATTAGTTATACGTGTTACTTTAATCCTTTTATAATTTTAATATATATATATATATTTATACACTTATAAAAGAGAAGTCAGATTTTAACAGTAAGTTAGAAAAGTTATTCACCTGACTTTGTTATTTTCCTTCGGAAAGTGAGAATAGTGCTATTTAATTCTGAGAAAAGGATGGTATATTGAAAGTAAGACACACAGCAAAAGTTACACAATATATTGGATTATGCACTTTTAAAGAATTTAATAATTAAGGGTAGATTCTTCTAAAATTTAAGTCAGATAATACCATTTGTCTGCTCAGAGCCCTGCAGTCACACACCCTGCGAATCCTGCATTAGATGTCTGTACAGTCCTGAGTGCTGTGCCTTCCATCTTTGACCTCACCTCACACAGCTCTCTGCTTGCAGACACCTCTTCAGTTATGCTGGCATCCATCCTGTTCTGTGAACACCTCAGGATACTCTGTGGGGATTTTTCTGCTGTTGTTCTCTTTTCATTTTGGATAGTCATTGATGTCACCGACCTTGACCAAACTAACATATCCGATAGCCTGGCCATTCCATCAATCCTGATCCCTCTTATTCAGCTTCATTTTTCCATAGGTACGTTTCTTTTAATATACAAGCTAACTTATTTATTACTACGAGGTTAATTGCTTATTTTGTCTCTTTTTAAGACACAGATAGGCTATGAAGTCTGCAATTATTGCAGATTTTCTTCCTTGATTTACTGATAGATCTATCTTAATCTTCCAGAACAGTGGCCCATGAATCTTTTTAATGAACTATAATTCTACTAAATACATTCAAATTTTAGCATGAACAGAATTATCTGTACACTTTCCTTTTTCTCTTGAGAAAAATGCAATAATTATGATGAGATTACCATACTGTCCTTTCACTTTGACATCAATATATTTCAAGATGACATTTACATGAATAAGAGCAGTTTTGCTACCAAATTATTCAAAACCTAACTTGTATTAGCTACAATTCTGCAACAAGCAAAAGGTAAGATTTGAAATGATTCTTTTGTCCCATTTCTAGCTTAACTTCCTATTTGTGAAATGGGACATTGTATTTTGTTTATTTGCCTTTTCTCTCACAGAGATCTTGTGTAGCTCAGCTAACTGTAGATTCTTAAGAAAGCATGATGTGGTCTACTTCTGAAAAGAAAAAAAAAAAACAATAAAACCTCACAAGTATTTGTACAAATACCAGAAGCTATGTCTTCTAGGAGTTTATTTCTCAGGAGGTGGTATTCTTGGAAAACACACCAAAGAAATAATTATAGGTCTTACAAATTTGCAGTCTTGCTTCTTTCTGAGAGTAGAAAGCAAAGGTAGAACTGTCTCAAAATCTTATGAATTACGAACATTTATTAAAATTACCCAGCATACTACAGATGGCCTCTGAACGGCTCTGCTGATGGAGGTGTCAAAGCAGAGTTTGAGAGTCATAGCCAAACTTTGGACAGAGTGCAGGAAAGGGGAAGATAGAAAGACCTGGAGGGGATGGGAGCTCCAAAAGAAGACCAACAGAACCAATAAAATTGAGTCCTGGGGCCCCTGCAGAGACTGATACCCCAACCAAGAACCATGCATAGATAGGATTTAAACCCTGGTTCAAATGTAGCACATAGGCTCAGTCTCCAAGTGGGGTTCCTGGTTAGGGGAGCAGAGATTTTCTTTGGCATGAACTCAGTGGCAGGCTCTCTGCATAGATAGGATTTAAACCCTGGTTCAAATGTAGCACATAGGCTCAGTCTCCAAGTGGGGTTCCTAGTTACGGGAGCAGAGATTTTCTCTGGCATGAACTCAGTGGCAGGCTCTCTGATCACCGCCTCCAGGGAGGAGGGTGCAACCTTGCCAGGCCACAGAGGAAGACAATGTAACCAGTCCTGATGAAACCTGATAGGCTAGGGTCAAATAGAAGGGGAGGAGGACCTCCTCTATCAGTGGACTAGGGGAGGAGCATAGAGGGAGGAGATGGAGGGAGGGTGGGATTGAGAGGAGATGAGGGAGGGGGCTACAGCCAGGATACAATATGAATAAATTGTAATTAATGATAAAAAGAAAAAAATTACCCATCATAAATGAAGTTGTCCTTTTGTCTCCACGTTAACCATTAGAAGTAGCCACTTAGGGAAACTGATAGTTGTACTTTTCTGAGAAATCTTTTAAATCGTTGGTTGACTAAAAAGGCTAACATTTGTTTTCAGACCAATTTTCTGGGGTCATTGGCAGAATGAGTGTGTAGACAGGCCTCATATACTTATGACAGTTAACATTCATAGTGCTCAGCAGTGATAACTATTAGAAATGACAAGCCTTGATTTTTAAATTATGGATGCAGTCTGAGAAATCTAGATTGAGTACTGTGCTTAACTACATTTTAAGAAGTTGTTTTGAAGAGCGCGTCTAGAAAGTATCTTCCAAGTGTTCTCACTTTATCATCTGAAATCATAAGAAGTTTAATGTTTACAGTCAGGAAAGTCATGATGTCAGGTCACTCATGTGAGGCCTGAAGGTCATTTTCTAAGTTTAGTCTTATCCGTAGACTTCAGGGAGATGCATGATAACATGTTTCTACAAATTGCATTACTAGGGAATTTATAAACAATAAAATATGAGCTATTTAGGCGATACAGAAAAGTATGTGATGGTTTTCAGCTACCAGAGAGATGAAGCAGGAGGTTCATGAGTTCAAGGTTACTCTGGAGAGCAGAATGAATTCAGGGCTAACATGCTCTAAGAAACAAGACTATACAAAAATATAAAGAAGTACAGGGCTGGAGATGTAGCACAGAGATGCACAAGACCCAGAGTCAGGAACCGTGCTGTATAGAAAAGCAAAGAGACTGTCGAAGGTTGATGTGCTTTCAGAAAGATGTGTGATGTGTATTCAAAGTTTTCAGTGGAAGACTTTAGAACAGTAGGAGAGCGGTTCGGAAGAGAAAAGCCTATGTCTTGGGAGACAATTAAAAATAAATGAAGAGTTTCTGTTCTATCTTCAATTACATATAACTAAACCTTAGAAGCAAATTATGATGAACTACTACTCAGGTCCCTGGGTTAAAGGTCCATAGCACACATACATACATGTGTGTGTGTGTGTGTGTGTGTGTGTGTGTGTATGGTGTTTATTTATCAATAAGGAGGGAGATAAGGCTTTTCTTTGGTTCTTGAATTCTGTTGCTATGTTAATTGAATACATTGTTATGATAATCAACCTTTGTTTGGAAATTTTTGGTTTTTAAAATGAAGGTAAAATAAATGGCATATTTTGTCTGTTAAGGGTTTATGCTGTTGTGTACATGTGAGTCCTTTGTACCGTGTTAAGTAAACAGACTATGAAGTAAATATTTTTAGTTACTAGTTGTATTACACATGCAGGTTAGACAACAATATCCAGCATTACACTTCCTTCAGAAGACATGTGACTTGTAAAACTTACTAACTTTTGAGCAGATAAAATGTATTTTTTGTTTTTTGTTTGTTTGTTTTGGTTTTGAGAAAGGGTCTTGCTGTTCAGCCTTGGCTGGCTTAAATCTAGCTATGGAGGACAATGTGGCCTTGAACTTAGAGGTCAAACTACTTTTGCCTCCTGGGATTAATGGGATGCACCATGTCTAGATTGAAGATATTATGTATTGTTAAGGAAAGTAGATAATTGTGGTTTTTTAAAACTCATTTGGTCTTATTTCATCCACACACTTCTGTGTATTTGAAGAGTCTCTGGATGGAAACAAAGTCAGTACATACACAAAAAGGAAATCCCTTTTTGATGTTATTTGTGATTATCATGAAATGTAGCAATATGGAATAATCAATTAATGAAAATCAATCTTGTTGATGACACAAAGTTGCATTCACTCAAAGCAAATAATATAATGTCAATGATGCCAAACTAACCTAATTGGGTGGGATCAGGACCGTGAATGGAAAACATTGAGCCTTGCCATGGTGACTAGTGATGGGAACAGTTTGAGATTTAAGCATTCAGAATGGAAGAGTTAAGGAGGAGAGAGAGGAAAAGATAGGCTTCAATTTGTGTAGAAAATAGGAGATGGAGCTGTTCTGTTAAGAAGTTGTAATCTCAAACAGAAACAGTGTAAACCATAGTTGTTGGTGGTAGGTGTCTCTGCTTTTCTTAAAAGCTGTGAGCTGTGAAGTTTGCTTTAGGCTTTCCACCCATGCAGTTGAGGTTGTCTGATGCTCCTGCAGAAGAATCATGCAGCTGAGCGTCTGGCCCGCTTTCCCCTCTGTGGGGACTCCTAGAGAGACACCTTCAGGAAAAGCCTGAGAAAGAAGAGTTTAGAGCCTATTTTGTACTCAATACCAGGTCCACTCATTCCAGTTGGCCTAAAGGCCACAGAAAACACTTGCCTTTGAGATTTAGAGAGTGACAAGTGAAAATAAATTGGAGGGATTTCACACAGGTATATAGGTAGGTTTTTTATAAAAGTGTTAGTACATTTCCTCTTTATTTAAAATACTTTGTAGGAGACTGTAAAGAAAGCCTTAGCCTCTAGCTGTCTGGTATGGAACCAGTCTGCTGATGGATTCATCCCAGTGTATTCTAGGTTAAACAGAAAATGTGATGATGCCATATAGAGCATTCGACAGAATTTTTAGTAATTAGTGGTGTACCTAGAGAGCATCTTACATTTCTGGACACCCTCCCTAACACTGTGCGTTGCTGTTGTTGACTCCATGACAGAAAGTGCCAATATGGTTTTGCAGCGTGTTTTCTAAATCTGTTCCTATGTGTAGTTGCACAGCTTGTGACTAGTTTCTACGACTGGCTTACTAAATGCATGACAGCAGTGGTGTGCATTAGGCTAGATAGTATTGTGCTTTCAGAGGGTAACATCATTGAAAGGCAAGACCCCAAAATACTACCAGTGCTTTATTTATCATTGTCTTGCCTCTTGGAGGCACAAACACACTTTACTTATTGGATTTACTTGTTTCTAACACTTAGATGTAGTGCAGTAAAAGCTTCCCCCAATCCGTTGTCACTACCCAATGGATTAAGAGAACATATGTACGACCCATGCATCCCTTTGTTTTAGTGATATTTTTTTTTTATTACTCCACCTGAATCATCTTTGTAGAAAATCTGATTCACCTGTGGAGATGGCCAAATAAATAGTTTTAGCAGTTTGCAGTTTATTATTCTTAGATGAAAAGGATCAGATGAAATTATTTTTTTCTTAATGTGTTTTGAGGGCAAGTGATATGAATGACACTTCGGGATTCAAAGATGGATTTCGTTTCATAGATGTGAAGTTCCTTTGAGTGAGGGCAGAATAGACATGTGCGTTACCATCCTTAAATGACTCTGAAAATCACGTTTCTTGGAAAGGACAAGTTACTGAAGTTCAGACAAATCTTTTACATTTTTTAAAAATTAGTTTTATTTTTATTAATTAGAGTTTATTCACTTTGTATCCCCTTGTACCTCCCTCTCTCCTCCTCTCCCAATCCCAACCTCCCTCTTCCCCACCTGTGTCCACTGAAAAGGGAGGTCTTCCTCCCCTTCCCTCTGACCCTAGTCTATCAGGTCTCAACAAGAATGGCTGCATTGTCTTCTTCTGTGGCCTGGTAAGGCTGCTCCCCCCTCAGAAGGAGGTGATCAAAGAATAGGCCAATCAGTTAATGTCAGAGACAGTCCATGTCCCCATTACTGTGGAGGCCACTTTGATACTGAACTGCCATAGGCTACCTCTGTGCAGGGGTTCCAGGCCATATCCATGAGTGGTCTTTGGTTGGAGTATCAGTTTCAGAAAAGACCCCTGTGCTCAGGGGGTCTTTCAGGTTTTTAGGATCTGTAACTGTCTTTGTGGAGCTCCTGTCCTCTCCAGGTCTTACTATCTCCCACTTCTTCCAGAAGATTCCCTGTACTCTGCCCAAAGTTTGGCTATGCGTCTCAGCGTTGGCCTCGATACTCTGCACCTTTCAGAGGCCCTCTGTGGTAGGTTTCTGTCCTGTTCCCTGTTTTCTCCTTCCTCCAATGTCCATCCTCTTTGCCTTTTTGTAACATATATACGAACAAGTATATAGTTACACATGTAGGTCATTCATTCTTATAAATCACTGAGGATTTTAGGATATTAGTTTAAATGTTAGAAGTATTGTGATGAGCAAAGCTCAGTCTTAGCATAAGATGACATCATCCATTTATCAATTCTAAATGTTGATTTATAAAAATTGCTCCTATTTTCTTAATTGAGAATATTGTAGAATCTCCGTTTTCCTTTTGAACTGGAAGCTTTTTTCTCGGGAGGATAGAGTGAATTTCTGTGCATTGTCTGTCCATCTGAGATCTAAAAAACTGCAGAACATTGAGACAGCCAGAGAGCAGGTCTTGTTCTGTCTGCAGAAGAGTGTCCACAGATTCTAAGTCAAGTACAATTCCATTTGAAATTTCTGGATACTCTTCACTTACCATAAAGAAAGTGTATGTCTTCTCTTGTTTTAATCTATAGGTACATGGAAAAATAGCTAAGCCTGAAGGGTAAAATGAAAACAAATACATGAAGAACAATATATTGAGCAACATTTTAATTTTTGATACAACATAGAATCCTGAACATCTGTTTTTACTTTGAAATACTCTCATTACTTGAGGAGAGATCTTTTAATTTAAAATTGACTTGTAAGAATGAAATTAATACTTAACACATATTTCATACAGATCTCATCAAATTTAGGTTATCGACTTATTGAAAGATAACTTCAAAATTCTCCTTGAATTTTATGCTGTTATTAACTGCCATTATGTGGTAGTATTGATATGTTTTTCATATTTATTATGCCCTTAATAAATTCAAAGCCTACAAGAGAAAAATAGAATTTCATCTACATCTTAATTTGAGTGGCAGGCAAAATTTATTCTTTAAATCTTATTTATAGTTCTCATTGTTTTGATCACTGTCTAAAGTGTTTTAAAAACAACAAAATTCTTCATGTAAAATACAAAAGTAGTTCTGCCTTAAAACAAGCTCCCCCTTTTTAAGAAAAGGAAATAAATCTTTATTAAACACAGTATGTCATCAGCTTTCTAAGGTAATAAACACAAAGTGTCCGAGCATTACCTGCAGTGACATTGTCTGTAGAGAAGCATTTCAGGATTGTTTTGTTTGATTGGAGTTCTACTGAATTGATTTGATATGTGGCCCAAGACAATTCTTCATGCTTGTGTGGCTCAGAGGAACACTCCTTACCTAAAATCTAATAAAATAGTAAAATCTTCCTTTGCTGATATACAGTTTGCATGAATATCCATAAAACACTAAGGTAACTAAGATAAGACTGTTTTCAAATGTTTGTGAGGATGACTAAGGAAGTCTAAGGATTTCTGTGAGTGTTTCAAGCATTGGGAATGCTGCACAATGCAATTGATCCTACCTGTAATTAAAGGAGCCCAGGGTTAGAAAAGAAGGGCTTTACTTCTGTAAGTCTCAACAGGTTTCCCAGTCAGTAAGGTATCCGAACAACATTCCCAAATATGTTGCTTAGATTTTGTTTTGTAGTGATATCTTTGTAATCTAATACGATGTGAGCAAGCATTTGGGAACAAAGGGAAGCCAGCCCTCTTACCCAGCTACTAGACAGGCTCAACAAGGAGGATCATGAGTTCAAGGTTAGTCTTGACAACAGAATGAATTCAGGTCTAACTTGTGATATGTAACAAGACTATATATGGAAATTAAAGGTATAAACAACACAGGGCTCAATCTGTAGCTCAGTGATGCACAATATCCTGAGTATAATCCATGGTAAGAAAAAGTAAGAAGGATATAGAAGGTTTGTGTGCTTTCAGAAAGATGTATGATGTGCTTTCAGAGTTTTCTGGTACAGAGAAGGACTTCAGACAGAAACTGTAAGAGTGGTTAGGACAGTAAAGACCTATGTTTTGAGAGACAGTTGGAGGGTTTCTGTTCTACTTTCATTGCATGTAAGAGTACTTTAGAAGCAAATATGATGAGCTACTACTCAGGTCCTTGGATTAGAGGTATATACTACATTTTTATATTACGAATTTCTTAGAAGTTGCTACACCAGAATTAAGTAGCCTAGGCATAGAGAACTGTGATGAATGGAGCAAATTCATTTTTGTTACCATAATTACATACAGAAACTCTTCAGATTCTAAAGAAATGAAATAGTGGACTAAAATACCCGACAGGTTTACAAGGAAGATTAAAATTTGCATACCCAGAAAGGAAGTCTTAATTAAAAGAAAATGGAATTTCAAGGTTGGTGTTTCAGTTGAGTAGAAGGGAATATGGGAGTCTAGATTTAATTAGTTATCTAGGGCATGTAAACGTAATCACTGAAGCAAGAAAAAAAAAACGAAACTGGGGATTATACTGAGGAGAATATAAAAAAAATGATTACATGAGTAACAAAATATTTGGAGTATTTGAAAACTACATGGGGTAAACTTAGGTGGGAAAAATGGTGAGAGGATTAGTGTGAACATGTTGTGGTCACTGTCAAGTGAATAATAATAAAATAATATGAAGAGAAGAATGTCAACTGATAACTGAAAATTAAAATGAGGAAGCTTTCTTTTACCAGGAACTCTTGACTTAGTACAATTTACAAGATTATAGAATTAATGGTGACTGTATATATATATATGCATATATATGATCAAAAGAAATGTGTATATAAGCCATATTATTAGTAATGCTTATATCAAAGTATATCATCACTATTAAAAAGTGACTTAAAGAGATACATCAATTTGGGTGGTGGTGGTGTACCCTTTAATCCCTGCACTTGGGAGGCAGACGCAAGTGGATCTCTGAGTTTGTGTCCAGGCTGCTCTATACAATGCATTCTAGGACATCCAAGGCTGTAAAGAGAAGTCCTGTCTTGAAAAAAAAAGTAATAAAAAAGAGATACATCAGAACAGATTTTCAGTTTTGTGTGTGTGTGTTTGCACATGAATGTGGAAGTCAAAGGATAAGCTTGAATGCCATTCCTCAGTTGCCTTTCGTGTGTGTGTGTTGTAAGCGGTTATTGATATTTACTATGGGTTTATCTTCTAGTAACGCTGCTGTTGATCCTCAGCAGCTGTATAACCAAATCACCACACAGAGACTGGGTTTTTAGTTAACACAATGCTGGGCAATATTTACTCCCTTCTAAACTTCCAAGCCCTCAGTTTCCTAACATTTAGATTTCCCACATTATACTTGCTTTTGTGAAATCTTAGGTCTGGTTCATGCTCCCAGTCCTCCAAGCTCTTTCCTCCCGCTGTGCTCTTCTCGTGCTCCCCTCTCCTAGAGCTCCTCCTCCTTCTCGCCCCTTCCTGTTCTCTAGCTCCTCCCCTCTTTCCTGTCCTCTGGCTCCTCCCATTGCACAACATTGTATCTAGTTGCTTTATTTGTGTCCTGTTTACACAAGAGTTGAGACAGGATGCTTATAGTGAGTATCACAATGCAATATCCCGATTGAAACCAGAGAGTTGGGGGTGGGGAAATCAGCATTTGAATTAGCAAGGGTAAGGCGTATACATTTTAAAAGAACATTATACCAACGTGTGTGTGTGTGTGTGTGTGTGTGTGTGTGTGTGTGTGTGTGTGTGTGTTTATGAGAGAGAGAAAAAAAGACTCCATTATCTTGATCTTCAGCAATTAAGCTATACTGACTGGCTAGTGATCACTAAGGATTCACTTATCTTCACTCTCTCTGCAGTGGGACTATATGTGTATAGCATCATGCTTGGCTTTTTTGTGTAGGTGTTGAGGGCTGAGCATAGGTCTTTGTACCTTCATGACAAACACTAATATTGACTGAGCTATGTTCCTACATCCTAGTGTCTGTATCCTTTAAAGTAGAGCATGATCCAGATGGATCAGTGAGCAGAACATTGCTCTAACAGAAGGTTCTTTTTAGCTTTCATTCCTTTCAGCATCCCACATAATCTGTAAGGTTCTTGGAGATATTTTTGGCTGTCACTGAGCTGAGGGGCTGACTCATATTTTTAACAGAGGGGGTCACTTAGGATTTACATTACTATGTGTGAAACACATGGGTGATGACGTCTCAGTCTCATGGGATCTAGGTGTTGACTCAGGATGGAGACATTTTTGTCTTCGGGTGTGTTAAATTGTAATATCATTGGCATGTCTACTTTTTAAAAAATCTATTACTGCACCCAGTTTGGGATTTTGTTGTTTTGGGTAACAGCTTCCAATAAACGCATCTCTTTCCCAGAGTGCCACCAGTTGCAGGAGGCAGCTGCAATTTCAGCTTTTGTTGCCATTGTCTTGAAACAGCTGGGATGTTAAACAAAATCCATCAGCAGATGAGGAAGTGGGCAGGTGTATCCTTAAGTGAGTAGATCTAAAAGTTAGTGGGGCATAAAACAGATGGCTCTTCATCAAAACTTTTCTCCTCCAGGGAGCTGTTTTGTGGCCTGTCATCTCTGTAATTGCTCACTCACTTAGATAGGATGGTGTGACATTCAGATGTGTCTGTCTTGAGACATTAGAAGATATGATAGTCCCGTGTCGCTTTTTACACTGTATGTTTAATAAAAATTGCAAAGAAAGACAATATCTTACCAGCATTGGAAACTGGTAATCCAGTGTAAACAAAAGGAGAAAGTCATGGTGGTCTTTATTGATTAGCCTGATATTTAAAAATTTAGTATACACTAGCTTCACTGTGTGTGTGTGTCGGGGGCTCAGTTTTATACAAACAAGAAGCTTAGTAGTAGGTGGCTCATTGCACTGACCTATTCTTAAAACATGACATAAAGAGCTCAGACTCAGCTAAGAATGCTTGTGCAGTCCTATAATCCTAGCAAAAGCTTCAGGAAGGATGGCCAGGGCAACATACCAAACACCAGGCCAGCTAGGACTAGGAAAACACGACATGATTCTGTTTCTAAGAAAGAAAATAATCTTTAATTTTATCCCTATATGTATTAATTCTTGTTTTTCTTTAATTATACTTGTTACCTGTACACATACATATAAATACAACCGACTGAGTCCATGCAGTATTTCTAGTATGTAGTATGAATGTGTTATTGAAGTTGACTTCTGGTATTGGACAATTGATTAGGGAGTTTATCTCTGGGGAAGACTGTCCCTTTCTCAGCTATCAAAAATTGCCTGTGGCTCTTCATAATCTCTGAATTTCTTTTATTAGTAGTAGTAGTCGCAGCAGTAGCTGTCGTAGTGGAAGTCCTTTGAGAGTTGCTTACAATAAGTTTTGATCATGCATGCCCTCTCCCCCCAACTCTTTTCGCATTCCCTTTTCCCATTTCCACACAAGTTTTTGTCTCACTTCCTCCATTAAGGACAATTTGTGCTGCCCAACAGTTTTGAACATCTGACCTTCCACTGGAGCATGGTCAATTTGTAATTGTTATACTTTTGAAGAAAACTGACTCTTACTTTCTTAGAAGTTATCTGTGACCAAGAGCTCCTTGACTAGGGGTAGATCTTGGTGCCGATCTCAGGATTTCTAGAGGCGCTCCAGAACCACCCTAGCTATCTGAACTGCAAAGAAGAGATCACCCAATAATTCCATTCCTGTTGTCAAGAAAAAGCTTTTCCTCACAACTGATTCCTATATTTAGGTCATAGTTTTAAGGGGGTAGGATGGTATCTGGGAAAATGACTGTGTGCCCTGGAGTTTGGTACATTTTTGCTGTCAATAAAGTTGGGATTTTATTGGAAAGAAGGGTGTTGTGTTTGTTGGGCAATAAATAAACTAGTATCAGCACCTGCCACCTTCTCCAATGGAAGCATTATGAAATCTGATTGCTATTAATTTTCAGTTCTGTAAAATGGGCATGAGCCAGTTGGGTGGTGTGAATTTGACTATGTTCGCTGTTTTTCAAACAAGATCTTCCATGATTCCTGTGCTGTCAGTCTTGGCCCACATTTTGAGAATGGGGACATGCCTCAGTCTCCCAAGGGCTGAGATTACAGGAATGCTGCATTGCATTTTATAGTCTCAGAAGGCACTCAGAAAAACTATGATGCAGATACAGAGGTACCTTAAGCACTTCTTAAATACTGTTATTTTTGTTTGTAATATCTTTCTACCCTTAACAGTTATAAATTCATAAATTCTTTTTATTAAAGTTGTTGATGCCAATCTGCTTCATCAGAATTTAATCATGCTAAAAATTTGTAAAATTCTGCCAACTATTAGACTGATCATTAGCTTAGGTGCATACTATAAAACATACTTTGTACAATCATGAATACACCTTACTATATCATGCACTACAATTGACATATATATTGGAAACCTGGAACGAATATTACTGAGGCAGAAGATGTGGTTTAGTTGGCAATTGCTGCTTAGAGCACACAGAACCCTGGGTTTGGTACCCAGCACCAGGTAAACCAGGCAATTTAACATACAGCTGTAATCCTACCTCTTAGAAGCTAGAAGCAGAAGAATCAGAAGTTCAAGGTCATTCTTTACTATACAGGTAGTTCAAAACAACCTCATGCTGAATAAAACCCTGTTTTAAACATAATGACATGGTGAAAATTGCTTTAAAAAGTATAGTTTAAGTATTTTGGTTAACTAGTTGGGGGATATTAATTAAAGTTGAAGTTGTAAGCTCAACTTATATAAATAATCACAAAGATTTAAATTCTAAATATGGAATTATGTTATACAAGACTTTCCCACACATCTAATCTAAATGGCAGAGAATTAGAGAGCCCTTTTTTAAAATGAAAAATAGTGCTAATTATTATTTTAACATCAAGTAAGTTACAAACTCTGTTTTGAAGGTCTAGACTCAACCATTTTTTTTTTTCTCAGTGTCCTGGCTAGTTGGGACTATAGTTGATACCACCCATGCCTAACTTCTTTAAATTCTTATGCATTCCTGTTACACTGCTTCAAATTTTCATTTTAATGAAATAAAAATGATATTTCATAAACATTATATATGATATATGATATTATTTATATTTACTCCTAAAAGAGACTGAATTATGAACCTGGAGGATCCTTTATGGTTAAAGAATTAATTATATTTTTATTTTAAAGAATGAAGTGAAATGTGGGCTTTTCTTTTAATGTAGATGGTTGTAATGGAAAAGCATATAATATTTTAAAAAAACCACTGTTTTGTGTAAGAAAATAAAACACTTATTAAAGCTATTCTTAGATACTTTCTGTCCTAAACAAAACAGGTGGATTCTCAGACACAGAAAACATATAATAATCAGATAATCAACAAGTTTTAAAAAATTATTTATGTGTGTTGATGTCTAAAACATGAAGATTCCAGGCCTCTAGACAGTGACTTGCCTGTGTTCCTTCCATCTACAGTACTTCCCCTATTTTGTAGATTGGTTCAAGGCCAATAGAGTAGAAAATATATTTCTTGGAGTAGAAACCAAAAAGTTTTTTTTGTTTGTTTGTTTTTCATTGTAGAGAAATAGAGAGAATAGAGTGTGTGTCTCAATACAAGGCAGGAAAATAATGTTTCTCTTCCTCTGAAGTCTGTCCAGACTAGAAGCACACAGGCTGCTTTGGTTGGTTAGTGAAGTTTGAATAAGACTACATACACTTCTGCAGGACAATGCAAGTCAAGAGTTCTCAGATCTGCTTAAAATTCAAAGCAGATGGGATTGCTAGTGTTCAATACATCAAATTGTACTCACGACTGTTGATGTTTCTAAATCCTCTTTGTTATATAATTAATTTTATTTATTTAATTACTACAGCCCTATCCCAGCTCCCTTGGTTCTTTCCTCCAAGTCCTGCCCTCACCCCCCTCCTCCTCATTTCCTCCTGTCCTACTTCTCAGAGAAGGGCAGGCCTGTAAGTGGTACCAAACTACGCTGCCACCTCAAGTCACAGAAGGACTAAGTTCATCTTCTCCTGATGAGGCCTGACAAGGCAACCCAGATAGGGTAAAGGGATCCAAAGGCAGGCAACAGAGTCAGAGACAACCCCTACTCTTACTGTTAGGGAACCCATATGATGGCCATGCTGCAATCTGCTACATAGGTGTAGAGGGTCTAGGTCCTATCCTGAAAGCTCTTTGGTGGATGGTTCAGTCCTTGTAAGCCTCCACAGGCTTATGTTAGCTTACTCTGTAGGTTTTCTTGTGGTATCCTTGACTCCTCTAACTTCCTCAATCCTTCCTCCCACTCTTTTCACAAAACTTTCCAGCTCAGCCTATTGTTTGGCCATGGATCTCTGCATCTGTTTTCATCAGCTGCTGGATGATGCCTCTCAGAAGGCAGTTTTGCTAGGTTCCTGTCTGCAAGCAAAGCAGAGTATTGTTTTAATAGTGTCAGGTATTGGCTCTCTCCCATGGGGTGAGTCTCAAGTTGGGCCAGTCATTGTTTTACCATTTCCTCAATCTCTGCTTCATCTTTATCTCTACACTTGTAGGCAAGACAAATATTTGTGTCAAAGATTTTATTGGTGGGTTGGTGTTGCCCTCCCTTCACAGGAAGAGCCGCCTGGCTACAGGAGGTGGTGACTAAGGCTCCATATCCCTATGTGTTAGAGATCTCAGCTGGGTCACTCCCATATACTCTTTAGGGCCTGCCCTACCCCGGTGATGCTCCCCTGTAAATTTCTGTTATCTCTTCAGGTCCTTTCCCTCCCACCACCCTCCCCCCCCAACACACACCTGAACCCCTGTTACTCTCCACCCCTGTAACTCTCCCAGACTCCTCTCCCACACAGCTCCCTCCCTTGATCTACTTCAGATATCTCTTTTATTTTTTCTCCTGGGTGAGATTCAAGCATTCTCCCTTGGGCTTTTCTTGGCTTCTGTGGGTCTATGGGTTGTACCATGGTTATCCTGTGCATTATAGCTAATTTCCACTTATAAGTGAGTACAAAACCTCCAGATTGATTTCAAATGTAGTTGTACAAAGTTGTACTCCCACCTGCAATGGATGAGTGTAGTGTTCCCCTTGATTCACATCCTCACCAGCATGTGTTAACACTTGAGTCTTTCATCTTAGCCATTCTGACAGGTGTTAAGATGGGATCTCAGAGTCATTTCCCTGATGAATAAGGTTGTTGAACATTTCTTTAAGTGCTTCTTGGCTATTTGAGATTCCTCTGTTGAGAATTCTCTCTTTTCAGATCTTTTCTCCATTTTTAATTGGGATTTTAGGCTTCTTGATGTTTAATATTTGAGTTCTTTATATATATTTTAGATATTTGCCCTCTGTCAGATGGAGGGTTGGTGAAGATAGTTTTTTTTGTTTTTTTTTTTGTTTGTTTGTTTGTTTGTTTTAATTCTGTAGGCTACCATTTTGTTCTATTGATGGTGTCCTTTGCCTTACAGAAGCTTTTAAATTTCATGCGGTCTCATTTATTAACTGTTGATATTAGTGCCTGAGCTGATGTTCTGTTCTGGAAATTTTCTCTTTTGCTACTCCTCACTTTCTCTTGTAGTAGATTTAGTGTATCTGGTTTATGTTAACATCTTTGATACACTTGAACTTTAGTTTTGTGCAAGGTGATAAACATGCATTTATTTGTATTCTTCCAAATGTAGACATCCAGTTAAAATTAAAATTATCTGTTGAAAGTGCTTTCTTTTTTCCATTGTATGGTTTTGACTTTTTTTTTTTCTGTCAAAAATCAGGTGTCTGTAGATATGTAGGTTTATTTCTGGGTCTTCAATTCGATTCCATTGATCAACCTGTCTGTTTTTATGCCAATACCAAGCTAGCTGGAGAGACAGCTCAGCTGTTAAAGGCTATGCTCACAACCAAAAATATCTTTCTAAATCTTGCTCTACCCCACAGGAATGTGACGTGAAGGGCAGCATGTCTCTCAAGCTCAACCCCAGGCTATGTTGAACATCCTCGATGTACTTTTTTTAAAAATCATTCTTCTTTCCCATTATTTTTGTTGTTGTTCTTTCCCTTCTTAGTTTTGTTCTTTGATATATATATATATATATATATATATATATATATATATATATATATTCTTTCATCTTAAGTGTGTCCCCCAGTTCTTCAAGAACTTTCTCAGAACAATCTCACTGAAGCTCTTACCCTAAAATAATAACCTATGAGAACATAATTCTGTTAATTTAGTTTTTGGTTCATACACCGTTTTGTAGTATGAATTTGCTCATTATAATCCAAATACCCTCCCATTTCTTACCCTCACTTGTTTCAGGATCACATATATAATATTTAATGTGGTCCTCTCAGCTTCTGGCCTTTGTTCTCATCTTTCCTACTCATAGCTGTTTTGTATATAGTAGTTCAGATTCATGGACTTTATTTGTGTCCTTTTTTTTTTTATAGTTTGTTTCTTTTATCCCCTGACTTTTGTAGAAGCTGTTGATTTTGCTTTAAGCATGTTTTCCTTTCTTCATATTCTAGTTTAAATGTCACTGCTTTGAGAAGCCTTACTGATTACCAGCAGCTGTCTCCACACATGCAACCCTTTTATGAGTAAATCATGGGGTTCCTACACCTGGTAAAGCTATGATATTTTGTATACTGAATATACGTTATCTAAATGCAGAAATTTCTGACTTCTTGACTGTCATTCTGTCCTTAGTATGCCTATTTCTCCAAGAAAGACAGTAAATATTTGTTGACCAGAGGATTTAAAAATGAATTGCCTGGTTTTGTATATGAATTTCTCAAAAATAACTTCAAATTTTTCTTTTTTATTAAAATAATTTGTGAGCATTTGCACTCTGTGTTGCCCAGGAAAAGTACTTTGCCTGTTATCGTTTTCTTTGTTTGTCTGTTTGTTTGTTTTCTTTTGTGGTTAGTGGTATTAGCAGTTGTCAAGCTGCAACAATAAAACAATTCTGACAATATGTTCTTCTCACTTCGCATTACTCTTGCTTGTAATTTGACCCTACTTGTGCTACTCTATGGTTTAAGAGATCAATCTTTTTTATTGGCCTGTTTCATTTAATAACCAATTAACTTTAAAAATTTGAACTCATAATATTTTTAACCAAAATGGAGATCTTTCTCTTCTCCTTAAAAAATTCCAGTATATGAGTATAACTTCTCTTGACAGTATTTCCTTGAAACTGGGCAACAGCTTCTGCCATTACTGAAATCTATACTTTACTAGAGATCTATCCTAGTTTACATCCCTCAGCTAAGGATGCTGCCAGCTATTACATATTATGCTGCTCCAAGAACGCCTGAGATAGTGATATCTGACCCATTGCTTTTTTCATGTTGCCAGGTTTCTTTCCTTTGATTGGATTAAACTGGAAATCCCAAACTCAGAAGTCCTCCTAGATTTGATTTCTGTGGTCTCCATAGAATAATCTCATCTTGTGTGATATAGCATTTAATAACAACAAGGAGAGGTTCCATTCAGTTGCTAATGATTAGCAGGATGAAAATAAGCTGAGTTGAACTTTCTAGAGGCAGGATAACTGGAGAATTTGGTAACCAGTGTGAATGGGCTGAGTCTCTCTGATTATAGTTAAATTTATGCTTAAAGTAAGGTTTTCCAGACGTTCAATGTTAGCTACAAGCTGTTGAAAATCTTGAATTTACAGAAAAAATTCTCAGTTTTTATGTCCAGTTATGATTACTATTATTGATATTATTTTGTGTGCGTGTGTGTGTTTGTGTGTGTGTTGTGTGTGTATGCGTGCATGTGTTCGTGCCTGAGCATGTCATGGCAGGCACACAGGGATCACAGAACAACTTGTAGAAACTAGTGCTCTCTTCCTTTCACAAGTCTTCAGGTATGGCAGAAAGTGCCTTTACCTGCTAGACAAGCTCCTTGACTTACTTCAAATAACAAATCTCAACTGAAATAAAAACATACCAAGTTTTGTGCTTCTGAAACAAATGAACAAACAAAAAACCAAAACATCAAACAGACAAACAAAAGTCCCTAAAAAATAGCTTGAAGCTTCTTACCTGAAAGGAAGTTGTTGCTAGTTTAATTTCCACAAAGTACCCAGAGGAATCAATTAGAGAATTTGTTAAGTGGAAATTTAACCAATCTTCGAATATATTGTCATACTTGCTGTCTGTCTTCCACATTTCACAAATGTTCTTGACTTTGACGTACTGAGTCTGAACACTGAATTTTGCCATCTGTCCCCCAGCTTATGTTTTAAAATGATGCTTTCTTCTCTTCTTTCTCACAAAGTACCTTATTTGCATCTTTTTAAGTAAAGAAGAAAATTAACTGTGACATGATCTGTTACCAGGTCAACATGGGCGTGAAATACCCTCTGTCACCAAGCTATGCTTTGACTTCCAGATTGCTGAGCTTGCCTTCAGTTTCAAATGGATAGTGGCCTAATTCTTTTAACTGGAAAAAATGCATTATAGGGAACTAGCTTTTGCTGTAATAACATTTTTCAGTTTCACTTGCATCTCCTATACCTTGTTTATAACCCAGACCTGTCCGCTGAGGTGGGATGAAAGCCTCCGCATGGACTCTCTTACACGGTGTCGTCATTGTAGCCTCTTAGAGATGAGCATTCACAGTCTAACTTAATGCGGGTGACGGTAGTATCTATGGGAATATGGACAGGTGCAGCCTGGTGTCAGCCGTGACACAACCTCATTTCATCTCAAATGAAAGTCAGAAAATATGCTTAACGTTGACAGAGGACTGAAAAGGAAGCCCTCTAACTCAATTAGAAGTGGAAACTGGACTGTTGGCCAAGTAGACTGATGACTGTAACAATTATCAAGAACCACCCAGTACTCTGGTAGTGACAAACCATTCACACTGCTCTGTGACATGTGTTGTTTTTCAGCTGAGGATTTGTGATACCACATGAAACTGTTAGGGTTTTGTTTTTTGATTTTTTGGTACAGTCAATTGGATATAACTTCAAAGTCATTTTTTTTGAGCTCCTAAGAATAAACATTTTAAGGGAAATAATCTCTAAAGTGTCGGTCTAAAATTTCAAACTTCTGTGGCAATAACTGCCAAGAAGAATAAAATTAGAGTGGAGAGGCACAGGGACATGATGGCCTTGCTTTTTTTTAAATTAAATTTTTAGTTTTTTATATATATTAATTACAGTTTATTCATTTTGTATCCCCCTTTCTCAATCCCTCCCAATCCCACTCTCCCTCCCTCATCTTCTCCCATGCCCCTCTCCAAGTCCACTGATAGGGGAGGACCTCCTCCCCCTTCCATTTGATCCTAACTTATCAGGTCTTATCAGGACTGGGTGCATTGTCTTCCTCTGTGGCCTGATAAGACTGATCCCCCATCAGAGGGAGGTGAGCCAAGAATTAACCACTGAGTTCCTGTCAGAGATAGTCCTTGTTCCCTATACTAAGGGACCCACTTAGATACTGAGTTGCCATGGGCTATTTCTGATCAGGGGTTCTAAGTTATATCCATGAATGGTCCTTGGTTGGAGTATCAATCTCAGAAAAGACCCCCAAAAAGCTGTCCTTGTTTGTTTATTTATTTATTTATTTATTTATTTATTTATCTGTCTTCTTAGGGTGACCATACAGGTGTCTATTGTATGTCTACATCTACTACTTGTTAGTGATTAAGTATTTAAATACAATATTTATGACACATCTGCTCTTGAATTTTTTGGGTTTCCAGATACGTGGACACTTAACCTTCAATTTTATATTTAAATTCTGGTTATTTAGACTACTGATACATATCACAATTAGGCATTCTTCTCAGAAATAATGTGGATTGCTAAATGAGATCAATCACTGTGCTTAACCTTATGTTTAACAGAGTATTAAAAGTCACTAGAATGACCTTGGATTTTACATAATCAGATGGGCTAATCTACTGCCTCCTCTTTTACTGAGTCTCAGACTACGTGACTCAGGTGCACGGACTCCATGGCTTCAGTTGATCTTTAGGCCGTGTACCACAGTATTCTAACATCACCAAGAAAGATCTAGAGGTGCCATCAGTTGAAAATGATGAAAAGAAAAATGGAGTTCGTTATTGTGTTTCAGAAGCAAATCAAAATGATTCTGCGCTTCCATCTTAACGCCTGCCAGAATGGCTAATATAAAAAACTCAATTGACAGCACATGCTGGAAAGGACCAGGATAATGCAAGACTAAAATGTGTCTCTGTGTTGATATCGTGTGAAGGCATTATTAATTTTATAACTACAAAGGCTCTAAATACTATAAAAATGAATATCAAATTAATGCTGTTATTTCACATGAGTATGATTTATTCCTTGTAAATCTCATGAGATAGGTATACTGATTATATCCCAGTGTAAAAGTGAGAAAATGCGAATGAAGTTTCTTTTGTCAATTTTTGACAATTTTCTTTTTGTCACTCAACTATTTTAGATAGATTGGCATTCCACACAATCCATAGTTCCAAATCCCTTTGCCTGAAGTTTCATTCCTAATCCTGAAGTCTACCAAATCCAGTGAGTGGTAATCAGTACATGGCTGCCTGGAGTTTGCAGTCCGCATCATATGTGTTCTTAATGCAGATATTTATATATAAAATGCATATATATATATATGCATTATATATATTTATATATATGACATATATATATATGACATTCTGATCACAGTTTTCCCAAGCTCTTCTCCTTCTAGTCCTTCACCACTTTCCCCACTCCCTTCTCTCCCACATCCATTCCTCCTTCATTTCTCTTCAGAAAATGGCAGGCCTCCCATGGATATCGACCTACCATCGTAGAGGCTGGATAGCACAGCAAATTAGGATAGAACATGCCTCCTAATTATATTCTGCTATACTCATACTTTGGTGACTAGGTCAGTTGTCCCAGCAATTGATCAGAACAGATGCAGAGACCCACAGTCAAACATTACACAGAGCTTAGTGAATGCAGACTTTTTTTAAAAACTTTTATTAATTACACTTTATTCACTTTGTATCCCCCCCATAATCCCCTCTCTCCTCCTCTCCCCAATCTCACCTTCCCTACCCCTTCTTCATGCATGCCCTTCCCCAAGTCCACTGATAGGGGATATCCCCCTCTCCTTCCTTCTGATCTTAGTCTATCAGATCTCATCAGGAGTGGCTGCATTGTCATCCTCTGTGGCCTGGTAAGGCTGCTTCCCCCATCAGGGGAAGTTGATCAAAGAGCAGGCCAATCAATTCATGTCAGAGGCAGTCCCTCTTCTCATTACTATGGAAGCCACTTGGACACTGAACTGCCATGGGCTACATCTCTGCAGGGGTTCTGAGTTATCTCCATACATAGTCCTTGGAGTATGAGACTCTGAAAAGACCGCTGTGTTCAAATTTTCTGGTTCTGTTGTTCTCCTTGTGAAGTTCCTGTCCTCTCCAGATCTTACTATTTTCCACTTCTTTCATAAGATTCCATGCACTCTTCCCAACAGTTAGCCATAAGTCTCAGCATCTGCTTTGATAGTCTGCAGGGCAGAGCCTTTCAGAGGCCCTCTGTGGTGGGTTTCTAGGTTGTTTCCTGTTTTATTCTTCTTCTGATGTCCATCCTCTTTGCCTTTCGGGATGGGTATTGAGCATTTTAGTCAGGGTCCGCCCTCTTGATTAGTTTCTTTTTATATATAGATTTTAGTTGGCTTATCCTATATTATATGTCTATATGAGTGAGTATATACCATGTATGTTTTTCTGCTTCTGGGACAGCTCACTCAGGATGATCCTTTCCATGTCCCACCATTTACCTGCGAATGCAGAGTTTTTATACTCATTAACCAGCTTCTCTAAGCCTTAGCTTTTTTATTAACAAAAATATCATTTATAGCAAGGTTACAAAGAGTAAATGAAATGTGTATAATATTCTAATGAAGGGAGGCAGCATATGATTCATTCATAGTTCATTGATAGTTTGCTCCCTAAGTGCCCTTAAATTCTGGTTACTTCATATAATGCAGAGACCTACGTGTAGTCCAAGAAGTAATACATTAAAAGTAGTGGTCTTTTTAAAACAGAAAATATCAATTAATTTACAGA
The DNA here is from genome assembly GCA_010120015.1 of Rhombomys opimus. Lineage (NCBI taxonomy): Eukaryota > Metazoa > Chordata > Mammalia > Rodentia > Muridae > Rhombomys > Rhombomys opimus. The sequence continues at coordinate 383,297 of REGO01000378.1, read as the reverse complement.
TAGAATTCACTGAATTTTTGGTCTTCATTTTAGTCGATATACCAGTTACTTGGTGATTAAACTGGGTTTGTTTCCAGTAGTAGTCTGTCAAAGAACACTCTATACAATTTGTAATTTGTACACAGGAGTTCTTGTCTTACATCAGAATTAAAAGGATGAGAATTGGCAATTTTTTAAGAGTACTTATATGTAAATGCAAAACAAAAGAGGTTTTTCTTAGACAACCTCAGCAAGGCAAGTGTACAATAGTCTAGATTCTTCAGGACTTAAAAATTCAGACTCTAACTATCTCTGCACATATTTTTGTAAAACTAAATATTAAATATACAAGAACATGAACCAAAAATCGATCATAATCACATACGCTTTCTTCACATTTTGGATAAAATAACTTTAAAGTAATTGAGTGTGCCAAGTGTGGTGTCGCGTGATTTTAATCCCAGCACTTGGGAGGCAGAAGCAGGTGGATCTCTGTGAGTTTGAGACCAGCCTGTCTACATATCGAGTATCAGGACAGCCAGGAGAAACCCTGTTTAAAACCAAAAGTAGTTAGTTGTATATATTATTCAATGGAGGGCTAGAATAATTGCTATCACAACTATTATAGTAGGCAGAATTCTAAAACCTCTCTACCCCTTGGTTCTTGCAACATGTTTTGCATGTCCTGCGGCATTCCGGGGGCCTTGATTACAATGACAGTCCCATAGTTAGCTTTCATTAGTCACACAGCTGTTTCTAGGAAAGAGAACATTCAAGGTGGGCCTAATGAAGCTTTTAAACATGAATGTAGAGGCCAGAGAAAGAAAAATCAGAGCTGTCCGAGGCATAAGGGAGAGTCTTCATCATCGAAGGAGGATGTGTAGTGATGAGTGCAGACAGCTCCTGAAAAATGAAAAGTAAATTCGCCAAGAAAACACGGACCCTAGGTCTAAAGCTGCATCAGCTGACTTGCCAACTACCACACAAAGCTTCAGACACAAAACAATCCAGTCCATATCTTGAGTTCAAACTTCTAAGATACTGAACAGTGTCCCTCCTTAGGGAAGTACTGATGTATCAAACTATGCATGAATACTGATTTCTCAAGTAAGTTTGCACTAGCTTGTTTCAGAGTAACGGAAAATTAATATTGCTTTTAAAAGTCACGTTTCACCAGTGCTTAAATGGCGCTAGCCATAATAAACTTAAAAAAAAATCACCTCATTTAATTATTTAAATATATTATAATGTAAGTATTTTAATCCTTTGAACTATTGACTCCATTAAACATCAAACTAAGTAATATTAACTTACAAACTATACAAACTAGGTAATATTCACAGATGCAAGGTTATCAGTCTATGACTCAGACTTGAATTTTGACTTGTCTGGTTTGTATGGTTTGACTTGCATGGCGTGCTGTGTGGCCCTTAACTATGTAGGAGTAGATATTTTACAGACATTATGAAATGCCATTTAGGGAATCAGATTTTTGATGTGGCACTCAATCCTCTTTTGTTTATTTCTGAATACTTATCAGGAAAAAAATTCCGTTTGGTTTTTTTACGTATATATATGAGATAGCCAACTGTGGAGGTTATAGTTTTCAATCATTTCAATGAATTTTCTTTTTGAAATATTACAAAGAAGTTGAATTAAATCCAACAATTTTGGGGCATCAGTTAAAGTTCAAAGCTATCATTTATCTGACTGAAACTGCATAGTAGAAACGGCTCATTTTTAAAGCTTATTATTGATAACATTTATAATGTTAAATTTTATATTTTATTACTTTTTCATACATTTAATAATTGTTTCTTCAAGCTATTTTAAGATTGTTAATATTATTATGCCTTTATTAAATATGTCATTAAATATTCTTAGAATATTAACTTTATAGCTAAAGGGCTGAACCACCACACATTAGAAATTTCATCTAATAAAATCTAGTTTTTCTTTAAGCATTTATCTGCAAAATTATTCTTTTAGCTCATTATAGATCATTATATAGTCTCCAGCAGGCCAATATCTCATCACAGTTCTAGTTAGTATATTTCTGTCTCTTTTCCTTGAAGGCTTTCCCCCTCTTAGATTTTTGGCGATCTCTTCCTTTCTCAGAGATTCAATTGCTTCCTGTGTACATGATTCCAGAATCTTTTTCTGGCTTAGAAATCTCACTTGAGCTCTGTGAGAATAAACATCTCCTAGGTCTACCTGTTAACTATTGCATCAACTCAACTCTCCACCTGCCATAGATCTCCTCCTTGCCTTACTCAGTTTTCTCTTCTTACACCCTTTAGTCATTGCACCGCTCTCTCTCTCTCTCTCTCTCTCTCTCTCTCTCTCTCTCTCTCTCTCTCTGTTTAGGTTTTGTGATCATAGGTATCAAATACTTTGCCCCTTGTGTTATATACCAAATCCCCATTATCTATGATATTTGTAACTGATTAGTGATATTTGTGAAACATAAGCCTTGGGTAATAATTTGTAGGAAGTAGAGATATAACTTACTAAAGGCGAAAGGAGAGAAATTAAGATAACACAAAGGTGTTGTTGTTGTTTTACTTTGTATCTTTTTTTTCCTGATTTTCAGTGTGTTTTTAAAATACATTTTAAATGAGGCTTCCTCATTCAAAAAGGAAAATGGGATAGACATCAGAAGAAGGAGAAAACAGGGAACAGGACAGGAGCCTACCATAGGGGACCTCTGAAAGACTCTACCCAGCAGAGTATGAAAGCAGTTGCTGAGACTCATGGCCAAACTTTGGGCAGAGTACAGGAAATCTTATGAAAGAAGGGGGAGACAAAAAGACCTAGAGGGGACAGGATCTCTACAAGGAGATCAACAGAACTAAAGAATCTGGGTCCAGGGGTCTTTTCTGAGACTGATACTTCAACCAAGGACCATGCGTGGAAACAACCTAGAACCCCTGCACAGATGTAGCTCATGGGAGCTCAGTGTCCAAGTGGGTTCCCTAGTAAGGGGAACAGGGACTGTTTCTGACATGAACTCAGTGGCTGTCTCTTTGATCACCTCCCCCTGAGGGGGCAGGAGCCTTACCAGGCCACAGAGGAAGACAAGGCAGCCAGTCCTGATGTGACCTGATAGGCAAAGATCAGATGGAAGGGGAGGAGGACCTCCCTTATCAGTGGACTAAGGAAGGGGCATGGGAGGAGAAAAGAAATGGAGGGTGGAATTGGGAGGGGACAAGGAAGGAAACAAAATGAATAAACTTTAATTAATAAAAAAATAAATTAAAAAAATTAAAAAAAAATAAAATACATTTTAAATAGAAGTAGAAATATACTCCCTTTTCCCTCCTTTTTCTCCCTCTAGTCTGTTCTAAGTATTCTCCTTCCAACTTCTTTTATGCTCCTACTCTCAAATTTGTATGTTCCTTAGCTTTGGTTACCTATTGTAATGTTGTTATGTATGCATACATTCATGCGTGCATGCATGTATGCATGCATGTGTATATATTCATGTATGTATATATTTACCTTTGTATGTATCCTTTCTTTATTGTAAAGAAAATGTCCAAGCTACATAAATACTAGCAGAGGAAAGGTTTGTTTGAGTTGGCAGTTTTGTTGGTGTCAGTGCTGGACTTCATGGTTTGTTGTGTTGACATTCTGTTGTGGCAGAATATATAATAGGGGAAGCCTAAAAACTTTATGTCAGGATGGCTAATAAGAGGGAAATAAGTAAGTCTTCAAATATCTACTCCAAGGCCACTTATTTTGACAGGTGGCCCCACCTCTCAAAGATTCTATCTCTTCTCTAAGGCACCAAGCTGGGATCTAAGGATTTATAAATGTGTCTTTGGAGGACAGGCAGAACTAAACCTTAGGCTGATGAGTGGAGTCTACAAGGGGAGATAACAGGACATCATTGTAAATTGGAAAGATCTATATTATAGCTATGATTTTGCCATCTCTGGCTTCTTTCTGTATATTTTAATTTATTCTTTGGGAAGTTTACAAATGTAGAAAATACATTATGCACACATTCACCTTGAACCACCCCCAAATCTGATCTCCCAACACCTCTTTCTCTCAATTTTATGTCTATCCTTGTTTTTTTTTTTAAACTTCTACTTTACCTATTTGGTGCTGTCTATATGTGCATGCATGTATGGTCAGCTACTGGAACATGAGCATCACAATTGTGACCACACTTTCTCAAAAAGAGAAATACTCTTAATCCCATAGCAGACCTTTTTTTTTTTTTTTTTTTTTTTTTTTTTTTTTTTTTTTTTTTTTTTTTTTTTTTTTTTTTTTTTTTTTTACCAGCAGGTGTGTATGGCCTTTTTAGCATCTCTATAAATTCTTGCTTGAAACAAGTTTCATTTTTTTGTGCAAGTCTTCTGAAAGTAACCACAGCTACTGTATATTTATGATAGCAGCATTATTAGATTTTTCAATAAACTTTGAATTTTTGAATGTAAGTGCTAAGTCTTCTTAAATTTCTTATTGTTGTGATAAAACACAATGACCAAAAGCATGTTGGAGAAGAAAGTTTTTGTTGTTGTTGTTTTATTTGTTTGTTTTCTTATAGTTTGTAGTTCATCAGTGAAAATATCAGGGCAGTTACTCAAGGAAGTGATGCAGAGGCTGTGGAGGAATGCTGCCTACTGGCTTGCTCACTACTCATGGCTTTCTAAGCCTGATTTCTTATATACCCCAGGACTACCTGCCTAGGGTGGATCCCTTCATAATGGGCTAGACCCTCTACCACCAATACTAATTTATAAAATATTTCACAAGCTTGCCTACAGGCCACTCTTATGGATACATTCTCTCAATCATGGTTCCACTTCTCAAATATGTCATTTGTGTTAAGAGGAAAAATCATCCAGCTCAATTGGCCCCTTGTCCATTTGAGGCACAGAGACCTCCCTATTAAATCGTAACTTTTCTTTTTTAAGTATCTCTAAGATCTCATATTAATATTAATATATTATAAAACACATTTCAAACTTTAGAAGTCCCATAGTCTTCAAAAAATCAAGCACATTAAATGTCCAGTCTTTGAAAAACACCCAAAGTTTCTTTGGTTCAAAACTTCTAAAATTCATAGGTTCTATAAAATCCCACAGTCTCTTACTTTATGTGTGGACTCCCACAAAATAAAAAGGAGGTTGCATACTTTCTTAATCTAATCCATCAGGGTATAGTCACAATCAAATCAAATCTAAACTTAAGTCCAATATTGTAAGAAGCTAAGAAGTACAGGAAATCTAGAATGCACTTATGATCCTTTTGGTTCCCAAAGGCTTAGCAAATCTATTCCTTTGGTACTGCTGTCATAGCCTAGAAGCATCTGCTACTTTTACAATCTTTAGAAGTTAGGTTTATTTATCATTATAATGCAGAAGTAAAGATCATTAACTATACTAGTAAGTTTCCAAGTTGAAGGTAATTAGTTTTGGGAAAAAAGCTAGAGGTCTCAGCAAATATATTTCAATATTCCTTGTTTTTTATATTATAATAGTAGATACATTAGTGTAGTCACAAATTATGGAATAAAGGAAAACAATACTTGTTGATACTCTCATATTTAACAATTTTAAAAAATTTCTTAAATTTTCTTAAATCTGGTGAGAGTAAAGCATCATAAACATAAATATCCACAGTTTAAGTTAGGATCTAAATTGTCAGTGAGTAATTCCTAAAATTGATGAAATTGGTCTCCATGTGTAGCTAAGTGTCAGTGCATAGATAACACGAATGGTGCTCTGAGTTTGATCTTCAGAAACACACATACATGAACACAAACACAATTTTACATACACACAAACACAGACACACACACACAAGCACACACAAACAAATACAGACACACACAGAGATATGTGCACACACACAAAAACTAACTCACACAGACACACCCATAAACTACACACAGTCACACACACATATACACATAGACACAGAACACATCACACACACACACAAAGACACAGACACACAGACCCACACAGATATGCATACACACAGATATGCATACACACAGACATACACAGAGACACATACAGACACACATGCATGACTATACACTCACAGACACAGATATACACAAGACACATACATACATATACAACACACACATTGACATATACACAACAAGCACACAGACAATTATGCCCACCACAAATACAAAATACATACTCATACAAGAACATAGAGGTACGTGAGAACACACATAACACAGGCATACATGAGTACAGACACCACATGTCTCAAACATAAGATTTTCTTTATCAACATACCTTTATATTTTCAATTAGTGAATTTTATTAGCCTTTCAAAAGATAAGAGTTTTGGAAATCTTAGGTCCCTTAAAAGATTTCAAATGAAAACATCCCCTCAACTTTGGAGCAATACATTTTTAGCAGATTTAATAACATAATTTGGTAGGTTTTGACAACATTTTTTAGTCTGATGTCTGGAGAATATGTTTTGATTAATTTATCTGGTATTTATTTTTTCTATGAGCCATATACAGTTAAACTTTTGCTCTGATTTTTGGCTTCAAATTAAGATGAAATTGAAGATATCATCATTTGATAAATAAATGGTATGTGTTTATAGTGGTCAACTGAATAGATAAGTGAAAGAGCATGTTGATAGCTATTGATTACTTGTGCAAATAATCCATAATTCCTCATCTATATAGGAATATTAATGTGACTGAGATAAATAGGCTGGTCCCATGTGGTTAGGCAGGAATTCAAGTCAGCAAACTGTATTAAGATGGGAAGGCAAGGTGTGACATCATTATAAGTGACATCATATATAGGTAAAAGGGCTCTCTGAGACAATAAGATCAAGAGTATAGCCATTTCCTCACTATATTGAAAACTCATAAATATGTAAGTTTGGTATCCTTAACTGTCCAGTGTATGCAGTTGAGCTCATGATTATAACAGGCCCAAAGAGATACCATTATTGTTTGGAAACACACCATGTGACTTCATAAGGTTAATTATTTATTGGTAGCCTCTTATTGAAAAAATTGTAATAGGAACAGGGATTGTCTCTGACATGAACTGATTGGCCTGCTCTTTAATTACCTCCCCCTGAGGGGGAAGCAGCATTACCAGGCCACAGAAGAAGACAACGCAGCCACTCCTGATGAGACCTAATTGACTAGGATCAGAAGGAAGGAAAAGAAGTCCTCCCCTATCAGTGGACTTGGGAAGGGGCATGCATGCAGAGGGTGGAGGAAGGG
>REGO01000378.1:356281-369439 GCA_010120015.1 Rhombomys opimus | reverse complement strand
TTTATCATATCTTATAGGTCTATATAAGTGAGTATATACCGTGTTTGTCTTTCTCCTTCTGGGATATTTCGCTCAGAATGATGTTTTCTAAATCCCACCATTTGCCTGCAAATTTCATGATTTCCTCCTTTTTGATTGCTGAGTAGTATTCCATTGTGTAGAAATGTAACTGATAAAAATAAAAATTTAAAAAAAAAAAAAAAAGAGTCTCAGGAATGGCAGGCACAAGCAAGGCTGAGCAGGTGGGAACCAGTGTCTAGTGAAACCCCAAACACATTAATTTACAAGCTTAGACAGCAGTAAACATTTTTGTAAGAAGAGATTCTAGAGACTGAATTTGGGAAGGGACAAAATCTAATACTTTATAACAGTTTATCTGAACACAAAAGAAAAAATGAAATGAAAATTTAAGGGCAAATGAAACAAGGGCAAAACAAGGCCATTTACAATAAAATATCTTATAAGGCATGGTTGCAGCTGAAAATTGATGCTTTAGAAGAATGAATAGAAAACACTTTCAAAAATTTCAAGTGTGGTTTGCAGTCATTTTCTTGAAATCAGTTTTCCATGCACCAGTCTTTAATGTTATTCTTTATTTTTTTCAAACGCTACAAATTTGAGAATATTATTTGTGTAAACACATTTCTAGTCTCTATTGCAAAATGTTTAGAGTGAAAATAAATTTGTATATACTTAGAACTCTAGGGAAACTCTAGGGTTAAATAATTTTACATATTTTTAATTCCAGGCGGTTCAGAACCAAATTTATCATATGAATCATATATAATATATATATATGCTTTATCTATATTTTAAGAGCAAGATGGAATATTTGTACATATATAGTTTAGGCTTAAACATGTTTTGCACATCTATATTCTATATCTTTTTAAAATGTGCTTACTACTTTTACTTTATTCCTTTTTTTTTGAAAATAGAACTTTTCTCACATAACGTTTACTGATTATGGTTTCCCCCTCCTTCCACTTCTCCAAGTTTCTCCCCACCTTCGTTCCAATCTGCCTCTACTCACAATTCCTCCCTACCTCCCCTTCCATCAGGATTCACACCCTTTCTGCCTCTCATTATAAAGCAGATATCTAAAGAATAATAGTATATATAACATAATAAAAAAAAAAAAAACTAACACATCAGAATAGTACAGAACAAACAGAAGAAAAAGAGCCCAAGGAAAGGCACAAGAAACATACATAAGTGCTGAGGCACACTAAAGAATCTCATAAAAGCATTGAACTGGAAACCCTGGTGTATACCAAAAGGACTTGTGGGCTAAAAGAGAGAAAACAAATAAGTAAAATAAAATACAAAATAAAGTAAATTTTTTTAAAAGCCTCCGTATAAAGTATGAGAAAATAGACTTCCAAAGATGTTCTTAAGAACCAGTGCCAAGGGGGCTGGGGAGATAGCTCAGAGGTTAAGAGCACTGACTCTTTTTTCAAAGGTCCTGAGTTTAGTTCCCTGCAACCACATGGTGCCTCACAACTATTTATAATGTGATCTAGTGCCCTCTTCTGGTGTTCAGACACACATGCAGGCAGAATATTTAATAAACATATTTTTTAAAAGAAAACTATAAAAGAAAAAGAACAGGTGCCAAAAGCCAACGCTAGTGATCCATTACTTTCCAAATACACAACAAGATGGAAGTTTACTTGACATAGTAAATGAATATTTAATTGTGTAACAGGAGCCTTCACTATTCTGAATTTCCAACTGTGGTTGGGTAACTCATAATTACTTCATATTAAATACCTATAGTTTTATAATGGCACTATTCAAAAAGGCTAAATATAAAATAAAACATAAAGTCCTTGTACTTCTGTTTGCATGTGTGTGTGTGTGTGTGTGTGTGTGTGTGTGTGTGTGTAATTCTGTGCGATGCTGAAGACTGAATCTTGGACGTTGTGCATGTTAGGCAAGTGCTCTAGCAGTGTCCTATATCCCCAGACCTGTGCGAATTGTTTTAAAATGGCCGTTTATTATTGTAGTGCTTATGGTAACTCAATATAATACCAGAAGAATGTGTTTCAGTGTAGCTTTACCCCTTTTAACAGTTAAGTTTGAGTAAGAGATAAAATAAATACAATAACATCCAATTCATAAGGGGATCATGGAGATGAATTTAACCTAGCTGAGCATATTTTAAAAGCTTTACTAGATGGTAAATTTCTTTTGTTATCTCACTTTGGGTATTCAGCAGATATGATGATACAGAGTTGTGACTTCAGTTACTGGAAGTTCCTAATTACTTGTTAGCTATAGAGTATTCATAATATTTCCCAATATACCTAACTTGAGGAAACAGCATCTAGGAGTATGTGTGGAAGTTAATTACTTCAGTAGCTATTTTCTTTCATTTTCTGTTCTTTTAAGCTGAAGTTATTGTTGAGGAGAATGTGATACTATCATCAAATGAGAATATCAATAAGCTCCATGTTATGAGTACAGTTTCTTCTTGAGGCTGATCCAGGAGATTCAGGGAAAGATAGCAAGAGCTTTAATATCACCAACAAGGCTCTGAATGCATTTCTCTTTGGATTGCTAGAGATGAAAAACACTGGATTGTTGAATATGAAATCTCATCTCTACTTGAAACAAAGTAAATACTCTTAAAATCCATGGTTTTGTGCATTTAAATCTAGACCACCATCATTAAGGTTCCTTTTTCCCAAGATGACTAATGCAGTTCAGCAATTTGTCATCACAATAATATTTGAACATGGAATTTTTCCAGTTTATTCTTGAGTAGAGTGTACTCTCCTGCAAGAAGGAATTCCAATTGAATTTTCTGCCTCAGTCTGGAATCAGGAAAAACAAAGTGAATCTTTTTGGAACATTGCTTTCTATAATTTTATAATTATTTATTTACATGTTATGTGTTCTAAAAATGCCTGTGGGTATGTGCCTACATGTTTATATGCATGCATGTGGAAACCAGAGAGCAACTTTAGTGTAATTGCTTAGTTGTAGCCCATCCCCCTTTAAGACACTGCCTTACTTGTCCTGTAGCTCAGCAAATAGTCTAGGTTGCCTAGTCAACAAGGCATACTCAGATTTCCTGTTCAACCATAAGGATATGCTTGTTGTATGCTATCCTCTAGGATATGGAGCAGTAGAATTTTTTCAGTCACTTTCCACCTTGGTTTGAGACTAAGTTAATGAGCTTCAAGCTTGCTAATTCAGGTAGACTTGTTGTCTACCAAGCCCCAAATATCCTACTATCTCTACGTCCCAAAAACTGGGATTATAGTTATATACTACTGCACCTGGTATTTATGTAGGTGCTGGAGATATGAACTCTGGTCCTCATGCTTATGTAGTAAGCACTTCATGCCTCTGCCTCTATCTCCACAAGCATTGAAAAGCATTTTTCAAAGTAAACAAAAATGTGGTCAGGGGTAGTATTATGGTGGTGTAATGAAAAGATTGTAAATGTTGTTTAGTATATTTTAACATACGTACCCTTGATATTAGTAATACCCAAGGAGTGTAGATCTTACAGTATTAAGATCATTAGTGTGTTTTAGTTTGTAAAACATTTAATCATCTTATTTAGATAACTTAATCCCTATTATACATTAGATATTCAAATTATTTCTCATTATGAATATTGGAGCCAGCTAAAACTTTATATCAAATAGATTTTATGTTTGACTCCTCTTTGCTAAATTGTTAATTCAGTTTCTCAGTCACTGAGAAAACAGCACAACTGGGACTAATGAACTATAAGCTACTATCAAACCCATCTGTCCTTGACCTGTTGTAGCCCGTCAGTTTGTAGCACAGTGTGAGCGCTCAAGATTTCATCTTTAACAACTTGGTGGGTGGCATAGTCACTAGAATCTCTTTCTAGAAGAATATCACTTATAATTAATGTTGTGTCTCAAAAACAACCAAACTTTTGTGCTTGTTAAAAGCCTAGGCTGAAATCTTTAATTTCTTTGTTTTCTCCTGGACCCAGGTGTCATTGAGTAGAGAGTTGTCCAGTTTCCACATGTGTGTAGGCTTTTTGTTATTTTTGTTGTTGTTGAGGTCTGGTTTTAGTGCATGGTGGTCTGCTTTGATACAAGGGATTATTTCAATCTTCTTGTGTCTGTTGAGGCATGCTTTGTTCCTGACTATATAGTCAGTTTTGGAAAAGGTTCCATGAGGTGCTGAAAAGAAGGTAGACGCTTTTGTGTTTGGGTAAAAGGTTCTGTAGACATCTATTAGGTCCATTTGATTCAAGGCCTCTGTAAAAGTCATTATTTCTCTGTTTAGCTACTGTCTCAATGATCTATCCTCTCGGTGAGAGTGGAGTGTTGAAATATCCCACTATTAAGGTGTTGGGATCAATGTGAGATTTAAGCTTTAATAATGTTTCTTTGACAAATGCAGGAGCCCTTGTGTTTGATGCATAGATGTCCTCCTGGTGGATTTTTCCTTTGATGAGAATGAAGTGTCCCTTACCATCTCTTTTGATTAATTTTGGTTGAAAGTCTATTTTATTAGATATTAGGATGGTTGCTCCAGCTTGCTTCTCCTGTCCATTTGTTTGGAAAACATTTTCCAGCCCTTTACTCTGAGGCAGTGTCTATATTTGTTGCAAAGGTGTGTTTCTTGAATGCAGCAGAATGTTGGATACTGTTTCCAAAACCCATCTATTAGTCTGTGTCTTTTTATTGGAGTGCTGAGAACATTGATCTTAATAGATATTAGTGACCAATGATCTTTAGTTCCTTTTATTGTAGAGTTGGTGTTGACTGTGTGTTTGTGTGTTTGTTTTATTTTGCTTTTTGGATGTAATGGTGTCTTTATCCTGTGTTGTTTTGGGTGTAGTTGATCTCGTTGGGTTGAATTTTTCCTTCAGGTATCTTCTGTAGGGCTGGATTGCTCTGTATATATAGTTTAAATTTTGTTATGTCATGGAATATTTTGTTTTCTCCAACTATTTTGATTGAAAGTATTTTAAATTAATTTATTTTTATTAATTATATTTGATTCACTTTGTAACCTAGCTGTAGCCCTCTCCCTCATCCCCTCCCAATATCACCCCCTCCCTCATCTCCTCCCATGCCCCTCCCCAAGTCCACTGATAAGAGAGGTCCTCCTCCCCTTCCCTCTGACCTTAGTCTGTCAAGTCTCATCAGGACTGGCTGTATTTTCTTCCTCTGTAGTCTAGTAAGGCTGCTTCCCCCTCAGGGGGAAATGATCAAAGAGCCAGCCACTGAGGCCATGTCACAGACAGTCCCTGTTCCCGTTATTAGGGAACCCACTTGGAGACTGAGCTGTTATGGGCTACATCTGTGCAGGGGTTCTAGGTTATCTCCCACACATGGTCCTTGGTTGGAGTATCAGTCTCAGAAAAGACACCTGGGCCCAGATGTTTTGGTTCTGTTGTTCTCCTTGTGGAGTTCCTGTCCCCTCCAGATCTTTCTATCTCCCTCTACTTCCATAGGATTACTTGCACTCTAGTCAAAGTTTGGCTATGAGTCTCAGCATCTGCTTTGACACCATGCTGGGTAGAGTCGCTCAGAGGCCCTCTGTGGTAGGCTTCTGTCCTTTTCTCTGTTTTCTCCCTCTTCCAATGTCCATCCTATTTGCCTTTCTGAGAGAGGATTGATCATCTTACACAGGGTCCTCCTTCTTGCTTAGCTTCCTTATGGTATACATATTTTAGTGTGTTTATCCTATATTATATGTCTAATATCCACTTATAAGTGAGTATATACCATGTGTGTCTTTCTGCTTCTGGGATACCTCACTCAGGATGATCTTTTCTAGATCCCACCATTTGCCTACAAATTTCATGACTTCCTCGTTTTTAATTGCTGAGTAGTATTCCATTGTGTAAATGTTCTATAATTTCTGTATCCATTCCTCCATTGAGGGTCATCTGTGTTGTGTCCAGCTTCTGGCTATTACAAATAAAGCTGCTCCGAACATCAAATAAAGCTGCTCCGAACATGTTGAGCAAATGTCCTTGTTGTATACTTGAGCATCTTTTGTAAATATGCCTAGGAGTGGTATAGCTGAATCTTGAGGTAGCACTATTCTTAATTGTCTGAGAATGTGCCAGATCGATTTCCAAAGTGGATGTACAAGTTTTCAGTCCCACCTGCAATGGAGGAGAGTTCCCCTTTCTCCACATCCTCTCCAGCATGTCACTTGATTGAAAGTTTTGAAGGTACCCTATCTTATGGGACACAATGAAAGCAGTGCTAAGAGGAAAGTTCATAGCATTTAAGTGCCTTCAGAAAGAAATTTGAGGCCTCTCTTACAAGCAACTTAATGGCACACCTGAAAGCAGTAGAAAAAAAGAAGAAGCAGACACACCCAAGAGGAGTAGATGACCGGAAATAATCAAACTCAGGGCAGAAATCAATACATTAGAAACAAAGAAAACGAAACAAAACAAAAAAAAGAAACAAAGAAAAGAATTCAAAGAATCAAGGAAACCAAGAACTGGATCTTTGAGAATATCAGCTAGTTAGACAAACCCTTAGACAAACTAACTAAAAGGCAGAGGGGCACTATCCAAATCAACAAAATCAGGAATGAAAAGGGGGACATAACAAGAGACACTGAGGAAATCCAAGGAATCATTCGGTCATACTTCAAAGGACTATATGCAATGAAAATGTAAATGAAATGGACAATTTTCTTGATAGATTCCATTTACCAAACTTGAAGCAAGATGAGGTAAATAAATTAAATAATCCTATATCCCCTTAGAAAACAGGAGATAGTCGTTGGGGTCACTTATGTATACTACGATATAATCTGAGAATAGTGATACTTTGACTTCTTCCCGATTTGTATCCCTTTCAACTCGTTTAGTTGTCTTATTGTTCTAACTAGGACTTCAAGAACTATGTTGAAATTATAAGGAGAGAGTGGGCAGCCTTGCCTTGTGTCCATGAAAAAAAAAAAAAAAAAAAAAAAGGCCCAGGGCCAGATGGTTTCAGCACAGAATTCTACCAGGCTTTCAAAGAAGATCTAACACCAATACTCTTCAAACTGTTCCACAAAAGAGAAAGAGAAAGAACATATCAAACTCATTCTATGAAGCCACAGGCACCTTGATACTTTAACCACACAAAGACCCAACAACAACAACAACAACAAAGAACTTCAGACCTATCTCTCTCTCTTATGAACATTCATGCAAAAATATTCAATAAAATACTTGCAAACCGAATCCAAGAACATGTAAAAGATATCATCCACCAAAACCAAGTAGGCTTCATCCCAGGCATGCAGGGGTGGTTTAACATATGAAAATCCATCAATGTAATCTATCATATAAAAAAAATTAAGGAGAAAACCACACAATCATCTCCTTAGATGCCAAAAAAGCTTTTGACAAAATCCAACACCCATTCATGTTTAAAGTTTTAGAGAGATCAGAGATACAAGGCACATACCTAAACAGAGTAAAAGCAATATACAGGAAGCCTACAGTCAATATCAAACTAAATGAAGAGAAACTTAAATCAGTTCCACTGAAATCAGGGACAAGGCAGGGATACCCACTCTTTCTCTGTATCTTTTCAACATAAGGGTACAGCTGCTCTCCCTGACATGAACTCAGTGGCTGGTTATTGATCACCTTGTCCTGGGGGGTGCAGCCTTGCCAGTCCACAGAAGATGATGCAGCCAGCCTTGATGAGACCTGATAAGCTAGGGTCAGATAGAAGGGGAGGTCTTCTTCTATCAGGGGACCAGGAAAAGGACAGGGGCAGAAGAGGGAAGGTGGATGGGACTGAGAGGAGATGAGGGAGGGGGCTGCAGCAGGAATATAAAGTGAGTAAATTATAATAAATAAAATCAAAATAAAGAAACCTACGCTGAGGAAGCCACAATTGGTTGATAAGAATAATGCCTTGAGGATTGTAAATGGACTGTGACATCACAAGCACCTTGTCTCTGTGGAAACATTCTCTGCCTCAACTGTCAGGCAGGGCATGTCTTTGTGTTCATTTAGTAAGCTCTTGATATATATTCATTAATTGAACCAAATGGAACTAAATGGTCCTATTACAACAATGCACAGCAGCATTTGCTAGCACTTTTCTGGCTCTCTTCCTGGAATTCTTTCACTGTTGCGTTGGGAAATTCTTTGAATTTAACTCCTGTATCAGAGTAAACAATGTACATGTTAGATGATTTCACATGGAGGAAAAAACAAACAAACAAACAACAACAACAACAACAAAAAAAACACTTCCTCTGCTCTACCTAGATGGCATTTCTAGGACCTGGTATAGTCTCCCAAAAGTTGCAGACAGAAATTAGGGGGGAAAGGAGATTGAGGAGAGGAAAGGGATGAGGAGAGACTGAGGCAGAGGGAGAGAGAGAGGTAAAAAGAGAGTTTCCTTATGGACCTCAAAGACAGATTAGTTTCATTCAGTCAGACATTATTACATGGGGCTTTGCCCTCAAGCCTGAGTTGAACTTTAATGTCTCTCTGTGGCATGTCCAAGAGGAAAAAAGGCTTCAATTCTTTTGAAAGTGTGAGTTGATTGATATATATATATATATATATATATATATATATATATATATATACTGTGGAATGAAAAAATAAAATCAATTTACATATTTATCCTTTCACACACTTAGGTAGGTTTGTGTAAAATTCATTCTTTTAATAATATTGAAACAGATAATATCAGGATTACTATATTATCATCATTTTAAAGGTTTTTTGAGACATTTACATATTTTTTCCAAATTGCTATATTAATTTCCACTTCCAGCCAAGAATATTATATTTTCCTTTTTTCCTCACCTTGTCAATGCTTGGTATATCTTAGGTTTTTTTTTTATAATATCTATTCTAACAGCAATGGGAGGATGTTTTGTGGCATTGTTTTGCATTTCTATGATTAGTGATGCCGAGTGTATTTTATTATAACTGTTGTCTATCTTTTTGTCTTCTTTGTAGAGATGTACAGTCTATTTCTTTCCTCATTTTAAAGCAGAGCTGTTTGGTTTTCTTCTAAGGTTTTGAGTTTCTTAATATTTCTGGGTATGAACTTTTTTTCTGTAGCACACCTTGCAAATAGTTTTTATCTCATTCTATGTTTGTATCTTTAGTATCAATTGCTTAAGTTTATTTTTGGGTACTCTGTTCTGTTCCATTGTTGTGTCTGTTTTTATGCCAGTGTCAGGCTCTCTTTATCATTATAATCTGTAGTATAATTTGAGGTCAAACACTGAGATACATCCAGCTGTGCCCACTCTTTAGAATAGTGTTAGATATCTCTGCTCTTTTTGTGGTTCCAAATGAATTCTTGGATTGTTTTTCTAAAGCTGTGAACTATGGTACTGGAATTTTGATGAAAAGTGTAGATTAACTTTGGTAGTTTAACCACTTTCATGATATTAATTCTTCCAATTTTGGATCATGGAAGATCATTTTATTGTCTAGTGTTTTTGTTTTTATTTTCAATGTCTTAAAATTTTCTTTGAAGAGTCCTCTTGCTTCTCTTTCCTTTATTTTGTTTCTTGCTTCTTTTTATTTCTAGGTACTATCGTTGAGATATTATAGATATTCCATAGTCCACATTTTCTTCTCTGAGAGTTCATTATTGGTGTATATGAATGTTACTGTTTGTTTATATATTTATTTTGTAATCTGCAACTTTACTATAAGTATTGATTAGCTATAAAACTTTTCTAGTAGAAGCTATGTAGAATTTTAAGTATAGAATGGTGTTACTGGCAATGAAGGATAGTTCAACTGCTTCTTTCTTTCTTTCTTTCTTTCTTTCTTTCTTTCTTTCTTTCTTTCTTTCTTTCTTTCTCTCTTTCTTTCTTTTTCTTTCTTCTCTCTGGTTTTTTGGGACAGGGTTTCTCTGGGTAGCCTTGATTGTCCTGGCTGGAACTTGCTCTGTAGACAAGGCTGGCCTTGGACTCACAAAGATCCATCTACCTCTGCTTTCTGAATTTCTTCCTTTTTAATTTTCACTCCTTTAAGTCTTTCTGTTGCCTACTTCCTATAGTTAAGACTTTGAGCACTATAATGAATAAGAGAATGGGGGATGGGTACCTTGTCTCCTTCCTAATTTCATAGGAAGTTTTATTAGTTTGTCTCCATTTATTTTTAATATTGACAATAAATTTGTTGTGTATAGATATTACTATTTTGAGATATGTTCCTTCAGTTCATATTATTTTTGGGACTTTCATCAAGAAGGCTTTTGCACTTTATTGTATGACTTTTCTGCACATCAAATAAGTTGTTGATGTGATTTTTGTGGCTAAATTTATTTATGTGGCATATTACATTTATTGATCTACATATGTTTAACAAACCTTGTATTTCATAGATGAAGCCAACATGGTCATGATGTATTCTTGAATTCACTTTGCAAGTACTTCCCTGAGAAATTTTTAATTTATTCTTTGGAGAAACTGGTTTATTTTTTTTACTATCTTATTAATTTGTCTTTACCTGTTTTAGGTAACAGGATAATAGTGGCTTTGTAGCATGACTTTGGTGATTCTCTCTGTGTGTGTGTCTCTCTCTCTGGTGGAACAAATTAAGAAGTGTTAGTATTCAATGTCTAAACATTTTGTAGAATTTGGCAGTGAATCCATTTGGTCCTTTGCTTTTCTAGGTAGTTTTTTTTTATGATGCTTTGTTTGTTCTAAGAGGCATGGGCTATGTATAATCAGTTTTTTTCTATTTTTATTGTTTCAGACTTTTTCCTTGTTTATTATTATCATTTATTACAATTTATTCAAAATGTATGCCTCCTGTGGACCCCTCCCTCATCTCCTCTCAAACCCACCCTCCCTCCTTCTTCTCCCCTTAGGTCCCTTCCCTAGTTCACTGAGAAGGGAGGTCCTCCTCCCCTTCTATTTGACCCTAGTCTATTAGGTTTCATGAGGACTAGTTGCATTTTCTTCCTTTGTAGACTGGCAAGACTGCTCCCCTCACAGGGAGGTGATTAAAGAGCCAGCCACTGAGAGAAATTCTCTGCTTCCCTTACTAAGGAAACTACTTGAAGATGAGTCTATGGGCTATATCTGAGCCAGGGTTTTATGGCCTTTCCATGAATGGTCCTTCGTTGAGGTATTATTCTCTTCAGGGCCCCCAGGGCTCAGTTTTTATGGCTCTGTTGGTCTCTATGTAGTTTAAGTGTGAGCTAAAGTGTCTACTTTCCTGCTGTTGTAGATTGGGTTTTAGGTTTCTATAAGAGAATTTCCCAGGCCAATGCATGGTCTTTTCTCTTAGATGTTTTTGCCATTTCAGGCTTTTGTCTATTTCAAGTCTTCCTTGTGTGAGGGTTTAAGACAGAGTCCAGGCTGACTCAATCTGGAGAGGTGTCAAACAATCCTCTCTTTCTTCAAGTTTGGAACTGTGTTCTTTTTCTTTGTTGGTCCTTTCTCTGATTTACTCTATCAACTAGCTTCATGGACCACTGTTTGTTTGCTTGTTTGTTATCATTTTCTCTTTAGTGTGTTATTTTCATTTTGTAGAAAGAAAACATTAAATTCATCCTTTCCACCTAGGAGTTTCAAACTGTATAGTGCAATGTTGCCATATCCGAACATCTTGTCTGACAACTCTCCAGATCTCTGCCACCAAGCATGATTGAAACTGCACTCACCAAACAGCACCCATGTCCTTGTCCTCACACCAGTCCAATAGCAATCTCAGAATAGTCTTTATGAATTTGAATGTTTTGAGTACATATGCAAATGGAGTCATGTAGCATCTGCCTTTTGTGTGATTCTTAGTGTTTTTCCTGAATTAATTATTCCAACAACCGAAACACCTTCTAACCACGTGACTTCTGGGTTCCCTGTAGGTTTCTTCTCCAGCCTCTGCCACTTTGTGATTTATGTACCAGCCTCTGAGCAGTGTTTCTTGCTTTTAGATCTTGCTCCCTCCAATACCTGACTACAGCAGTCTCTGGAAACTGCTGGGACTTCAATCTATTTTCTTTCCAATGTCTCTCTGCTCACCTGGTGTCAGCACCATCATTATTTTTATTCCACTGAATCATTTCACTTAGCCAGGATCCTTATGGTTCTTGCTGTTGTCACACGCAATGAATCTTTGTTGTTGTTAGAGCCAAATAATATTATATGATATAACACATTTTCCAGTTATCTCCAACATATTGGTCTGTGGCCATGTCTATGGGGCATTTTTATTAAGTTATTTAGTTACTTTATATACAAAGCCCAGCTTCCCCTCCCTCCTTTCCTATCAGTCCTTCCCTCCCACCTTCCCTTCCCCCATCTACCCCTCCCCTTCTTCTCCTCAGAAAAGAGACATTTTTAACTGTCTTGAAGAGCTTATTATCTATACTGCTATAGGGCGTAATATTCACATGAACTCAGTGAGGTACAAGGCAGAACTACAAATGCTTTTTCAGTTTTCATCTTAAACAGTGAATGTAATATACAAGCAAATTTTACAAAGTGTTGGGCAGTAAAATTTTCATATTACAAAATGAAGAAGGTAAAGGAGAGCTGGTTTTTACTCCATTGTAATTCAAGAGAAAGTGTTCCTTTAATTACAGTGTTCAGTTATAGCTGAATGCAAAGAGAATCTGATATCTGAGAAAAAGCTTAAAATATTATTTTGATAAGTTCTTAGAAAGTGACAAACATGTAGTTGACCCTCCATAAATATTTGTTCAAATAAATGAAGAGCACAATATACTTAACTGAGGTTAAAGAATAAACTGTGAATGTGAAAATCGGATCACTTAGATGCTTGCAAAAAACAACAAAGTTTCATGACTATCCAGAATGTCAAGGAGACAGACCAGGAAATAGTAGCAAAAAAACCAAAAACCAACCAACCAACCAAACAAACAAACAAACAAAAAAACAGAAAAAGCTATGCCATGGTCATCAAGTGTTGTATGCATTAGACATGCAAAAGGCATAGCTTTAGCTTCCAGTGAGATAAAGCTATTCTAGGATGTAATGGAGTGAAGTGGCCCAGTCTCATTTACAGCTCATTTTAGACAGTGGCTAAAACACCTGTGGAATGGCAGAATGAGGTCCTTAAGAAATCTGCCCCTGCCAAAAAATGTGGTAAAAACAGTGACAAGAATTATATAATCGACTTTCAGAGATGCCTGGAAATGAACCAGAGGCTTGTAGCAATCCCAGCACTATTTAGGA
>REGO01000378.1:306547-353754 GCA_010120015.1 Rhombomys opimus | reverse complement strand
AAAGGGCTGGGGGGAGGGTGGAACTGGGAGGGGAGGAGGGAGGGGCTTATGGGGGGATACAAAATGAATAAAGTGTAATTAATAAAAAATAATAATACTTAAAAATTTAAACAATAAAAAAAGAGTAACAGATTAAATCTGTTTCATGATGCAAATACTCTAAAGGCTAGAGATTCGAGAGATTCTGCTTACTGAAATCTAGGCCAATGAAATGGACCTATAGAGATACAACACTAATCAATGAAAAAGTAATAATTGTTTCAGCATCTTGGCGAAGGATGGCTTGTTGTTAGGATGGAAAACACTGAGTCATACTATTTTAAAGGGTAAATTTTATGTTATTTATGCTTCAGCTCTATAAATATTTTACTAAAAAGTCAAAGAATAGGCTGCAAAACAGAGGAATGGAAACAGTATTCCCATAACATTGTAATCACTGCACTGGAGTAGCAACAGTAGAATATATAATAGATCTTAGTAGTATGGATTTCTGTGGATAAGTACTGTTAAAAGATGTGTGATGAATATACTTTAATTAATAATACTAATAATACTAAACATAAAAATAAAAGATGTGTTATCTGAGCATAGTTGAGCAAATGTCCTTGTTGAATTGTGGGGCATCCTTTGGGTATATGCCCAAGAGTGGTATAGATGGATCTTGAAATAGTACTTTTCATAAACTTCTGAGAAAATGCCAGATTGTTTTCCAAAGTGGTTGTACAAGTTTGTACTCCTACTAGCAATGGAGGAGGGTTCCCCCTTCTCCACATCCTTTTCAGCATGTGTTGTCACTTGACTTTTCTATTTTTTTGAGGATTTATTATTTATTACAATTTATTCACTTTGCATCCCAGCTGTAGCCCCCTTCTTCGTCTCCTCCTTAGTTCCACGCTCCCTTCTTCTTCTCCCCCTACACTCCTCTCTTAGTCCACAGATAGGAGAGGTCCTCCTTCCCTTCCCTCTGACTCTAGCCTATCAGCTTTCATCAGGACTGGTTGTATCCTCTTCCTCTGTGGCCTGGCAAGGCTGCACCCCCCCAGGGGCAGGTGATCAAAGAGCCAGCCATTGAGTTCATATCAGAGATAACCCCTCACTAGGGACCTCACTTGGAGGCTGAGCTGCCTATGGTCTACATTTTGAGCAAGAGGTCTATGTCTTCTCCATGAATGGTAGTAGATTAAAGTATCAGTCTCTGCAAGACCCCCTGTACCCAGAATTTTTGGCTCTGTTGGTCTCCTTGGGTGTTCTTGTCCCCTTCAGTTCCTTCTATAACCTCCTTCTTCCTTAAGATTCTCTGTACTTTTCCCAAAGTTCTTTGCACTCTTCCTAAAGTTTGACTATGAATCTTAGCATCTGCTTCGATACCCTGCTGGATAGATTCTTTCAGAGACCCTCCGTGGTCAGCTTCTGTTCTGGTCCCTGTCTTCTGCTTCTATACTGTTTGCCCATTTGAATGAGGATTAAGCATCTTCCCTAGGGTCCTCCTAGTCACTTGAGTTTTTGATCATAGCCATTCTGATTGGTGTAAGATGGAATCTCAGAGTCGTTTTGATTAGCCTTTCCCTGATGACTAAGGATGCTGAGCATTTCTTTAAGTGTTTCTCCACCATTCTATATTCCTCTGTTGAGAATTCTTCACTTAGCTTTGTACCCATTTTTTAAATTGGATTATTTGGTTTGTTGGTGTCTAATTTCTTGAGTTCTTTATATATTCTTGATATTACCCCACTATTGGTAACAAGGTTTGTGATGATATTTTCCCAGTATTGGGGCATCATTTTGTTCTGTTGACAGTGTTCTTTTCTTTACAGATGCTTTTCAGCTTCATGAAGTCCCATTTATTAATTGTAGATCTTAGAGCCTGAGCTATTCACTTGTCCCTGGCAATGTGTCCCTGCCAGGTCACAGAGAAAGAGGATCCGGGAAGTCCTGATGAGACTTGATAAGCTATGGGCAGATGACAGGGAAAGAAAACTCCCTCTTTCAGTGAACTTGGGGAAAGGGATAGGGAGAAAGAGGGAGAGAGTGTGGGACAAAGAGCAGTTGTGGGAGGGGACTACAAACAGGATGAACAATGAATAAATTGTATAAAAGTAAAACAAAAAAAAGATGTGTGCTCGGGACTGCATATTCATTTCATTTATTCTCTTTTATCTACATTATCTGTACATCAGAATGACGGTATGTTTAAATCAGGATATCTTCCAACCTTCATACTTCACAGTAGATAACTAACTCATCTAGACCCTCAAACCCTTTAAAAGACTATAATGTCATCTACAAAGTGGGGAGATATTAACAACAACCTCATAATTCATCCAAGGGAAATTCTGTAGCGCCTGAAAATAACATTTTCTACAAAATCCAAAATCACAGAAGCTTACAAAGGAACTGTAGACGATTGGTTTTGCTTCCATCAATTAGGGTTACACACTTTTGAAGTGGCCATTCTGAATGCATTTCTGCTAACATGAAATTCAAAAATATCCTGAACATAAGTATTCCATATTCACTACTGCACAGAATTTAATGATGTTTCATTACAATAGTCACAAACTCATAGGGTAAAAAAATGTAATGTGCAGAAAACGGTACCCATAACATTTTCTAGTTGAATTTCATATAGCCAGGGCTATAGCAGGCTCCACAGATTCCACAACATTTAAGTGAGGGAACAAGAATTTTCAGTATAACTGAGTTAGTTGCTTGGTCTGGCTTAAACCTTTTCCAACTGTAAGTTCATTTGTTACATGTAAAAGCTCTTAGAACTGTTTATACTATTATTATACTTATCACATTTTATATTTTATCATTTCTGATCTCGAAAGTATCATACCGATTTGAGGACACAAATTTTAGAATTTATGTGTTTGTGCTGGGGGAGAGCGGGAAAGGAGATATTATAAAGAACACTCACCCAGATATTATTTTTTTTCATGAAAAACATGTTTTTGCACTTGCCATGTGTTAGAATTTTTTGAAGTATGAAGGTATTGTCTGCTGCATTGCACAACACAGGCTGACTGCTAGTGAGTTCACTGGAAATCCTTTCTGACAAGCTTTTAAAAGCCGTGCTCTCCACTTTCTCTCCTCATGTTCACCACCCATTTACTCTTCTTCCCTCTTTGTTTTATGCTGGTACAGCTCCACAGAAATCATTCATTTTCAGTCTCTGAAAAGTGTCTCTGGGTGTCAGAAAGTCGATTTCACTAACATTGCTTAAACAAAAAGACAAATCAATTTTCTGTTTGTTTTGACTTTTCTTATTTTCAATCTCCTTTCTTCCCTTTGTCTGAACATCTCTCTACAGTGATGTATGTATGTAGTTTCCTCTGACCCAGCTTAGCCAAATTTATAAAAGAAACCTAGCATTTCTAATTAGGTACTATTCTGTAGCTCAAGTTCCTTCTGGCAGTTCTATGCTGCCATAAATATAGTGACCTTGTTCTCCTAATTATAGTTGATAGGTTTTTGTTTTATTTCTTTTTTTTTCACACAAACTTCTGCTTTTTATTCCTCTGTGATGTTGGGTACTCGTATGCATATTCAGAATATATTCACAAACCCAGCATAACTGCTTTCAGGACTTGATGCTTGCATGTAGGAACCTCTACCTGAACTGTCTTTCCTGCATTTTGCTGTCTTAGAGTTTGGTTATCACCACCAAACATCAAAAAGACTGAAACTCACTTTTCCTAAATCTTTAACTGTGACCTTGTTTTGGTGCTACAACTTTGAACTTTTTCCCTCCTCTATGATATGCATTCTTCATGGAAATTTTGCCTTATATACATTTTACTCAACAAATATCAGTCTTTCATTTTTTTATTTTTAAAATTTTAGTTTGAAAATAGATTATTGATTTGTCCCCAAATTTACTCTTGCCTACAAGATGGTCAGGGATAAAGATAGAGAAGAGATTGAGGGAATGTTCAACCCCTGCCTGGCTCTAACTTATACACACCCCGTGAGAGAGAACCAACTCCTGAGACTATTAAAAGTACTTTGCTATGCTTGCAGATGGGACCCTAGCACTGGAGAAGCTCCACCCAGCAGGGGGTTAAAACAGATGCTGAGACTCACAGCCATACATTGGGGTTAGCACAAGGAATCTTGTGGACAAATGGGTGAAGAATAGAAGGACCCAGAAGAGACGGGAGCTCCACAAAAAGACCAACAGAGCCAATTAACCTGGGCCCAGGGTAGGTTACAGAACACCAAGCAAGGGCCATGCATGGACCTCACCTAGGACTCCCTACATACACTTAACCAATAGCCAGCTTAGTCTTCATGTGAGTCTCCTAGAAATGGGAGAGGGTGCTGTCCCTTACATGGACTCTGTTGCCTGATTTTTGATCACTTCCTCCTGGTGGGGCTGCCTTGCCAGGCCACAAGGGAAGAAGATGTGCTCAGTCCTGATGTGACTTGATGTACTGGTGTGTGTTGGAGGGGGAACTCCCCTTCTCTGAGAACTAGTAGAGGGGGGGTTGAGAAAAAGTAAGAGATGACAGGGGTGGGACAGGAAGGAGAAGAGGGAGGGGTCTACAATCTGGATGTGAAATACATACATACATACATATATATATATATATATATATATATATATATACATACATATACACATAACATACATACATCCAGGGGCTCAATATAATCTATTCTGATTATGCTTCCCCTCCCCCAATATCTCCCAGATACACTCACCTCCCCACCCACCTAAGTTAACATCCTCTTTGTCTCTGTCTCATTAGAAAACAAACAGATATCTAAAATCGCACTTATGATTGGCTAACCAAACAAGGGTGTAGGGCCTGGAGACAGCTGAATTATCACCAATCAGCAGCTATTGATTGACTCTTATTTAGCCCACCATATTGTTGGAATTTTTTGGGTGCAGCCTCTTTGCCATACTTGGAAGACACTATCCTCCCAGCAAGTATCCTGGCTCTCTAGTTCTCTAGTGTTTCTTATCCTCTCTTTAGTGATTTTTCTCTGAGCCTTAGATGCAGGCGTTCTGAGTGCAGTAACCTAGACTCAGGAAAACAATTGCCATATCTTCACTCTTTTTCATGTATCTGAGCTCCACATCTTTAGATTTAAGTACCTAACTTGAAGTAACTATAGGAACTATGAAACAAAAAGGAGCATGCTGGGAAAGGAGAGGAAGCTGTAGTAGCTCACAGGTGTTATTAAAAGGGGACTGAGAAGAATGGGGTGCTTTAATTGTGGAGCAAGAGGAGAAAATGCAGTGGGAGAAGGACAAAGGAAAGATACCACTTAAAAGTATGAGAAAAAAAATAAACATAGGCAATCTTTACTTTTTAAAAGTACTTTAAATGTGTGTGTGTGTTTGTGTGTGTGTGTGTGTGTGTGTGTGTGTGTGTGTATTTGTTTGTGAAACCTGTTTTTGAGTTTGTCCTGGGAGTCCAAGCTGCCATTGCACTTAGCTGCTTCATTGAACATGAAATTAAGACTGTTTTTGAAAGCGGCTCACAGTTTTGACACCTAACTTGATGAAATCAAAGCATCACTGAGATGAAGGCCTCTTCCCTAAAGACTAGCTGTCATAATATCCAAAGGTGCTAGGCAATTTGCCAAGGGGGGGGGAAACAATCAAATTTCTACCCATCTGTTGAGCCTGCAAACAACAGTGACCTCCAAGCAAGATTACTTTAATACTATCCTAGTAACATCTTCATTTCTGTTGTAACCAACAGCTGTCTAAATGGATGTTGTTCTCAATGGGAGGGAATTCATGACTGGCACTGTGAACCTCACCAATCACCCATGTCTGGAGAGGAGAAACAACTAAATAGATACATCAGGACAGAGATGGAATTCAAGTTTGGGTGAGGCAGGTTCATAGCCACTCTGAAGGCTGACTCAGGACCTCACTTATGGTGTTCCCTAAGAACACCTGGGACTTGAAAGAGTGACTCATGGTTCCTAAAATGCAGAGATCAAGGTTTCTTCCAGTCAGCAAGTATCTTTGCTTACTTTGTGGTACCCACAAGTCTAATGAATAAAAACCCTGTCACATGCATGAAAAACACAGCTTTACCCTGTTCTTGACCTAATCCATAAACACAAACAAACACAGGCATGCATGAAATAGCTCACAGAGTGCCTTTGACAAATTAGGTGTCACATGATCCACACATAACTTTAATCTGTATAATCTCATCTCTCTTTCGCTCTATTCCTTTACTTTCCCTGTCTTATAGAAGTTTAAGTCATAAACATTGAATGTTGGATATAGCTTAGAATATTGTTAAGAGTATCACATTTTATCATTGTCCCTAAAATATGCCATTAGTCCACATTACTTGTTTATACTGTTATCCATACATCCACAACAAAATCCTCAAATCTCTGTCGCAAACCCACATTCTTCTAGGCTCAGATAGCACATAAATAACTGTTTGACACTCACCATCAGAGACTCTTTTGCTTACTTTCCCTTTCCTGAATGTCCATAGTTAGAGAGAATCCCTTCCACTGCGAATGTTATTCAGCAAGGTCTGTAAAGTCATAAACCATAAAGTCATCTCCTTTCTTTCAGGTAACTTTGCACAACTATATTCTGTGTCTTTGTGGCTTCTCTTATATTCCCCTATCTCTGAGGCTCATCTTATTTTCACATTCCTGCTCCTAGCCGGCAGATCCTGACAGCTACCAGATGCTGAATGTGCCTTTTACCCATTCCTTGTCCTTAACATAACAGAGATCACTTTGCACATATTTAGCATCGCACATTTTGGTCTTCTTCTTTCCCCAAATTTGCTACTCAGACTAAGTGAAATCATTTTCCCTACTTAGACAAAAACTCCTTAATATTGTAATTTCTCTTCCCTGGAATATTTTAATTGAATGCTTATAACATCTGAAGTTTTATGTCATTTGTGTATTGAATAAATACAGTAGCGTGATTGATGTGTTAAGAGGCAAATATAATCTTGGCTTTCATTTTATAATTTCTTTATAATAACACTTATATGGTAGGACTGTGATAGTAACATACTTTAAGAAGTTCAGTTCGAAATAGAAATACATGACCTTTGGTAAAAGAAAGAGTAGTACCAGGTTTTAAGGGAGCAGGAACAAAAATTAAATAGAGCACAGAATTTTTCTAAGCATGGGATCTTATATTTCTGCACACGATGCATTCCCTGAAACTTGAGGCTATGCATATGTTTCATACAACTGTCCATGGAGAACAACTGTATTGATTGACTCATAAACATGTTAATCAATGCACTTTCACCATATTTTGACACAGACCACAGAGCAAGTGGAAATACATAGAAAATATGAATCTACATTCGTTCTCAAGTCTATTATGCATTAGTGAGCATGAATATTCGGAAACCAGAGAGCTTGGGTTTTGCAAATGGGCTCTGTCTACTATATTAGGTGTGAGTGTTTTGTAATGTTTTATAGCTTACTGTGAATTATTGGACACAACACAAGGATTGTAGATTATCTACTGTATAGACTTGACATGAAAATTATTCTCTATCAAGTCCTTTGAAGAATACCTAGTGCAGTAAAATTTTTAATTTTTTTAGAAGTTTGTATTAAAAATCTCTCATTTAAAATATAGTCTTCTCGTTGCAAAATTTTATGCATATATTACTTCTTTGTAAATTAATAGCCATTAGTAGATAGGAAATATTTCCTTATATTATTAATGGAGAATTACAAACATTACAATAGACATTTAGCCCATGATGATGAAAACAAATGATGCCTTTAATGTTTTTTAATTTAAATTGTCTAAATCTTCTGATTAATTTTGTTAACTGTGCTGTAGTTCATTTGTTACATAATTTCAGAATTCAATTCAAATAATTTAAACGTCAGCATTTCAGGCAGTTTTAAAACATTTATAGACCAAAGTATTTATTTTTTTTCTTTTTTGGAAATAATCCAACCAGGATTAATTATTTGATTTTTATTGTTAAGTTATTAAGTAATAAGTTTTTATATATATGATGAGTCACATTTATTTATAATGATAAATAATTGGCTTTTACCTTATTTTAGGGAACAAGATATTGATTTGTATGCTAAATAGCTAGTCTGGTGTGCAAGCTATTAATCTCCGCTGTCTTGAAGTGACACCTGAAATATTAGTATAATCATCAAATTTACACTATTAAGTAATAACTATGCTCAATTGTCGGTTTTTTGATGCATTTGTTCAACTGATTTACTTAAGATGGTTTCTACCAAGCTATTCATAATCAACAATACAATCTTTAAAAATAAATTCTAATCAATCATGCCTTCTAAAAAGGAATGTGAAAGTACTTCTAGGCATCACTTCTCTGTTATTTGTGAAGATTGCTTGGAAAGTAGAAAGCAATACTGCCATTAGCACTCACTTCCTTATCGTACATATACTCAACTTTTCTCTCACAGACTTCACTATGTAAAATCTATGTCCAATTTCTTCTTTTCTTATTAGACAGTATTACCGAAGTCTTCACTAACATCTATGTGACCAGTTTTGGCCCTGTCTCAGATACAGATATGGTGAGTTTTTTTATATTAAATGTTTCTTAATCTATTGGAAATGGTGGTAATTTGTAGTAATTAAGTATTTTCATTGGTATAGAACTCTTTATGTAAGTCATGTCTGGCCACATGAGCAGAAATTAGAGGATGTGCTTCAGATGTGGTGGAATCCACCTTCAGCTTGAATGTTTAAATCAGCTCATTATGTATGTTTTCCATTTTTCTCCTCAAACTTACCTACCTGGCTGCAATGTGGCATGCAATTAAAATTTAAGACGAATAATGATATTGTTGGTGATGACCCTCTAGGATTAAGGCATTTGCTTGATTTCCATATGACTGGTGAGTTTCATAGATAGCTGCTTCTCATCAAGAGTTTTGAGTGTGACAGGCATATATCCTCACAGTCACTGAGCAAAGGGGTTGCCTCTTCATACAATTTGCACACGCAAGACACACATGCAAATCAATCCAAAGCAAATTAGGGTGTTGAAGCTGGACAGTGGTGGCACACATATTTAATCCCAGCACTCAGATGTCTGTGAATTCTAGGCCAGCCTGATCTACAGAGCAAGTTCCAAGACTTCCAGGACTACAAAAGAAACAAAATAAAATGAAAGTAGAGTGTTGAAATTACTGGATTTTTTTTGAATGATGTTTATTTGTATTTGTTTAAATGAGACACTTAGGAGAGGGAAATTGGTGAAGTAAGACAAATTCTTAGTATATGTAAAAATGTAATAGAAAAAATTTGAAATAATGTTTTCTCCCTGGTACCATATCATATTTTGTCACATCTCCTAACTGACACTCATATTGCTTCCTTTTCCCCAACATACACCTCTCTTGTCCCATGTTGTCACCTTGTCAGCTTGGAGGTTCACAATCTCTTTCAGCTCTCAGACATCCTCTACTCCCAGACATAACACTGTAAGCTCCAGAGGGAAGAGAATCATAAGAGATACTTTTGTGGGTCTTGCACCCAGCACTTCCCACCTTCTTCTCTCTTCCTGATTTCTTCCCTCACTCTAAGAACACAAAAGGGAAATGAACAAGTTGGTATTTTCCAACTGGATATTCAAATGAAAGACAACTAAACAAAGGAAAACAAAATAGGACAACTGAACAAAGAAAAACAAAATATTCATCCTTTTCTAGTACTCCTGATCATTGTTAGTCATTTCATCGGGATCTCCCTGCTTCTGTGAGTGAGCACTTCTACAAGGAAAAGCTTTGCTTTTTTGTCCATCAGACTGAGTCATGTTAGCTAAGCTGGGTGATGGACAAAGGTGAGGAGTGTGGGAGGAAGGAAGAGCTTCATTTTTTTGGAAGAGAGTTGATACAAAAACTGTGAGGTCTTTAAAATCCTTTCTACTTTATAATTTAATGGCCCTCTGACATAGGGACAAATTTGGAGCAACAGGAAAACATGCTGTTCAACCCAGAGTTCTCTTCTCTGCGAATTACTCCTTTTTGTTTTTATTGTTTAATTTTTTCCCTTCATTTTTAGGGGTTGACTGCAAAGTTAGGTAAGCACTCAACTACTGTTCTGCATTCAGTGTTCCTGACCTGAAATATTAATCTGTCTTGTTCCATTTGTCAGTACGAGTGGAGTGGATTTTGAAATGATGTCAACAACCTATATATTAGCAATAGATAGCCCAAGTTTTATGGGCTGGTTTTAAAATGAGTCCACATTAAAACATGGCCCTCATTTTAATGAGGCTAGTTTTAGTAAATGCTCACACGTTTTAGATATGTAAATAAATACTTAAATTCTAGGTAGAGAAAATGGGGAAAGTCAAATTTTATAAGGAATTATATTGAAAAGCTGGTGGCATATATTACACATGGTGTAGCTTTAATGGTGATATTTGGTGTCTTACTACTAGCTAATATAGAAATATAAATGCTTTCAAGTGCTCAGATACCAGTAATTATTCAATGCTTTTATTTATTATAATTATAACAAGTTATTGTAGCAGAAGTTTTAATATTCAAAGGAAATATTTTCACGTAAAATCTCATGAATGAGGAACATATAAAGTATCACCAATTTCTAATAACTTTTGTTTCATGCTTTGAGATTTGTAGAAAAAGTACTCAGAGTCAAAGCAAGATGAGGTGACATATACCTGTAGTACCAATACTTCTGAAGTTGAGATTGGAGGCTCAGAAATTCAAAGCCATTCTGTACTATATACTGTGTGAGTCTCTGTTCCTAAAGTAAACCAGAGAGGTGTGTGAGGAAGAGAGAAAGAAGAGTGAGAGAGACTGGAAAACACTACTATTTCTGTCAAACTCTATGAATTAACCTTCCACTTGTATTCATTTTGACCATTCTTTTCAAATATTGAGATAGTCAGAAGTTTACTATTAGGGTATATAACCATGAAGAACAAATTTTAAATAAATCTGAATTTCCCTTGAAATACTTTGGTATCATCAGGGGCTAGAAACCCCAAATTTTTATTGAAAATAGTATTTAGCATGTTCAAAATGTACTGTTATTTGTGGAAAACTTTTGCAAGTTCAAATAAATATAGAATGTTCTCACATCTTCAACTGCACTTAAATTGGATGGATTTGAGTAGACTAATACTTGATAACAACTAAATAAAACATCAACCTTTGATTAGTTTTCGTTGTATATTCGGGAACAAACATGTCATTAGGGCTGTGTGCATGTGGGTGTGTGGTACATGCATGTATGCTCAGGTATTATTATGTATACTTACTATGGAAACATTTTGCAAAATGAAATTTATGTTTACAAACGCCTGGAAAGGAATGTGGTTAGCCTCAAAAATTGCATAAATTTTCTTTATGGGATAAAATTGTAAATAAATTATTTTTAATTTATTTTTATTTTTATTAATTACAGTTTATTTACTTTGTATCTCCCCCCTGTAGCACCTTTCCTTCTCCTTTCCCAATCTCAGCCTTCCTCCCTGTACTCCACCCATTCCACTCCCCCAGTCCACTGATAGGGGAGGTCTCCCACATTCTTATGTTTTGTTCACTAATTGTCACAATTAGCTTCTTTGAAGGAAGACTTATTAATCACAAAACCCAAAATGGAAGTGTACCATATCATCAATGTTCACAATAGAAACACCAGTGAACGTTTTAACATCGAAGGGGGAAATTTAATGTAATCCTGTAGACAAGAACCACAGGCAAAGAACTATAGAATGGTGGGAGAAGGACAAGAATTAGCTTTTCCCGGGGATCATCACCATTACTGATTATCAAGTTCTGAGTGGTCAGACCTAAAACCATATACATATCACCAACAAAACAGAAATAATAGGTTTTGTGTTTGTACACACCACACACACACACACTAACATATTTGTATATGTATATGTGTATGTATGCAACAATAATAACCAACAAAACAAAGGCTGTTGAAGGTGTATGTGGGATAATGAGACAGTGCCCAAGAGAGGCTGGAGGGAGAAAAGGGAAGGGGAGAACTATGTAATTTTATTTCAAGTTCAAACATAATTTAACATAGAAGATAGGATCGATAACAGGAATTTGAGCAGGAAAATGTAATCCAAAGCAGTATTAACTATCAAGAGGTTTGTTAAACACTGAAAGGGCTAAAATAGCACTTAAAGTGAAGTAACACAGAATAAAAGAATACAGATGTAGAAGCAACTTGAACCAGGGAATGGTGGAAGACACTTAAGAACGCGCTTCTCCAAGGCAGTGAGCTCACAGTTCAGCTGTTCTCTGAAGCCCAAGCTACTGCTGCTGAAGAATTGTGTGAAGAGATGTATGTTTCCTAGCAGCATCTCCCCTGGTGCTGAAAATTCCCAGCATGCCATGACCAGAAGCTCTGCCTGAGAAAAACCACGGAAAAGAGCCAGGAAGAAAAGATTCCACCTTGTGACAAGACATTGGAATGTTCCTCTGGATACCTCATTTGACTAGACTTGATACTACATAGCTGAGAAATAAAAAATGTTGACATAACCCATCTCTATGGAAAAGAGGTAGATTTGGAGGTGAGCCAGAAAATGCTGTGTACTGAAACATATAATAACCTATGATGGAAAGATGATTTAAAGCATGGAACAAGCGATAGCTTGATCACCGAGGAGCTCTTATGTCTTATTTATTCAGATCCACTGAAGAAATATGAAATTAGAAAAAATAATTATTATATTTTATTTTATTTTTTAATTAATTTTTTACTTTTTAACATTAATTACAGTTTATTAACTTTATATTCCAGCTGTATCCCTCTCTCTCATTCCCTCCCAATTCCACTCCCCTTCCCTCATCTTCACCCTACCCTTTTCCAAGTTTACTGATAGGGGAGGACTTCCTACCCTTTCATATGACCCTAGCTTATCAGGTATCTTCAGGATTGGCTGCAAAGTCCTCCTCTGTGGCCTAGCAGGGCTGTTCCTCCCTTGGGTAGGGTGGGGGGAGATCAAAGAGTCAGCCATTGAGTTCATGTCAGGAATAGTCCCTGATCCCCTTATTAGGAAACCCACTTGTATACTGAGCTACCATGGGCTATATCCGAGCAAGGATTCTAGGTTGCATCCATACATGGTCCTTGGTTGGAGAAAGTCTCATAAAAGACCCCTGTGCACAGATTTATTTGGTCCTTGTGGAGCTCCTGTCCTCTCCAGGTCATACTAACTTCCCCTTCTTTCATATGATTCCCTGTACTCTGCTGAAGGTTTGGTTATGAGTCTCAGTATCTGCTTTGATACACTGCTAGGTAGAGACTTTCAGTATGCCTATATGCATACAAATACACACACATATCTGTATTTATCAATATCTCTATATAAATGCACTACACATGTGTTTAATTAGTGTAGCTCATATTAAAATACATACTCACATCTCAGATCTGCTAGAGAAGATTAATCAGATATAAATAAAATTGGAAATGATGTAAATATACAACTCATGCTTGAAATTCTTTAAAAAACAGTTAAGAAACCAGGAATGAAGTGGAATCCAATCTTATCTATCTATCTATCTGTCTGTCTGTCTGTCTGTCTATCTATCTATCATCTATCTATCTATCTATCTATCTATCACCTATGTATCATCAGTTTTGTGAAGAGTAATGGATATGTTTTCATAATGACAAGATGAGATATTTCATTCCCGATTGATAGTCCTTTTGCAGAAAAGTAAAGAAAACAATGAGGACAAGTTTGAGCTTGTGTTTAGTAAAGACGGAGGTAATCTAAACAGACATGCCCCGAATGGGGAGGAAAGGCACACACATTTTATAACCTGGAAGTTAAAGAGCACATGGTGGCGCATGGCTCATCGCTCATAGAAGCAACTTGTTAACAAGAACAAATAAGGAAGACATTTGATTTCCCTTTTAGTAGTGTGGCTACTATTCTTTATATGAAGGACTAATCTGTAGCAGAGCCTCAACCTTTAAGTTCTGCTGTTCATGTCAGTGATGCAGATTTTTCTGACATTAGCCTGAGAGGAAATAGAAGCATAGTGCAAAGAATTAAGAAACAAAGTAAAAGCACCCATGCACACATACACATGTGCACATATGTGCATA
Organism: Rhombomys opimus; assembly: GCA_010120015.1. Taxonomy (NCBI): domain Eukaryota; kingdom Metazoa; phylum Chordata; class Mammalia; order Rodentia; family Muridae; genus Rhombomys; species Rhombomys opimus. Next base: position 339,668 of record REGO01000378.1, on the reverse strand, counting down.
GACATGCAAACACATGCTCACGCCTGGCCATCAGAAACTCATTAACCGGTGTAATTGTCCAAAGAAAGTTCTGGATCTGAATTATAATTAATGATTCTGATAACAGGGTCTGAAGTTAAGTCAGAAATATTTAATTTCAGCATTTGGAAAATAATGACTAAGAAGGTGATTAAGATCTAGAATGTACTGGTAGCCAACAATGGGCAAAGTTTGCAGTAGGCGTGCACGCTGCAGTGATTTCTCCCACGCCTGACCCACCTCCATGAATTTCCATAGAAAGAAATACATCCTTTCCGTGTATATAAAAAAACAGACAGGATTAATTTCCTGTATGGGTGGATGTTTCATGGCATGCCTATATTTTTTGTCATTAGTGGTACAGTGGCACCCAGGCCTGAAAGAAAGAGCCACAAGCTTAGGTGGTTGTTCCTAGCTCAGTGTTAGTGCTGCCGTACCTTGAGCACTGGAAACTTCAGAGTAGAATTGTGAGTTCTCATCCACTGTGTTATCCTTTCTGGTATTAACAAGTTAGGTATCCAGGTGTTACCTTAACGTATTAATTACATTGATCTGCTTGAGCTGTATTTTTCTCCGTCTCTGTAACACAAAATACGTTACCACAGAAATCCTGAGAGGCCAACGCAGTATTGTGTCGTTTGGAAGTACAGAGTGCTGGAATATACAAGTGTCTAGTGGAAATTTCACACTAGACTTCTGTGCTATCCCCCGTCACATCATCATTCGCCAATGTAGTTGGTCTAAGGAACTTGGCATGCAATGCATATCAGAAGTGATGGTGTTTGTACATTTTTAAACTGGCCTTTGAAAGTTAGCTACAGGGTAGTTATTGATACCGTGGCATTTGAAAGTGAGACTTGAAGACCACTTTTACACATCAGATATTTTCTAGCCCTTACAAGAATATGTAAAAATGCCTCAAAGAATGAGATTCATAATACCTTATTAGGATATGCTGAATTTTTTGCAGAAGAGCACAGTTGCTTTCTTGATGTACATTAGGTAGAAAACATAGACTTAGAATCTGTGGGGTCATTTAAACTTTGTAATAGATAGCAGATGAGGGGAGAAGGGGAAATGTGTTAGAAAGAAAGAGACTGTTTCAGCTATAATATGACTTTCAGCTGGGATGGACAGGTTGAGATTGTAATGCTAGAGGAGAATATGCCAGTTATTTAAACCATTGCTATGCATTCAATCAATGTCTTGTTGACCTATTGGATTCAGACACTGAAAAAAAAAAATACAGAATGAGGGCTTGGGTAATATATCCAGCAAAGAGAATATGTGGAGATGGCTTTTTTTTTTCTTTTTTCTTTCTTTCTTTTTTTTTTTTTTGTTTTTTTTTTTTTTTTTGTTCAGAGTGAGAACCTCTATGTATTCATTAAGTCCCTTCCTCAATCTTGTTTTGGGAATATAATTTTGTATAACTTCTCTTAAGTAGTTTTATTTTATTTTTTAAGAGTCCACCCATTATCTTGCAGCAGACAGTGAGGGTTGTGTAAATTTAGAACATTGGTATTTAATGTCTTTGTTTCCTATGAACAGAGTGACATTTTTTCACCCTCACAATTGCTTTGTATAAAATACAAACTAAACAATTAAAATTTCTTAATTTTAGAATGATTTTTTTAAACTAAAATTTGCATCATCTATTGAGAAGGGTCATCAGCTAAGAGTGCTTATTCTTCTTTCAGAGGACCTGGGTTTGATTTTCGGCACTCCCACTGATAGGTTCATTACCAGAAAACTCCAGCTCCAGGGGATTTGACACACTTTTCTGGCTTCCACAAGAGACACTCTCACAGACACACAGGGACAAAGAGAAACATGTGTAAAATAAAAATACGTACATCTTTAAAATAAAATTGGAATCTAGACTGACTGAAAAAGAGAAAGGGATTTAGCACTGGTCCTCATCACCCTCCTCTTCCTGAAGGTGAGTGCAGTACCACCAGCTGCTTTCTGCTCCTGCTGTCAGCACTTTTCAGTATGGTGGACTCTACCCTGTAGCTGGGAGTCAAAATAAACCCTTTCTTCCTAAACATAAATAGGTAAATAAAAATCCAGAGAGTGAATGCTTGAGTCCTAGATTGCCAGTTTGGCGGAGCCTTTTTTATTTTTGTTTTTATTAAGGCAGACAATCCAGAAATTCCACGTACAGATTAGGAGGTATAAATTTTATCCATTGCTGTAAACAGGCGTATGTTTTCTAGAGCATATCTCACAGGAAGACGGGCGGTCTCCGGTCCCATGGTGGGATCCCAACAGTAGTAGCAGGAAGAGGAAGATGTGGTTTAAAGAATATCCGTACGGGAATGTATTGCAAAAGTAGTGAGATGAAAACTATCTCCTCTTCTATGGCAAAGCTGAGAAAAAAATGCTTAAATATGTCATTAGATTAAGAACAAGGGGGTGTTTGCTGATGGTGGTAAAAGCAGCCAGATTGCAGTGGGTGGAGGAATGTGGGAAGTGAGGAAGTGGAGAAAGAGTGGAGGTAACGTTTTTAAGAAGCATGGCTGAGAAGGAGGTGGTACAGAGGGCAGCAGTTAGAAGGCATTAAAACTCTCAGCGAGGCTTTTATTTTTAAAGATTGCACTGAACTTCTCACTGTTCTCTGAACATGCCATTATCGCTAACAGCTCGCTGCCCTTGTATATATTTTTCCACATACTTGTTATACTGATCTACTGCTTTGCCAACTGGATTTACTTTTTTTTTTTTATGTAGTCAAGCTCACATTTAATTTTCTCCAGGGCTTTTTGGGGCCTTCTAAATAGTAAATCTTTCTTTCCTTGAACTTCACTTTGTAGTTTTCTTAAGTGTGTGTGTGTGTGTGTGTGTGTGTGTGTGTGTGTGTGTGTGTGCGTGTGTTTGCATCCTGGAATGTAAAAATAATTGTCTTGTTTATTGCAGTCTGGACTGTTAGAAAATATAGCTGTGTCTGTATATTTTAACAAAATTAGAAGCAGATACTGTGTCCATGACAGAATTGAGATTAGAGGTGTCAAAATATAACTAGGGTGTGTCCTCAAGTTATTAACAGTATAAAGGGTGGAGAGCGCTAAAACTAACTGACTTTAAAACAATATTGTATTGGTTTGACCAAAGCATGGGAATGATGATGATGATGATGATGATGATGATGATGATGAACATGTTAGTGGATGGGGTATGGCCAGAGGGTCTATAATTTTCATTCTCCAGCTAAGGAAGGCAGAATGTCCTTTCGCTGAAAAAATGGATAAACTTCTTTATCATAAATTGTAGAAACTCTACATTTAGTGAAATGTCATGTTCACTACTGCTAGAGCCCTGCACATTCAGGAAGATTGCCTGAAAGTACTGAAGGTCTGGCCAGGAAGGCTGCTGTGGCTGAATGAGCTCCTGGAGATAGGTAAATGTTCCAAACAATACATTCCAGATACCAGAGCACATGTTTTTCAATTTCTTACTTGCCCTGTGTTCGTATTCATATGTGTGATCTAACTAATTTAAAAGAGCCACATGAAAACACACATGAGCATACAATGTACTCGTCTGTGGCATCAAGAATTAGGGCTTTTTTTGTATAGGATTTTTTTTTTATCTGCTCTATAGATGGTATTGTCATCCACTCAGGACCTCATTATTCAGAATCCTGACAGTACATTTCACTTCCTATGATTCCCATCATTCATTCATTCAACATTCAATCATAAAGTAATTATTTTTTATTTCTAGTGATCCAGGCTGTTTACTAGATAATGTTGATTTAGACATGAAAAGGAATTTGTGAACTGTGTTTCCAGCTTGGAGTAGGAGATGGTCAAATGTAAGGAGCTGATAAAGAAGAGTGAAGGTGTCAAAGATCAATGAATCTGCATAGGCAATTGGGACTTGACATATCAGAAAACTTGCATATGTGCTAGTACTGCTGCAATTTGTGTGTAGGCAGGCATTGGGGTGCATGCATGGGTGTGATGCATTGCTGGAGCAAACTGGAGAAGAGAGAAGATCACACAGAGAAAGGAGGTTGTAGGAGTGTTTGGACCCTATTCTAAAGGGTTTAGAAACTCAAGTGCCCAAATTCAGAAACACTATTTTCTTGATAATACTCCCACATTGTGACAGCATCTCAATGAATCCCACAGCTTAAGAGGGGTCAGATTAATACAGCAAATGCATCGATCTCCCATGCACTTTATATCTCCTGTCCTTTACACACATGAGAAATGTACCATGAGGAATGGCCTGCCACCTACATTTCTTCTCCTCTGATGGGAACAAAGAGAAGGAAGCTTAGGAAAAAGAAATTATATTCCTCTTTGTCTGCTTCTACCATTGATTTCTTCTTAACAATTCTGTTTCTATTATAGATATCTTTTATGTAAATGTTGGACATAGATGAGACCTATCCTCTGATTATTGTTAATCACAAAATTCCCATAACCCACACAAGCCTGTTTGTCTGATAGCATTCTGTTGAGGTGTTCTACACAGCCCCTAGTCTGAGACATTTGCTTTGTCAATATGTGTGACTGCCTTTCAGACTACTATTATGAAGTTGATCTACACCAGTGTGCCTTCCTTCCCTTATGGGAGAAGCAATACTCATTGAAGTTTACTAAGCAGAACTTAGACTTTATTAGAAAAAGAAGGAGATAATGAAATAAGGTTAGTACTTTTAAATATACATAGTAATTCTAAGTAGATAAGAAATCATTTGTTGGACAGTCCTGCAATTTGATTGTGTTTTAGTGAGCAAAGGTAATTCTTCAGAAATTGGCTAGGAGCATTGACTTATAATTAATGTAGTCAAACGCTAAAGAATATGCTGTCTTCAGTAAGTTAATGTGTCCTTGAAATTATGTTTATATGACAGGCTGTACAGAAAAGAGTGTTTCCTTGTTTAAAGAACAAATTATGAAAATAACACTAAAGAAGGTTGCTGTGTAAATGGAAAATCTTAGTGTTTGTAAAATTATTGTAGGTATACTGCATACTCTTTTTGGTTTTACCCATAGAAAGCTTTGAAACAGGAAATGTACTTACTTTACCTGTTACCACATCTATAAAATGATTAAGTTTCTACAAGCATTTCCCCCTAAACCATGGCTGTATGGATCTTTAGCTCTGCATTGTTACTCTACCACCAGCTTCGTTTGTCTCTTATTTCAGTTGTAGCACTAAACATGTATATTTCCTTTTTTTCCCTCTTCCTAACTGTGCTTTTTTTGTATGCATTCAATAGTGGCTGCTTGCTCCTGAGCTGTGTTGCACATTTGTAACACCTATCCACCAAATTTAGATGTTTGTCTTCACATTCCAGATGCTTTGATTTTAAAATGACTTGCTATTTGCAGTGCCTTGGTTTTGTTGTTAAATAATGTTTAAAATTTAGCTTAGCTTGAATCCTCTTCATGTCCTTGCAGGGGGGCCTACCCTAACTTGGGTCTCCAGCTTGTCACAGAGATACCCCCACTCTCAGTTTCTCTTTTCTCTTCAGGCCTTCTGTCCCTCCTCTCTCCCTCTCCCGAAGTCTGATCTCTACCTTTTAAACTCTCTATACACCTTCCTTTCCTTGTTCCCTTTTTTTCAACTACTAACTCTGTCTATTCTGTCTTCTTTTCCAAGTAATATTCATGTACCTCCCTTGGATCCTCCTTGTTATTTATCTTCTTTGGGTCTGTGTCTCACCTGTGTCTAATGGCTAATTTATACTTATAAGTGAGTACATACCATTTGTGTCTTTCTGGGTGGGTTACCTAACTCAAGATGATCTTTTCTAGTTCCATCCATTGCTTTGAGGGGGATTCAAACAAAGACTCCTAGTAGCAGAGTTCATAAATACTTATGAGGACACCCTACTAATAGAGGACATCTCTACTAGTCTGCTAGTAGAGGGAGGGGAACACAAACCCATCCACAAAAACTTTGACTCCAAATTTATCCTGTTTACAAGATGTGCAGGGATAAAAGATAGAACAGAAAGATCAGAGATTGAGAGAATATCAAACCAATGACGGGCCTAACCAAAGACCCATCCCTGTGGGAGAATGCCAACCCCTGACACCATGAATGACACTCTACTAAGACTGCAGACAGGAGCCTGTCAGAGTTGAACTCTGAGAGACACTACACAGCAGCTCCTCCAAACAGATGCTGAGATTCACAACCAAACATTGAGCAACGCTCATGGCGTCTTGGGGAAAAGTGGGAAGAAAGAGAAAAGGACTGAGAACTGACAGGACCTATACAAGAAGACCAAAAGAGCCAATTAACCAGGGCCCAGAGGGGTTTGCTGAGACTGAAGCATCTACCAAGGACGCCTACAAAAATGTAGCTGATGGCCAGCTTAGGCTTCATTTGTGTCTGCTAGTAAGGGAAGTGGTGACTGCCTCTGACATGGATTCATCTGCTACTTTTTCATCACTTCCCCCAGGAGGGACTGCCTTGCTAGGCACAGGGGAAAGGGACAGGCTTAGCCCCATTGCAACTTGATGAGCAGGGGTGAATGGGAAAGGAAGTTCCACTTTTCTGTGGAATAGGTGAGGGGGCAGAGGGAAGGAAGTGGAAGGGATGGTGGGACAGAGGGGAGGAGGGATGGGGCAACAAGTAGGATGCTGTAAAGTCAATAAAAAATTAATAAACTTTTAAAAAAGTAAAAAAGAAAAGAAAGAAATGAATATAACATTCTTACTCAAAATTAAATATTACCCAATATTAGAATTTAATAAAACAATGTAATTGTTCATATTGTTTTACTAAGAAATCCATTTTATTGAATAGACTCACTAGTAGATGGACAGGAACTTACAAATGAATGAATTTTGCTATATGTAATTTTACACAAAGATCATTTGTGTGTTTTCATTAGTGAGCACAGTGCTCACTAATATTGAGTTGTGGTTAATTTGAGCATGGACAGAAATAAAAAGTACCTTACCATCAGCAGAAGCAAAACATTATTAGCTTTCCTTCTTACTAAATAAATAAATGAATAAATAAATAAATAATAAAGTTCTAAATAAATAATCTAAGTGAAATGCTTGTAAATTTTGTTATCACTATTACCCCCTATCGCAAGATAATACTTTGGAAATAAGGCTTTCAGCATTAAAAAATAAGTAAAACAAATTAAGCTTAGCTGTAAATAGAGTGTATGTAGACCAATATTTTGAATAGTATCATTCACAATTATCAGTAATTAACACTTATAATTTTTATGGATAATTTATCATTTAAATTTTCTTATGAAGGCACAGATTGGCATATATTTCTATTTTATATTTGTACAATGCAATTTGGTAATATTTTTTTATGGTATCTTAATTTTAGTTTGTAAAAGACATTTTTTTTCCTTCAATTGAGTTAGTTTAATCAAAAGTATATAGTATAAATTGGCACTCACTGTCCACTGAAAGGAAGACCATCACTCAACCATTCCCAGTTACTGCTTTCTTTCCTCTGCGGGCAAGCTTATAAACAAAATTAAATATAAAAATGGATACAGTAAAACTGTCAGTATTATATTACAGAACATACACACATGGTGATTTTCTTATGCCGAGACTTTATATAGGTCATATATTAGTGCTACAGAAGAAGGAAAAATTATTTTATTTTAATCACAGGTCATTCACTTTTATCCCAGACATAGCCCCCTCCTTCTTTCCCTCCCAATCCCACCCTCCCTCCCTCATCTCCACCCTGCACTCTTCAAAGCCCACTGATAGGGGAGGTCCTCCTCCCCTTCCATCTGACCCTAGCCTATCAGGTATCTTCAGGACTGGCTGCAATGTCCTTATCTGTGGCCTAGCAAGGCTGCTCCTCCCTCGGGGGGAGGGAGGGGAAGATCAATGAGCCAGTCACTGAGTTCATGTCATAAATAATCCTTGTTCCCCATACTAGGGAACCCACTTGGATACTGAACTACCATGGGCTACATCAGAGCAGGTGTTTTAGGTCATATCCGTTCATGGTTCTTTGTTGGAGAAACAGTCTCATAGAAGACTGCTGTGCCCTGATATATTTGGTCCTTGTAGAGCTCCTGTCCCCTCTAGGTCATACTAACGCCTTCTTCTTTCATATGATTCTCTGCACTCTGCTGAAGGTTTGCTTATTAGTCTCACCATCTGCTTTGATACACTTCTAGGAAAAGTCTTTCAGGGGCCCTCTGTGGCAGGCTCCTGTCCTGTTACTTGTTGTGTCCTACTTCAATGTCCATCCCAGTTGTCTTTCACAGACTGCTCTCCACCCATCAGCACAGATGCACCCAACACGCAATAATAATATTGCTTTAAATCAACCATTAGGTTAGTGCCTCTTCCACTAATACGATAGATTTTGGAGAGATGGAGAAACGTGATGGTTTAGGTAACCAGGTGGGTCAGCCCCAGTCCATGGTGAGCTGGAGAGAACCATTCCTCTGGTGACTTGGTGCAGCTCTGGGAAAAATTGACCTGCTTGTTACACAGCTTCTCTTCCTTCACCGGGTTCCAATTTGAAGCAAATGAGGTCCTGGGAGAGTTACACTCCTGCACACTGTAGGATGAGCGGGAAGCTGTTGGAGTACTTGAATTCTGATTCAAGTACTTGTGAAGGTTGATCATCTTACCCAGGGTCCTCCTTCTTGTTTAGCTTCTTTAGGTGTACAGATTTCAGTATGTTTATCCTATCTTATAGGTCTAGTAGCCACATATAAGTGAGTATATACCATGTGTGTGTCTTTCTGCTCCTGGGATATCTCACTCAGGATGATCTTTTCTAGATCCCACCATTTATCTGCATATTTCATGGTTTCCTTATTTTTAATTGCTGAGTAGTATTCCATTGTGTAAAAATACCATGATTCCTGTATCCACCTCCATTGATAGACATCTGGGTCCTAGCTGTTACAAATAAAGCTGCTACAAACATTGTTGAGTAAATGTCCTTCTTGTGTACTTGAGCATCTTTTGGATATATGCCTAAGAGTGCTATAGCTGGAACTTGAGGAAGCAGTATTCCTGATTGAGAAAGTGCCAGACTGATTTCCAAAATGGTTGTACAAGTTTGCACTCCCACCAGCAATGGCGGAGGGTTCCCCTTTCTCCAAAACCTCTCCAACATGTGTTGTCACTTGAGTTTTTTATCTTAACCATTCTGATGTGTGTAAAGTGAAATCTCAGGGTCATTTTGATTTGCATCTCTCTGATGGTTAAGGATGTTTAGCATAAGAATGAAAATTTTAATATTTTTGTACAACATATCAATGAATATACCTGTTCTAGTTCATATACTACCGTTCCAATTTGATTAGAATTCTGCTTTAAGGCTTGCTTTTTAATTAGATGCAGTGTTTTATTTAAAGTGACATGCATACAATTATAATCTGATGTATCTATAAGATGAGAAAAAGTGAATTTCATTTAAATTTCAGATATTCTGAAACTTCATTCACCAGCATCTTTTTACTGTTTTCTACACAGAATGTTAGTGTCCTGGGTTGTAACAGTGTTATGCTGGCCCTAGTTTTTATACTTATAAAAACTTTTATACTTAACTCTATAGTTATTCCCCAAAAAAAGGAATCATCTCCAACTGTGCAACTCAGGTGTGCGACCTATGGCTGCCGGGAGACATGAACAATGGATGGGTTTTTGGTTTTGTTTTGTGTTCTTCTCATTGAATGAAAAGGTACGCTTTTCTAACCCATGCTTCCTGGAACAGGTTGAGAAAGGTTCATATACTCAAAACCAAGCTGAGCTGCCCATGTGTTCTTATGGGACAGCATCTTAATGAACCAGAAGTCCTCTGCTCCACAAAGGCCGACTCAGCTAAGATCAGTGTGAGACCAGAAGAGATGGCCCACAGGGATTCATTCAAGACTGCAGGGTCAATAACAAAAGGCTAGGCTTTAAAGCTACAGAATTTTCTGCACTTTCTAATCTTAATATTTCCTTATCTTTGAACACTAGCTGACATGGTTGACATTTTTGTACTTTCCAAGTCTCTGGTAGTTTAATACTCTCCTTATATTTTGATTGCATGCACACTTGCAAATGTATGCATGTACTCGTCCACACACACACATACACACCATACACAAATGTATATGTATTTTCTTTTATGATTCCTTTTCTATAATATTATTGCTATCTCTCTGTTTTTACTAATTCATCTCACTCATGAAGACTCTTCTAGTCTCATCCTTTCAGTTGTGTCCATTAAAAACAATATAGCAAGGAAATATGCCCAGGACTAATATAACAATAAATGTTAAGTAAACAGAATCATCATAAAATATAGAGATGGCTAGATTCTACAACAAAAACCTTTGACCTAAAATTTTTAGAACATTCTAAATTCTTGTTAGTCCCATATTTTAATTATGGTAGGATTAAAATAAATCGTAAAGCATAAACATGGTAAACTAATGTATTTGTAAATACAAAAATATAGTCATAATTTTTCTAATATGAAATTGAGAACAGCCGAAATGTAAATTCCTAAGTATCATTAATTTGACAGTAATGAAATTTTCTTTTATCTCATACACACAGTAATACATTGGATGAAAGCCTAAATGTGAAAAGTAAAGGTAGTTCATTTTAAAGGACAATTATGAATATAACCATGAAAGGTGGTACACATTTGTGTTATTTATTTTAGAGTTATATATTTCCTTAAATGCCGTATAACAGAATACATAAATTGTTTTCATACTGCTACAAAAAAGCAGACAACATAAAATAGAAAAAAAAAGTAAATGAAATAAAGCCACGATTAATGAAATGTCAAAATATTTTAAAAGAAAGGTGAACTCTACTAATTTCAAAAATTACATACATTTGCCAGGTGACACTTTGAGTCATTTACACTAGTCATGCATCTAGCTCTCATAATTTTGTGTGGTAAGGTTAAAAAAGAATGTTCACAGTGAGATTGTGACAATGGTAGACTGTAAACAGAGGAAATATTTAAGGACATGGAAAGATGTAGGTTGTGACATAATATTCCAAAATAGTGCTTTCTGACGGTAAAAATGAAACCAAGTTTTATTTAGATTATAAGTCAATACTATCAATTATAGAGCTAAGAATGAAATTTATATACATTTTTAAATTGCCAGTCCTCTTACGTTTTTTCTCCTACATATGATGTCCATCCCATTTGTCTCTCTAAGTGAGGGTTGATCATCTTACCCAGGGTCTTCTTTCTTGTTTATCTTCTTTAGGTGTATAGATTTCAGTATGTTTGTCCTATTTTATAAGTCTAGTACCCACTTATAAGTGAGTATATACCTTGTGTGTCTTTCTCCTTCTGGATCTTTTCTAGATCCCACCATTGATCTGCATATTTCATGATTTCTTTGTTTTTAATTGCTGCGTAATATTCCATTGTGTAAAAGTACCACAGTTTGTGTATCCATTCTTCTGTTGATGGACATCTGGGTTGTTTCTAGGTTCTGGCTGTTACAGATAAAGTTGCTATGAACGTGGTTGAGCAAATGTCCTTGTTGTGTACTGTACAGGAGTCTACCACTGAGGGCCTCTGAAAGTCTCTACCTAGCAGTGCATCAAAGGAGATACTGAGACTCATAACCAAACCTTCATCAAAGTGTAGGGAATCATATGAAAGAAAAGGGAGTTAGTATGACCTGGAGAGGACAGGAGCTCCACCAGGACCAAATATATCTGGGAACATGGGTCTTTTGTGAGACTGTAACTCCAGCCAAGGACCATGTATGGATATAACCTAGAATCCCTGCTTGGATGTAGGCCATGGTAGCTCAGTATCCAAGTGGGTTTCCCAGTAAGGGGAACAGGGACTACTTCTGACATGAATTCAATGGCTGGCTCTTTGATCCCCTCCACACACACCGGAGGGAGGAGCAGCCCTGCTAGGCCACAGGAGGAGGACTTAGCAGCCAAGCCTGAAGATACCTGATAAGCTAAGGTCATATGAAAGGGTAGGAGGTCCTCCCCTATCAGTGGACTTGGAAAGGGGTAGAGAGAAGATGAGGGAGGGAGGGTGGGGTTGGGAAAGAATGAGAGAGAGGGATACAGCTAGGATACAAAGTGAATAAACTCTAATTAATATTAAAAAATAAAAATTTAATTAAAAAATAAATAAATTTCCAGAACATGTAATTTATACCCCTAAATTCATGCATGGGATGGGTAAGTGCCAAATTCAAGATAAAATTTCTTCCAGAACCAGGGGAACATAATTGAGAATGAGTAAGATAAAGGAGGTAGTCTTTAATCTTTATGATAAGCATCACAAGGTGATTGTAGTATTATTAATTAATTGATTTTGTGTGAGAGATAGATTATAAAAAGGGGAAAAAGAGAGAGAGGGACAGAAAGAGAATTCATGTGTAATTCATAGCATAACGTGCATGATTTTTTTTTTATCATGTTGGTTATGGAAATCTAACTGGTTATCTTCGGTTTTGACAGCAAGTATGCTTACCCAGTTTCATAATATTTTTTATACATTTTTATGTGCCTGGAAACAAGATAATATAAAGTACATATGAATGCCCCCCTCCCATGCTGGAAAATATGTAAGATACTTGAAAGCCAAAGCGTCATACACACTGGAGTGATGATCATTGTCTTCTGAGATTGCAGAGCTTTGAACAAGAGACAAAGAGACCAGCTTCAGTTCCAGCTGATCATAGAAAAATAAAGTCCTTTGCTCAGCCTGGTCCAGAGTTTACTCTGTTGAAGAAATAGTAGGGAATGTTTGTTGCTAGCTTTGCTTAGAATGAAACAGCTTTGGCATGTGGGAGTAGGAGGCAAAGACACTCTTCCTGTTGGATAGATTTGATGGGAACACTTGGTATGCTATAAACTCTTATTTTTTATTATTATCATTTATTACAATTTATTCAATTTGTATCCTGTCTATAGCCTCCTCCCTCATCTCCTCTTGATCCCACCTCCTCTTTTTTCTCCCCTCTCCCCCTCCCCTTGTCTACTGTTAGGTGAGGTCTTCTTCCCTATCTATCTGATCCTAGCCTATAAGGTCTCATCAGTACTGCCTTCATTGTCTTCCTGAGTGGCCTAGCAAGGCTGCACCCTCCACGGGGAGGTGATCAGAGGGCCTGCCATTGCAGGCAAATGATGGGAACTAGAAAAGGTCATCTTGAGTGAGGTAACCCAGAAACAGAAAGACACTCATGGTATTTACTCACACATAAGTGGATACTAGCCACATAATATAGGATAAACATACTAAAAACTGTACTCCTAATGAAGTCTTATTTTTAAGCCATCCTTGAACTTGGTACCTGTAAGTTTTTAATACTTGCTTTTTGGTTGGTTTTCAGGATATGCTTGCTCACCAACCACATCAATAAATACAAAACCCCTCAGAATCATATAAAACCTACCTTAATTTTCCAAAGGCGTAAAAATTACATTTGAAGCTTTATGCAAAAGTTTAAAATGTTTTCAATTTCCTTTCAAAAATAAATGCCACGTTTCAGAGTTTTTAGATTATACTATTGGAAATAAATACTTGCGTGGATGCTTATAATAACGAATACACTTATCTTTTAATCTAGCTTTTATATTTTAAATTAAATGAAATTCCCTAAATAGTGATTATGTGATCCATAAAGAGTGAAGGTAATATTGTATTATGGAATGTTCCGGTGCATATTAGGAGCATAGCACAGGCCCACTCTTCATTTCCTGTTGCTGTTCTGGTATGTGTGTGATGCTAATCATTATCACCCAGACATTTTGGTGGAGCGTTAGGCAACTTTCAATTGATTTTCACTAGTCCAAACAGTGTATTTATTTTGTAATAAGAGGTTATTAATTTGTCTTTTAATATGAGAATTTTACTTAATTGAAGGAACTACATCTTAAGATGCTTATTTTCAAACATATGATGATTTGTTTTTACATTTGGAAGTGTATAATCAAATATTTCTATTTGTATGTGTGTTTGCACAAACATATAGACAGTGACAAATACTGGCATCCAACAGACTGTCAGCAATAATGATGAACACCATTGTAAGCATGTATTTCATCTAAAATGTTCGTGCGTGCTTGTGTGTGTCTGAGAGAGAGAGAAAGAGAGAGTAATAAGCACAGTTCTGTTAAGCTAAAATATTGATAACTGACAACAGAGGAGTCATGAGCTGGTGGGTACAGTTTTGTTAAAGCATGTTTCACATGATGATTATTTGAAATATGCAGAATCTAAGTGATCCAATCTGGGTAAAATTCTTGTATTGCACACAACCAACTTAATAATCATTTACTATGGTTTTGAATTCATCATTTACTAAATCATACTTTGCTAGCATTATGGTGTATCACCATTTGCTAATTAAAAAAAAAAGGAATGACATGATATTCAACACATTGACTGTCGGCAGAGTATGATATCTCCAGTATATCTGACAAAACATTTAATAGCTGTTTTTTTTCTTGTGTATTTACTTACATTTGCTTACTTATTAATGTAGCCAGAACGCTACCTGCTCCACCATTATTGGAATAATCTACAATGACCCATAAATACTCATACACACACCCCCAGGAAGCATTTCTAAATGAGGTGCCACATGCAGCAGTTACCTCGAAAGAGTTGTTCAACTGAGAGTGGGAAGAAAAAAATAAATGTGTTCCTTTCTTTCTCAAGAATCTATAGCCAGTTGTGTAAATGGACACACTCTACACCATTGTAAGAGGCCACATTTCTTGATAACAGGAAGGACTAATCTCTCTGAAATATGTTCATCTCTCAATACAGCTTCCTGTAAACTATCCAGAATACAATGCCTCTTGAATTTTTTATAGCCTTATTATTTCTAAAATATTTACTGTTTTCGAAGGCGTTGTAATTTTATGTTTTAGGAATACACGATAGATGTTTTCTTTCGACAAAAATGGAAAGATGAGCGTTTAAAATTTAAAGGTCCTATGAATATCCTCCGACTTAACAATTTGATGGCTAGCAAAATCTGGACTCCAGACACCTTCTTCCACAATGGAAAAAAGTCAGTGGCTCATAATATGACCATGCCAAACAAGCTCCTTCGAATCCAGGATGACGGAACCCTGCTGTACACCATGAGGTATGTTGGTGTGATATATTACCAATGACTCTATGAAATCATTCATTTAAAAGCTAGGGAGGAGGACCTCCCCTATCAGTGGACTTGGAGAAGTATAGGAGATGAGGGAGGAAAAGTAAGATTGGGAGAGAATAAAGGAGGGGGCTGCAGCTTGGATACAAAGTGAGTAAATTGTAATTAATGTAAAAAATAAAAATATAATAAAAAAGAAAAAGCTAGGGAAGGTACGGTTACATATTATCTCAAGTGGAATATTTTCCTAAAATTACTAAGTAGTTCATGTTTTGTTTCATAAAAGTCTGGGAATGTAAATAAAAATGTACTTAAAATGAATTAAAATTTTAAGCTTAAAGATTCTCTTGGTTGTTAAAAATTGATATTTTGCTTTTCTTCAAATTACGTTTTAATTAAAAACATTTAGTATATGACTATACATTTGTTTAGAGAAATATGTAATTTGCTTCTCTGTATCCCATCCTGTAGCCTACCCAATTTTTGGTGACTTTTAAGTGAAAGTTCTAATCTGTATTATCATATGTTTTATGTATTAAGTAAATTGGTTAATCTTAAATCATGTGTTATGCTTAACCATATAAAATTCCTATTGCATGATTTAAAATAATCATAACCTCAATTTCATACAGTTTGTCCTTTCTCGAAAATATAGAAATATAAGCTGGAGGGATGGCTCAGTGGTTAAGAGCACTGGTTGCTCTTCCAGAGGGCCTGAGTTCAATTCCCAGCATCCACATGGTGGGTGGCTCACAACTATCTAAAATGAGATCTGGTGCCCTCTTCTTGTGTGCAGGCAGAATATTGTGTACATAATAAATAAATCTTAAAAAAAATAAAATATAGAAATATGTGTAGTTGTTGATCCTTACAATTACATTTTAAGCATTCTCATGAATATTTTAAAATAGATTCACTTTATTACATGAGAACTAAAAAAAAAATCTTAAACCTAGTAAGGTGACATAGAATTAAAAGTCAGTGCTTAATGAGGGATTTGAATATCAGAGTGCTGCCATTGATGCTGTATGCCTACGAGCGTCATGTTCTATGTATTTGATATCTTATAACTCCACATGAAAAGTTAAGTACTTGCTTTTATTGATTAAAATTCCTTTCTGTTGTGCCTGGTGGTATCAGGTAATAAAAGAGTTAAGTACTGATTTCTGGAAGACCATTACCTATAATGCAATGGGAATACTGGCTTATTCTTTTTCCTATTTTGGTATACTGCAAGACTTAGATGTTGCAGCCTTAATGGTTTTATGCTTAAACCACTTATTTGAATAGATTAAGGTGCTTTGTTTATATACTGTGAGGGACAATTACAAAGGGCTCTATTTAAATGCTGTTTGAAGCTTATGCCAGAGTTGGCTGACAACCACCCTTTTCTCATCTTAATTAGAATAGATTTTCCTTCTTGTTCAGCTTACTTCCTGTTTATTTACTTTGTTTTTACTTGAAATGGAAATAATTAGAGGTGTTCTTCATAACAGGTCTTCTATGATTACTCTTTGTTATATTATATTCAGATATAAAAATATATTTTGATATTCATGGATTTATATCCATTTTTTTAGGTAGAAATTCATGTGAACAATGTATTTTTAGGAGATCTATCCATCTATCTAAACACGTATTTACCTATATAAAAACAAGATATTATACAATTGCCTAACTTTAAGGAAGCATTTGCTAAAGTATTCCATCCACTTTTCTGTGTACTTAATGAGATGAGAAAAAAGATGTCCCTTTCCGTAATAGAGCTTTAAGCATCTTCAGCTATTAAATATTGATAGGGATGTTAATGGCAAACCATTTTTCAAATACATATATAATTTATCTATATTGTGTTTAAACCTCTTGAAGCCTAATGTAAAGCTTTAATTCCGTTAAAAAAAAAAAACAGTAACAAGTGATTTATCTTGACTAGCAAATCCACTTAAATCAAGAATGGAATTTTGACTTCTAGGCTTACAGTTCAAGCTGAATGTCCAATGCACTTGGAGGATTTTCCAATGGATGCTCACTCATGCCCACTGAAATTTGGAAGCTGTAAGTATATGGATGAAAGTATATTTTTTGAATAAATAAAGTCATCAGTAGGCAACATATCTGTTGAATTGTGCAGTTCATTCTCATATTATGGGATGTTTCATAAACTGACTAATAGTATGCAGAAATGAAAGCTATGATGATTGCCCTTGAGGAGCTAATTGGAATGTCCTTTTGTTCATTCAAGTATTTTAATTTCTTTTTATTTTTTCAGTTTAAATCACCATTTCTTTTCATTATTAATAAAGAATTCTGCATTTTAGTTTGTGAATAAAACTAAATCAAGGCTGTTGTAGAGTCAGTCTATAATTTATTCATATTTTCCTCCTGCTAGCATGTTGAAAATGTAAAATAAATTGTTTTTCATCTTAGAGTGAATTATATATGAAAAATTCTACTACATGTTTCTTATTGGCCTGCTACAGAGTTCAGAAAAAGAGCTGAATCCTGTGCAGTGGTCTATCTTCCACTGGCCTGATGGAAGAAATTCTTTTTTTTTTTTTCTTTAGAATACATTTAACAAAGATGACAGCATTTGATGGTTACATGATAGTATATTCTTTGTACATAGATTATTTCTAAAAGTTTCTGTGCCTCTGGCCATTCTCTACGTCACTGGGTTGTATCCACAATGCCAAGCATAAGCATTCACAGTATAGAGGAATGAAAAGGGCAAAGTCAGGTCATCTTCTGGGCCCACAGGACACTCCAGGCACGTTCAGGACTAATTCATCAGTGTAGTTAGGCAGCCTCCTTCTGTCTGGACATGCCTTCTTCCCTGACCTTTTTCAAGGCAGTGCTCTTTCTGACATACCATTTTTGTGCATTCTGACCAGCTGCAGGCTTTCCTTTTTCTGGATAAATAGAAGTACCCATGTCTAACCTGATTAAATGTACGACTGAGGGAGAAAGAATGTATCTTCTCATAAACTACAAAGTCAGTGAAAATTAATGGTCAATTCCTCTATTGACCATGGCATATTGCTCTATTGTTTTTCTTCTTTGCTTTTTTTTAAATTAATTTATTTTTTATTACTTTCATTTTTTATATTAAAACATCTAATTTTATTTAGGAAATTATTTTGCATTGGCAGGTAGCATACATAACATATAGAACTATATGGTTTTTTTCTTTTTCTTTTTATTAATTACACTTTATTCACTTTGTATCCCCCCATAAGCCCCTCCCTCCTCCCCTTGGGATCCCACCCTTCTACCCCCTTCTTCACGCATGCCCCTCCCCAAGTCCACTGATAGGCAAGGTCCTCCTCTCCTTCCTTCTGATCATAGTCTATCAGATCTCATCAGGAGTTGCTGCATTGTCATCTTCTGTGGACTGGTAAGGCTGCTCCCTACTCAGGGGGAGGTGATCAAAGAGCAAGCAAATCAGATTATGTTAGAGGCAGTCCCTCTTCCCATTACTATGGAACCCACTTGGACACTAAACTGCCATGGGCTACATCTGTGCAGGGCTTCTAGGTTATCTCCAAGCCTGGTACTTGGTTGGAGTATGAGTCTCTGGGAAGACCCATGTTCAAATTTTCTGGTTCTGTTGTTCTCCTTGTGGAGTTCCTGTCCTCTCCAGATCTTACTATTTCCCACTTCTTACATAAGATTCCATGCACTCTGCTCAACCGTTGGTCATAAGTCTCAGCATCTGCTTTGATAGTCTGCAGGGTAGAGCCTTTCAGAGGCCCTCTGTGGCAGGTTCCTAGGTTGTTTTCTGTTTTCTTCTTCCGATTTTCTTCCTCCTTGTCTTTTGGGATGGGGACTGAGCATTTTAGTCAGGGTCCTCTCTCTTGATTAGTTTCTTTAGATGTACATATTTTAATAGATTTATCCTATATTACATGTCTATATGAGTGAGTACATACCATGTGTGTCTTTCTGCTTCTGGGACAGCTCACTCAGGATGATCCTTTCAATTTATTCATTTTGTATCCCAGATGTAGCCCCCTCCCTCATCACCTCCCAATTCTACCCTTCCTCCCTCTTCTTCTTCCTGCTTTGTGGAGAAGTTAAGGCTTGTATGCTTTGTGTACCCTTGTAGCAAGAGGGAATCTCAGTTTTCTTTGAGGACCTTCTCTGGGCTTAACCACAAGGCTTTCTTTGTTGTCATGAGAACCATCATTTCAAAACTGGCATTTCTTCGAATATTATTTAAGATAGTCAATCATGTTATACAACGTAAACACAGTGTTGAGAAAACCAGAACAGATGCAGCAGAGAAACTCATTTGCATTGCATAAGTGACATTAAAGAGAAACTTGAAAAGCTTTGGCACCAAAAAGAATTTATGCAAGATGCCATAATGATATGAGAAGGACAAGTGTTTCCAGTAGATGAGTTATTGTTACTATGACATCAGATGTCAATGGCCAGATGCCTCAATACTGAAAGTGAAATGAATTTGCTTAGAAGTGTTTGATCTCAAATTAGAAGCTTCAGAGAGCACAGCTACAAAGTAATGGGATATCGGATGCCTGAGATTATTACGGTTTGCTCTGTGCAGAATGCATGGTGGCCAATATGCAAAGTTTCTGTTCACTATATTTTTCAATGTAGTTATTAATTTTATTTTGCTTTCTTCGCATCCGTGTTCTGACACATTGCACAAGTGGTTTACGCATTCCTGTATTCATCTCTGTGTATAGCAGGTGCTTGCGGCATCTGTGCTAGCAGGATGGAGAGCACTGTGAAGCGAGAGAGCAACCTTAACATACTGGCACAGAAAGTTTTGGCAGAAGCAGCCATGACATTATCTTGTAGTTATTTCTTGCTCTCTTTGAGAAGTACTAGCTCCATAAGAGAACTGAATTTCTGGAACTTTATCATTCTCCTTAAATGAAAGAAGCGTCTTTTCTGTATTTCTGAAATTTAAAATTCATTCTTGTTTTACTCATATAATCTTAAACCTTTATGTTTTTAATGTTTCATTTGACTTGAAATTTCCTGAAAATAAGTATAGTGCTACTCTGTACATTAGCCTCAAAAAAAAAAAAAAAGCCACCTTGAAAGCTTATATTTCTAGGACAAATGTTAATAGCTTAAGATGATTTGGAAATATATTAATTGACTACCAACTATTAAGTAATTGATTATAAATATGTATAATGCAGACTAGCATTCAAACAGGTTATTTGAATAAATTAAAATCCCTATATGAAATCATTCCTTCAATGTGGCATTTATTTTTTTATTTTTTATTTATTATTTATCACAATTAGTCACTTTGTATCCCAGCTATAGAACCCTCCCCTAGTCCCCTGGTAGGGGAGGAAGACCTCCCTTCTATCTGACCCTAGCCTATCAGGTCTCTTCAGGACTGGCTGCATCATCTTCCTCTGTGGGCTGGCAAAGCTGCACCCCCTGCCCCGAGGGTGGAGATTAACAGAAAGCCTGCCACTGAGTTCATGCAGGAAAAGCCCCTGCTCCCTTTACTAGGAAACCCACTTGGAGACTGAGTCTATGGGCTGCATTTGAGCAGAGGTTTTAGGTCATCTCCATGCATGGTTGGGGTATCAGTTTCTGCAGTGCCCAAAGGGTCCAATTTTTGTTGTTGTTGTTGTTTGTTTGTTTGTTTTTTGTTTTTGTTTTTGGCTCTGTTGGTCTCCTTGTAGAGCTCCTGTCCTCTCCAGGTCTTTCTATCTCCCAGTTTTTTCATAAAATTCCATGCTCTCTGCCCTGAGTTTGGCTATGAGTCTCAGCCTCTGCTTAGATACCTCGATAAGAGTCTTTCAGAGGCTCTCTGTGGTAGGCTCCTGTCTTGTTCTCTATTTTCTCCCACTTCTGATGTCTATCTTGTTTGCCCTTCTTGTTTACAATCTTAATCTTCTGAAAGAAGATTAAGCCTCTTCCCTAGAGTCCTTCTTGTTTAGCTTCTTTAGGACTATAGATTTTAGTATGTTTATCCTATATTATATGTCTAATATCCACTTACAAGTGAGTGAGTATATACCGTGAGTGTCTTTTTGCTTCTGGACTGCTTCACTCAGGATGATCTTTTCTAGTTCCATCCATTTGCTTGCAAATTTCATGATTTCCTTGTTTTTAATAACTGAGTAGTATTCCATTGTGTTTATAAAGCAATTTTTAAACCAAAATTTTTCTTCTTTCGAAAATAACTTCTTTTTCAAAATTTGAAATTGTGGGTGTGTGTGGGGGAGAGGTAAATTCACATGACTGCAGAAGCTTACACCTGGAGATGGGGTCTCAGGAGTCCATGAGCCCACCCAGCATGGATGCTGAGACTAAACACTGTTTCTCTGCAAGGGTGTTACCTGCTCTTAACTGCTAAGCTATGTCTCCGGCCTCTTTCCTTCATTTATACTTTATTGATAAGCATCATGATGGCCTCCTGGCTGACCTGAGGGTCTGAGCACAAGGGAATGCTTCTGAGCTGCACTACAGTACATTCTATTTCTTGTCCTTTCACTACACTAAACATATACAAAACCAGATCATATAGATTATTGGTTAACAAATTCAGTAAATGCTTTTTTGATAGTCATATAGAGAAAATGTGTTCAATACATTTTCTATAATGTGTTCATGGACTATTGTCAGATATGCAGATGGAATGTAATTTACATAGTTAACGTAATTATTACCTTAACAGGAGCAAATTGAGAACACTTACAGAAATAAATCAGATAGTCTTTGCTCACATGCATCTCGTAATTTTTAAAAGGAGAGCAACAGAACAAGAAAATTTGAACACAGGGAACTTCTCAGAGTCCAACCAAGGACTATTCACGGAGATAACCTAGAACCCCTGCACAGATGTAGCCCATGGCAGTTCAGTGTCCAAGTGGGTTACATAATAATGGGAAGAGGGACTGCCTCTGTCATAATCTGATTGGCCTGCTCTTTGATCACCTCCCCCTGAGGGGGAAGCAGCCTTACCAGGCCACAGAAGATGACAATGCAGCCACTTCTGATGAGAACTGATAGACTAAGATCAGAAAGAAGGAGAGGAGGACCTCCCCTATCAGTGGACTTGGGGAGGGGCATGCATGCAGAAAGGGGAGGGAGGGTGGGATCTGGAGGGGAGGAGGGAGGGGCTTATGGGGGATACAAAATAAATAAAGTGTAATTAATAAAAGTTAAATACAAAATTAAAAAAAGAATATCATCATTTTTCTAGACTTTAAAATCTGTTAGTGGTATCTAGTGGTAATATGAAGATTCAAACAACGTTTTTTGGTCTTTTAAATTGTGCAGTACTGGAAATGCTTTTGTAGGAAGAAGCAACATTTTTACTCTTGAGGGAAACAAAGCAATCCAGTTGATCTACGAATGAAGGCTTAGTTACCTACATTGCTAACTTATTATTTAATGTTTGCAGTGGCATCACAAGTGATTATTTAATTGAATTCACCTAAATGGCAACTTAGACTTTAAAACACTAGAGTTTACATGTTCAAATATATTTATCTATTAAAGTATTGTACAAACATCTGTAAATATGTATGTATAGCTACAACTATTTTTAGAATCCTACTTCAAATATTGTTTTATATAACATAATTTATTTGAAGATGCATAAATCCATATATAAGTATAAGGAGTCTATCACTGATATTAACATTGGTAGCAATATTCAGAAATTCATATAACATTGAATGTCATTAAAAGATCATAGAGCTAATGACAAACATACATATTAACATCTCCTGTGTTGCACCTGATACTTGAATGGAAATCAATTTAGGTCACACACCTTAGTTCGAGTTCAGTGGGAGGACCATGTTGGTTCCCTGGTATTAATGTGCAAATATCTTTACAGAACAAAGAAAGAAATACAGAAGGCAAAGATAATGCTAGGAAAAAAAAAAAAAAAAAACTGGTCCTGTTTTCCTCCCTAGATGATGAGACTGTCACCATCATATTGTTTTTGTCTCCCAAGCCGCCATATAAAATACAAAAGTACAACTAAGTTCTCCAAAGGTTGGCACTAGAGTAGGATTGTCCACACCTTTACTTGCTGTTGTGAGGAGACTCACTGTGCTGGGGCTAGAAGAGGGGAGAGTTTAGCTGGCCCAAAATAGGACTCACAAGGCAAAGGAAGTATCAGCACAGAGAGCTGCTAATGCCAGATGTGCAGCCTCTGTTTAACTCCAGAAGCAGCTTATTCTGATAAGTTCTTTATATTTGGTCAAATACAAGGATGTTATGTTTCCTCTTTCTGTTAATCTGTAACTGGAATGCTATACAAGTCCATTGGAGATCATTAGTTAGCTTATAAGTGGAGATGTTCGAAAATGCACTTATAATGTCATGATACTATATAATATTCTAATTTATTTTTTAATGTCTACAATTATTTCTTATTGTCCTACTTAAATGTCTTCATTCAACATTGCTTAAGTTATTATCTCCTAACTAAATAAGTTTAATGTTCAGAAAACCAAATACTTTCAGATTATAATTTTGATTTCATGGATGGTCACAATTTCAAAATAAACTGCGTGACTACCTTTGTTTCTTCTTTTTTTAATTCTTTTTTAATTTAATTTTATTTTAAATTGTACTTTATTTACTTTGTATCCCCCCTCTAGTTCCCTCCCTCCTCCTTTCCCAATCCCTCCCTTCCTCCCCTTTCTCCATGAATGCTCCTCCCCAAGTTCACTGGTAAGGGAGGGTTTCTTTTTCTTCCTTCTGATCTTAGTCTGTTAGGTCTCATCAGGAGTGGCTGCATTGTCTTCTTCTGTGGCCTGGTAATGCTGCTTCCCCCTCAGGGGGAGGTGATCAAAGAGCCGGGCAATCATGTCAGAGACAGTCCCTGTTCCCATTACTATGGAACCCACTTGGACACTGAACTCACAACGTCTTTGTCAGCTTCTTTGGGACCTAGAGAATGTTATAATCATCTTGGGAAACAGTGACATTTACTGGCTCTAAAGAGAAATTTACTCATCTCCTTTCAAAGTGGTACTAATGAAAATATTTTCATGTTCATGATTCGCTCTCCTGTACCTCTCCATCCATATAATTTTAAAGTTATAGATTCAAAGGCATATTTCCCTCTAAATCTGTGAGCATTAAAAATGTTGATTTGTGAGACAATAGCTACTCTATGGAATCTAAAATTGTAAATGGACCATGTGGTTAGTGTTTCTCATTCAAGTGTTTCCAAAATGTGTTCCTTGTTCCTGACAGATGCTTACACAACCTCAGAAGTCACTTATATTTGGACTTACAATGCTTCTGACTCAGTTCAGGTTGCTCCTGATGGTTCTAGATTAAACCAATATGATTTGCTGGGCCAGTCAATTGGGAAGGAGACAATTAAATCCAGTACAGGTTAGTAACATTTTTAAAATATATCTAATGCCCAATCCCCCACAAATATACTAGGATAAAATCATTAAAATGTGTCAGACGATTAAAAACATTTTACCTTTGGACTCTATAGACTAATGACACCAGTTTCTTGGGAGCTTTTGAGACGTTCAAAATCTTAAACCAGTTTTTTACTGAAGTGGGGTCTATATTTTAACAAGGTTCCAGGGAGATTCATATATGTGTGCTTGGTTTTAGACACATGTCTTAAAACAAACATACTACTTACTCAACAATATTTGTCTTTTCAGATCAGTTTACTTTCATATTTATCTTCAAAGCAGGAATAACAATTTCTCTGGTTTTCTCATTCTTTTTCTCCTATTGTGGATAATTTATGATTATTCAACTCTTGATTCTGGGTAATTGCCACTGTCCTGCACGGAGAGCTCCTATCTGAGGCTCTCCTCAGTAAAGAAAAAGGCAGCTGTGTGGATCAATTATCTTACATCTGGCAATCATTAAAATCGTGGGAGGGAGAGAGAGAACGAAAAAAAAAAACAAAAAACAAAAAACAGAAGGTAGGTGTGAGAATTAGACAAAACTGACTGAAGCAAATTACAGCAGGCACAAAGCAGAGAAAAAGTCAGAAATGGTGACAGAGTTAAATGTGAAAAACCTGGGCTGAAAGAGCAGTGTCAGCAACGAGACCCAGGACAGGTACTTTGGAGATCCAGAAAGGTTTGTGTCAAATCAATCACTGTAGCAGCATGAGGGACTTAAGCCTAGAAGATCATCCACTAGCAGAGTCTTTAGACTCACGCTGAGGAGCGGGCATGACCTAAAGAGAAAAATGAACGCCGTGTCATGGGGCAAAGCAGCGCAATGTTGTTGACACTGGGTAATTTTTTTTAAATGCTCATTCTGATGAAGCATTTCAAGTGTTCATGAAATGTGTGTGATCATTTCTTCTTCTTCTTTTATCATGGACTATATTCTTCTAATCCCTTCCATTTCCAAATTGTTCTGACTATTGACAATTACAGTTCCTTAAGCTTCTTAAATTCTCCTTCCAGGTGAATATACTGTAATGACAGCTCATTTCCACTTGAAAAGAAAGATTGGGTATTTTGTGATTCAGACCTATCTGCCTTGCATCATGACTGTCATTCTCTCTCAAGTGTCATTCTGGCTTAACAGAGAATCTGTGCCTGCAAGAACAGTGTTCGGTGAGTGAACGCCTGGAGAACAGCACATTTTGTCTCGAAGGGTTCTTCCCAAAGTTTCTCTCTTTTGATTCTCGTCACCTCAATGCCTTGTGATATTTACTGAAGGAAATATTGGTTGTGATTTATAGATGAGAAGACAGAGGCCCAGACCTATAAACTGTAATTAGTACCACACTCTTAATAAAGGCATAAGTTACACAAATATACTGGAATTACATTTAGTTGGGTTTTTTTAGCTTTTTAAAAATATTATTTTCTCTTTATTCACCCAGCATTTTAGCATTCATCTCTATGCTAACAGAAAGGTGTTTTCCTTTTTTTTTTTTTTTTTTTAAAGGTCTCCTATATTAATTTCTCTTTCTTTCCCTTCTTAATGAAAAAAGTGATGTTAGTTCCTCCAGTTACAAGAAAAGGAAAATATTGAGCAAGAATTTCTTTACTTTCATTGGGGCATTTGATTTTCTTAATTAAACGAAGGTGAAGGAGTTTTCAAATTTAAAGCGGAGAATATCAGGTTTTAAGGCTGTATTTATTTTGGTTTTACTCCAAAATGAAAAGAATGTAAGCTATTAATTTTACAGAGAGATGGAGAAAGTTATCCATTTATGCAGTGTATTTGGTACAACCGCCTCCTCTCCTTTACAGCAATGCTCTACTGCGTAACGGAGACTGGCTTCCGTCTCTTCAGGGCTAAGATTGCAGGTGCACATCACCAGACCCACTTAAAATTCAAGACTTTAAAACAATGCAGAAGAATTTGATGATTTTTTTTTCTAGCATAGAAAAGGCTGAGCCCATGTTATATCAAATTATCTTTGTGTCTTTGTGTGTGTGTGGCGCTCTCATTCATTTATGAAAGTGTTGTTGAGAAATGACTTTTATTTAGTACTGGCCCAGGAACTGGGAAAGCAAAACACACAAAATATATCCCGCACCCAGGCGGTTTGGTTAGTGGCTGGAAACAGAATAACCAAAGGATAATCCAGTAAGGGATGAAGGGTTTATTGCAGTGCAACATTCACACTGGTATAGAAACCTGAAACACTATTCTCTTAACTCGAAGTCAGTGAATACTATGGTGACTTAATATTTAAGATATGTCTTAGAATGAGTAGGAATGTCTTGAGCAGATGGGCTGAGCAAAATAATTACCAAGGAGAATGGAGTGTCAGCAATGTTAAGGAATGAATAGACACATTGTGTTTGGTGACAGACGGTGGAGATCCAGATAGAGCTATAGTGCAAGGCCTTAATGAGAATGGGACTGCAGTTCATCTTAGTAGAGTTAATCTCCAGCTACAGAACAGGCGATTTGTTATGGTCTTGGTGTCATGATATTGGTAAAACCCTCAGGAAAAACATGCTTGCTATTTAATACATGCTATATATTTTATTTTGATAACTATTTTGTTGCATATTAATGACCCATATAAAACTATACTTTATATCTATCTATCTATCTATCTATCTATCTATCTATCTATCTATCCCAATGAGTATGGATATTAGGGAATATACATGAAATGTTATGTCCATTATCTTCTTCCTTTTAACTCCTTTCTCATTGTTATAAATGTTGGAAGCACTTAACATGAGTTTCATTCGCTTGGCAGAAATTATTCATATCATACAACATTGTTAGTTATTAACATGATGCTATATTATAAATACAATATAAATGTATTTATATGTTTTAAAGTTATAATTTTTAGGCTGATGTGATCCTATTTGTAATTTAGAAAAAAAATTGGCACTGTTGTAGAAGCTTAAATATAAGAAATAACCAGGTATGAGCAAAGTTAGAGACATATTTAAATAGTCCAATAGAGTAAAATGATGTTGTTAATAAAGAATATTTAGGCAATTAAGAAAAAATTAAACATTATTAGGAAAAAGGTCCAGGAGTCTGGAAAGATCTGAATCATAATTATAGAGAAAGAATAATTTAATAGAAGATTTAAGATAATTTTTCTTTGTTTATTTTAGTGAATGATGAATAGAAAATTTAGGTAAATGAATGTAATTCAGGTTCTGTTGATTTAGATTTTGAGGTAACTTATAATATCAGTTTTCAGTTCAGTGAACATAGTACATAGAACATAAATCAATGGCAAACATGGGAATCAGTGGCTAACAGGCAATGGAATTCATGGATCTAGAATTTACATAGGACACAAATTACCTGGGAGAATATGGGCCAGAGGAAATGATACTAATTAAATTTGAATTGTGAAATTTAGAAACATTTATAAACTGAATAGAATGTTCAGAGAATTAGGAAAAAATAAAATTTCAGCCTTATATAAACAGGAACATATTAACAGCTAAATATATATTCTTCGCCTGAGATATAGTCTCAGACGTCATAATAAAACGTTTGTCATTTTATGGGACTGTTCTAGAAAGAACTAAACAGGTGCAAAGTGTACTAAGAAAGGGATGGAAGACCATTTTGTGTCGGGCAACTATTAGGCATGGGCTCTTTCCAGGAATGTGGTTGGTATGGTAGCTTTTGCCTTAGTGATTTCTTGCCTTTCTTTCCTTCTTTCTTTCTTTCTTTCTTTCTTTCTTTCTTTCTTTCTTTCTTTCTTTCTTTCTTTCTTTCTTTCTTTCTTTCTTTCATCTTTCCCTCCCTTCCTTTCTCCATCTCCCCCCTCCCTTCTCCTGTCCTCCTTTCCTCCCTTCCTTCTTTCCTGAGAGAGATGAGCTTAGGAGAAAGAGAGGAAGGGAGCATGGAGTTGCCTGGGTACTAAGGTGAGGACAATTTGGGAAGAGAAGGTGGAGGATAAATAACATGATCAAAATATATTGTATAGAAATTAAATTTTAAAGAAATAAAAGATGCTCGAAAAGAGAATGGAAAAACAATTTTACTTTTAAAATGAATACCTATTTATATAAAAATGTAAGATTAAAATAAATTTAACTTTAAATAAAAATTTATATATAGATAAATAGCTTAAAATGGTTGGCTTATGTTTCCTTAATGTTAACCATATTTTCTTGGTTATACCTATCAAATTCCATTATGCTTGGTTTTGAGCATGACCTACTCTTCATCTGGAAAGCAGGTATAGATTGTTACTGACACAGAGCTTGGAACATATGTTCTACATGACAATGATGACTGTATTCCAAATAAGTGGGACGTATTACATGATTTACAACAATGAAAAAGTTCTCACTATTAAACTCACTGTGTTCATAGCCCAAGAAAACAACCAAAATCCTACTAATCACACTTAAGGGAAATGGCTGTTCTTTTAGTTTCTTTAGCTGATTTTTGGAACACAAAGAAACCCCATTTGGGGAACCAAAGCAAACTGGAAAAAAAAAAAGTGATTAATTAAGCTAGCATAACATTTTTGGTCCAGTCTTTGAATGTTGAGAAATTTCAGGTTTAATAGAAGTCCTATTTGGAACAGTCTGAAATGCTGGACCAGTTGAGATTAGTAGCTTTCTTTAAAGCTCTCTTGGAGCAGGCTTTGATAAGGAACGGCAACTAAAGCAATTGAGGCAGGAACAAGCAGAGTGCTAGAGCAGGCAGGATGCTGGAACAGATGTGTCAGAGTTTCAGCATGCTGGAAGGATGAATCCTGTCAGGTTTGATCAAGAATCACCAGTGTCCATTCTTTTGTTCTGAAAATATATAATTTCTCACAAGCCTTATACAGTTCTAAAATTGTATGAGGTGCAATATGCACAAATCAATTAAGGATGGCTCTCTGTTCTTTGTATGAGCTGAAGAAAGACATCTCTAAATCTTTATCCAGGCCATATGAAAAGATGGCATGTACTAGTCATGGAGATTCTGTATCCAATAAGAATTATCGTCTATGCATAGAAATCCATGTCTCAGTTTCAGAGCTATTCCCATGTAGTTGGATCAGCAATATAAGTTACCATTGTTATTGAACATATAATCATTATCCTGTTGAAATCAAAGCAAGGTTGCATAGACTTAAATATCCTCCTCTGGGCTCTTGAACATCTTAAATATCCTCCTCTTAGGCCAGGCTACTAACTGTCTTCCAAGAGCATAATAGTCTTATCTATTTGTTTTTGTAATTGTTTTATATTATTCTTACTGTATAAAAAAATGGCCTTTTTATTTATTCAGAAAACCAGGAATTGTTAGGGGTTGTTCTGATGTTGGTCCTGAAGATCTGGTTGATCCCTGGATATACCTATCCTTGTTGTGTAAACCTATCTGATTGGTTGATTAAATGGCCTATACCTGGGCGGAGCAGAAAGGGGTAGGCATGGCTAAGGTTCCCAGGCTTTGGAGGACAGGATAATCACAGGAAGCAGACAGATAGGAAGAGAGGAGTAAAGAGGATACCAAGATGATTTTGGTGGAGAAGGAACCATGTGGGTGAGGAGGAAGGACTCTGAGGATGGCATGGATGGAGAAAACACTAAAATGAAAACATAAGCAAGTATGTGTAAGATTATGGATGGAAGGTAGTCCAGATAAGAATGGTTAAGGCAGAGGGCATATTCCCATATAACATCAGAAATTAAAAAACAAAAACAAAAACAAAAAAAAAAACAGCCAAACAACATGCCTTTAGAGTGAAAGAAATAAGAATAGAGAAGAAATAAAAATAGATAATATAAAGGTAATAGCCTAAGTCAACAGAACCAAAAGGTCATTCCTCTTAAATATCAACCCAATTGACAATGAATAAGACAAAGGGAAAAAGGGTCAGAAACCTAAAATCAGGGGAGACTTTGCTAAACTTTACAGGATGTAAGCAAACCATAAGAAAATTAAACGACAAGTCTCCACTAACAAATTAAGCAATATTGATGGGATGTATTTCTAGAAAAATATAATTTAACATTTAAAAAAACTCAGAAGATTTAAAATAAGTAAATTAAGATTTAAAATAAGTAAATAAGTTCAGTAAATAGCTAAACAATTCAAACTGAGAAAAGTCTTGTCCAAAAAGGATCCAGTCATGAATTCAATCAAGCTTACGTAGATTTAGCACCAACCATCTTCATGACGAAACAGATGAACACTGAATTTGAATACCAACTATTTCTCAGATTTGAGATGCTGAGATTTTTTCTCAAATATGTTTTCCAGAGTTGAAAACTGAATTAAAAACAAAACAAAAAAAATGATGTTGCCAGAAATAACAGAAACACTCATGTTAATGGCTTCAAATGTAAGGCCGCATGCCTTTCAAAGAACAGATATTAGAAACTTTATGTAGAATAACAATATAATAACAAAAAAGAGGACTCAGAGGATGGAATAGACTTACCACAGAAGTTTTATGTAAATATATAGTAAGTTGTATAAACTAAATAATAGTTTACTTGCTCAGTAGGGTTATAAGAAAAATAACACTTTACTAATGTCTATATAAGTTTTCCATGGCATAAAACACAGACTGAAGGGTTTTTTTATATTTTTATTTTTTAATTACACTTTATTCACTTTGTATCCCCCCATAACCCCCATCCCTCCTCCTCTCCTGGTCCCACCCTCTCTCCCCCTTCTTCAGGCATGCCCCTCCCCAAGTCCACTGATAGGGAGGTCCTCCTCTCCTTCCTTCTGATTTTAGTCTATCAGATCACATCAGGACTGGCTGCATTGTCATCTTCTGTGACCTGGTAAGGCTGCTCTCCCCTCAGGGGGAGGTGATCAAAGAGCAGACCCCACAAGGAGAGCAACAGAACCAGAAAATTTGAACACAGGGGTCTTCCCAAAGACTCATGCTCCAACCAAGTACCAGGCATGGAGATAACCTAGAACCCCTGCACAGATGTAGTCCATGGCAGTTTAGTGTCTAAGTGGGTCACATAGTAATGGGAAGAGGGACTGCCTCAGACTGAAGGTTTTACAAGAGAACTGTACAAAATACCCAATGTATGATGAATACATAAACATATATTTAACTCTAAATCAGCAAAGGATTTTAGTGTTAAGACTGTCAGTACAATAATAATATATCTATAATGACAATTAAAATATACAAATGTTTTAAATGGTTTGTGATAAATGTGAAATATAAAAACAAAAAGCAAATCTTTAGGAGCTGGAAAAAGTTACAAGTCAACTAAAATGGTTGTCACACAAATATGAGGCTTGAGTTCAAATCCCAGAATTCATGTATGGAAAAACAAGAATACAGGCGTGGTGGCATCTTGTTAATCCCAGCTCTGGAGCAGTGGAAACAGAGTCTCTTAGGTTTGAATACCAGCAGAATGCCTTAATTAGCAAGCAGTAGGCCAGTTGGAGACCCTGTCTCCAGGGAATGAAATGAAGGGCACAGGGATGGCTCTGAGTGTGAGGGCACTTGCCGGCAGGCCTTACCACCTGACTTTGACTTTTAGGCCATGGTAGAAGAAAAGGACTATAACTCTTACAAACTGTCCTTTGACCTTCACATGCCCCCTCCCCACACAAGAAATGCTTTAAAAATTAAATAAAATAAGTTTTTATGGAATGTCACCACCACACACAGACACAGACACATGAGAAACAGTGAAACAGGCAGGAGAGAGAGATCAAATAATATATGATTTTCAATATTTATTTATAGATGTAAAGACTAAAAGCATTTTTTTTGCAAATGGATGCTGTTAAATGCTGAAAGCATTCTTGGCAAAAATTCTAAAAGCTGTTCTTTGTAATTAATATAGCTCTGCATGATGTATATATACAGGGCCATGGGAAGGACAGAAAGTGCTGCACTGAACTTTAAAACACTTTTCCATACCCCGTCCTTCTTTCAATAATTGCTGCTGTTTTTATGATGTAACTCACCTCACCTGAGTGATACATAGCATTTAACCTAAGCCAAGTTTCTAGAGTTCCCACCCTCTCTAAATAATTCACTTTAAATTCAGGCAAGTTTCTGTATTTTATCTTCTTTTAAAATATTTTTAAGCAAAATAAGATTAATAGGACAAAACCAAAAACCGTCACGTTGAAGTTGGACAAGGAAAAGAGTCCAAGAGAAGGGACTAGAATCAGGGACCCACTCATTCATGCACTCAGGAGACCCATAAAAACACCAAGCTGAAAGCACATACATACACTGAAAACATGGTGCAGACCCATGTAGGTCCTGGGCATGCTGCTTCAGTCTCTGTGAGTTCATATGAGCTTTACTAGCTTGACTTGGAGGGGCTTGTTCTCTTGGTGTCTTTCATAATTCTGGCTTTTACACTCTTTCCACCTCCTCTGCTGTGGGTTTTCCCGGGCCCTGAGGGGAGAGATTTGATGGACACATACGTTTAGAACTCACTTATATAGACCTATAAGATATGATAAACATAATGAAATCTATACACCTAAAAAAGATAAACAAGAGAGCGGACATGGGGTAAGATGATCAATTCTCCTTTAGAAAGACAGATGGGATGTGCATTGAACGTATGACAGGAGTCTACTGAGCACATCTGAAAGACTCTAACTAGCAGTGTTTTCAAA
>REGO01000378.1:239213-305283 GCA_010120015.1 Rhombomys opimus | reverse complement strand
GTTCAATGCACATCCCATCTGTCTTTCTAAATGAGGATTGATCCTCTTACCCCATGTCCACTCTCTTGATTATCTTTTTTAGGTGTATAGATTTCATTATGTTTATCATATCTTATAGGTCTATAGAATTTCTTTTTATAGGTCATGAAATCATCACCTCTGGTCCAAAGCTTTGAATCATTCACCTCCTTTAAGAAACAAAATAAAATAAAAAAAAAAACTGTGATAGTTAAGTTATATTTCTTAGAAAACTGAGACACCAACATCCAAGATCATTCTATCCATGAATAGAATAAGAAGACAAATCCAGTATAAATAAGCAAAGAACTGAAATTATAATGTACATTGGTGTTAGTATATATTTTTCTTTATGACACTTTGGCTATTTGTTTTACACTTATATCAGGTCATGTGGAGTAAGCTTGATGCTTTTCATAAATATTTACTTAAAGGGATTGTCCTTGCATCTTCTGATAATAATAACATCATTGATCTTTTCTCTGTGTTTATGTGCAATCCATTCAACACCAACAGACACTTCCTGAGCATGTATTTGTCAGCAATGTTACAGAGGCTTGAGAAAGATCCTTAAGCAAAACCAAATGCCATTACCTCTGTGATATTTGCTCTCTCTTGCCAATGCAGGAAAGCACTTACTGAAATTTTTCACCTCTTCCCTTAGATGCTATGTTTTCAAGGCCCTTGAAATTGAACCATGCATTCATAATACACAAACTTCACTTTGTAGCACAACATTTTTTCTTGTATGTAAAACTATATGAGGTGTGGCTTTCAGATGTTTGCATTTGTTTAGAAATTTATGTGAAAAAGAAATAATTATGAAAGAAATATAATGATGCTCTTTACTCAAAGCCAGAGTGTTTTTGTGTTAGATACATGTCTGAAACAATTGTTCTTGAATTTTTTTATTCATGTTGTACATAGAAAATCTAAGAGAAAATTATTTTCTTTAAAGACTAAAATGTAATAAAGAGACCCAGAAGGGTGTAGTTGGTGAAAACATAAAATTACAATGTCTAATTGCGTAACAAGTTCAAGGTATGTGTGTGATCAATGTGCGTCTATGTGTATGTATGCTTATTTGTATGTGTGTGTTATACTTGTTTGATGTGCTTATATGTGTTTGAGTATGCACTGTATTATGTGTATATGTCAGGGTTATGATTGTATATATTATAAATGTGGGTCTGTATGTATGCTTATTTGTGTGAGTATGTGTGTAAAAATATAAACAAACCTTTGAGTATCTGGCCTCACCTTTCCACCTTGATTGAGACAGGTCTCTTTGCCTCTTTAATACAGTATGCTGGATTACAGATGCTCTGACATTGTCTCCGTGCATTCATTTGAAGGATCCAAATTCAGATAATGATGTTTGCTTTTAGTGACAGAGCCATTTCCACAACTCGATATTCAAAGATTTTTCAGTGTATCAAGTAAATTTGGAGAAAATATAAAACTGAACTCCAAAGTGAATGCTTAGATAGCATTTTTTATTAGTCCAATGGATTTGGTTTTTGAAATGACTTTTATAGCACATAATCCAAATACAGTGCCTTGAACATACAAAGCTATTTTTTTTTTTTATGTGTGTAAAGGAAATTCACCAACAGGTTGCCCTATGCCTTTGGCCAAATAATGAGCACCTCATAGAGCCCTTTCCAATAATTTTCATTTTTCCAGTTAATCTAAACTGAATCTGAACTTCCAACCAGAGTGTCTGAGAAAGTGCTTTGCTGAGTAAAAATGTGCTATGATATTTTGGGATAGTTACATTACACTATTTGCCAGTATTTTTTGTCAA
The DNA here is from genome assembly GCA_010120015.1 of Rhombomys opimus. Lineage (NCBI taxonomy): Eukaryota > Metazoa > Chordata > Mammalia > Rodentia > Muridae > Rhombomys > Rhombomys opimus. The sequence goes on along the minus strand of REGO01000378.1, from coordinate 303,458 downwards.
AGCTAAGACATGTAGTTGTTTCTGTGAAGGCTGCAAAGTGATGAGGAATGCTTACAGTTTAGATACAGAACATCTTGCTCAGGCCTTGCCCTCTTGTTATTCCTGAGTGACTTTTAGGTTCCTTAGCTACTCTGTACCTTAGTTTAATTCATCCATACAACTGTACTAGTATAACCTTGTCCTTATAGATGATCTTAGGGGAATAGCATTAAATAACACTCATATATGTGCCTTCACAGAACAATTAGTCTGATTTTGACACTGGATAAATGTTGTGTAATTATCAGCAGTGATGTTTATCTGGTTTCTGCACAACCTTCCTCTTTATATAAAGACACATGTAATGGACAGCCAGCCAGCCCTTTTGAGATAGAGTGTCAGTAATAAGTTTGTAAGACAAACTCTTTGAAGAATCGTAGACTCTGGTGATCTGGAAACAATAGATCTTGGCTGGAATTCAACTTCTTTGACATCAGATATATATAGGTTTTTTGTTGTTTGTTTGTTTTGAAGAGGGTGTCTGAATCCTTGACAGTCCTCCGTTTGTGTGGAGTATAATAGTATGAATTTAGTATTAGTTTGGAAATACAATTCAAGTACCAAAATTCACTTCAATTCAAGTAGTCAAATCCAATTCATAGGGGGGGGGGAGTTTAATTCACCTCAAGTTCTTGTCAGCCCCTGTTTACTTCCCCCTTACTAGCCATGGGCCCATTTAACATCCTTAAGAAGCACCATTTCAGAAATTCATACCATCTGAAAATGTCAGCATTGATTTTTACATGTTAGATATAACTCCTGTGCTTAGAATGGATATAATTCTCCTAGGCAATAGTTGAATCACAATCAAATCATGAGTCTGTGCTCATTTCACATCATATTAAATGTGGAGCAAGAAGTTTTTAGGAGAGAAATGTTGGAGCTTACTTTAGAGGAAGTAACCGTCACACATCGTCATGTTTTATTCTTACATCTGATTTATGTATCAGTGATCTTGGCTGTGCCCTGACTTTTAGCTTGAATAAAAACTAGAAAACAGCTAAATGAGAACCTACCTGAAATCACACAACCTCATTTTCTTGGGCTCCTAGGGGGAAAACATCTGATACCTATGTTGCTGTGTGGCCAACCCTCTTATATACACATTAGAATGCATCCTTCTCATCTGCTTAAGAATCCCATTGCAGTAACCCTTCACCATCCCTGAACTCATCGTATCATGTCATAATACACCTTCCATATTTAGTCATTCCTAGTAGAAGTGATGGAAAGTTAAAAATATCTTGTTTACTATGGAAATTATCTGTTAAAAATCTGTGGAAAGAATATTATACCAGTAATGAAAACAGCCTGTGTCCGTTTGACTGTATTGCTAACTATGAAAATCCATTTAATTTCTGTGTACTCTAGGCTTATTCCAATGTAAGTGGAAATGCATGCTATCTTTGTAGGGAAATGCTAGAAGGATATACGAAATAATGAATGGAAGACCAACTTATATTTTCTAGATCTGTCTATCTACAAATTCTGTAAAAGAATATGGTTTGTGAAGAGTAGTAGCTAGCTCGACAAAATAAACTGGTGGTTAATATTAAATGCATGCTCATATGTATGTGTTTGTATGCTAATATTTTTATCAAGGGGAAAATAAGTTTTTTTTAGATGCACAGGAAATCATATTCTCGCATGAGCAACTCTTGACTGAATCAAGTTGTAGACTGTGATTTTATTTAACACAAGTTGTATACTTATAACTGTAGAATTAAAATTTTATTTATCGTGGCCTCAAAACTGTGTTGCTCAACTTAAACAACTTGCTTTTCTGGCTAGTACTTGTGGACATATTAACCTGAAGACTATGTGAGGGTAAAGAATGTTAGGGAAAAGCACTATAAAAGCCAAAGGCAAAAAAAAAAAAAAAGTCAGAAAGAAAAGCTGGGAATGAGGAAGTTGCTAGCAAAGACTTCAGTCTGTGCAGCTAAATAGTTGGGCCACTCTTATCAGGAAAATGATAATTTTCCCTGAAAATGACAAGAAGAAGGTGTTAGAGGAAGTAGAATGTGTGGATGGGAGCAGAGTATGAAAATAATGAGCATGAAGACTGTATATGGCAGAGATGATTTCGGAGTTCATTCCCAATCTCTGTTTTCCAAGAGGCACCAGCTGCAGAGTGCCAACAGGAGGCATACCTGGCACTTCAGAACTGACTTTGGCACAAGGCAGGATGTGCTAATCAGATGCAAGCTGCCAGCCCACCATCCTCCTTTCTCCCTGCTGCTGTCACAGTCTCATCCCAGTCATCCCACTGCCAATTAGGAAAGTGACTTAAGCAAAATGCAGTAATAAGCTATGGCAAAGAAAATTAGAGAGCCTTTCAAGTTCTAACTCAGGCTGAGATGAGTCGCTGGGAACATAGGTAGCCCGGCTAAGCTTTCCCAATATGAATAATTACCGCCTTGCAGTGAGGGCAGAAGAAGGTGACTAGTATACTAGTATATGCTGCTGTTTAGTTGGTCCACTTTGTATTAACTTTGTATTACTATTGAGATTTGACAAGGCCTGGCAAATATTAACTTACTATAGTCATGCTCATTTAAGATATTTTAGCTACTCTCACTTGTAGCCCAGAAACAATACTAAAAACAACAATTTATGAACACCCTACTTTTACAATACACTGAGCTGGGTATGTCCAAATTATTTGTTGTTAAGTTCTGGAACAATATCCCAGTTAAGACAACAACATTCCCTTCATAATTGCAAACAAAAAAACTGATCCGCTGAGCTACTCTGAGTCCCTATAACTTCTATATTCTCCCCATAACACCTTTATCAAATACCAGATCAACACAAAATACAAGTCTGAATATGTGTGTGTGTGTGTGTCTGTGCGTGTATGTATTTGCTTTTTGAGAATTGTATTTACTAAAAGCATTTCAGAACTTGAGTCAGACACTAAGATCTGAATTTTCATTATCTCTATTGTCATCAGATGACTTTTGAGGAACTTTGTGTGCCTTGTGTTATAGTTGAAGGTTTTTTTGGCACTAATTTATTTTTATCTTTTCTTTTATCAATTTAATTTAATTTATTGTTTATTATAATAATTCACTTTGTATCCCTGATGTAGTCTCCTCCCAGTCCCAACCTCCGTTCCTCTTCTCACTTTATACCCCTCCTCCTCCCTTCTATCAGTCCCTTGCCTATCAGGTCTCATCAGGACTGGCTGCACTGTCTTCTGTGGCCTGGAAAGGCTGCTCCCTCTCGGAGTAGGTGATGAAAGATCCAGCCACTGAGTGCATGTCAGAGACAGCTCCTGCTTATAGTTGAAGCTTTATTATTAGGGGCCCAAGACAGATAGAATAAAATAAGTTTAAAAATTCTTATTGTCCTGTCCAAATCTTTTTCTTTTTTTTCAAGTATGTTAAAATAAAAAAAACCTGATCCTGGTGTGATAAACTCTTCTTTTTTTAAATTTTTCATCAATTACACTTTATTCATTCTTCATCCCCCCATAAGCCTCTCCCTAATCCATCTTTATGAACATCTTACTACTCATAGTTGCATCATTATAACACTTAGAGACTCAGTATAATCTGAGCATGATTTGATTATTGTACTAACTGTGTTTCCAAAGCATTTCCAATAAATTTTGTCTTGGAAGTAATCTATGAAATCTTTATAATTTTATAGAGTATATGAGGAGGACTGCAGGTATTCAGGATGGTTTTGCTTGTCATTTTTTGTTTGTTTGTTTTGTTGATTCAGGCTTTTAAAATTTATTTATTTTTTATTAATTACAGTTTATTCACTTTCCATTCCATCTGTAGCCCCCTCTCTCATCCCCTTCTAATCCCACTCTCCCTCCCTCATCTCCTCCCATGTCCCTCCCCAAGTCCACTGTTAGGGGAGGACCTCTTCCTCTTCCATGTAACACTAGCCTATCAGGTATCATCAGGACTGGCTGCATTGTCTTCCTCTGTGGCCTGGTAAGGTTGCTCCCCAATCAGGGGGAGGTGATCAAAGAGACATCCACTGAGTTCATGTCAGAGATAGTCCCTGATCCCCTTAATAGGACACTATTTATAGAATAACTGCCATGGGCTACATCTGTGCAGGGGTTCTAGGTTATCTCCATGCATGGTCCTTGGTTGGAGTGTCAGTCTCAGAAAAGATGCTTATGCCCAGATTTTTTTTTTTTGGTTCTGTTACTCTCCTTGTGGAACTCCTGTTCCCTCTGGGTCTTTCTATCTCCCCCTTCTTTCATAAGATTCCTCCTTGCACTCTACCCAAAGCAAAGTTTGGTTATGAGCCTCAGTATCTGCTTTGATACCTTGCTGGGTAGAGTCTTTCAGAGGTCCTCGGTGGTAGCATCCTGTCCTGTTTGCTCTCTTCTAATGTCCTATTTGCCTTTCTGAATAAGGATTGATCATCTTACTCAGGGTCCTCCTTCTTGCTTAGCTTCTTTAGGTGAACAGATTTTATTATGTTTATCCTATATTATATTATCCTATATTATATGTCTAATATCCACTTATAAGTGAGTATATAGCATGTGTGTCTTTCTGCCTCTGGAATATCTCACTCAAGATGATTGTTTTTAGATCCCACCATTTGTCTGAAATTTTCATTATTTCCTTCTTTTTAATTGCTGGGTAGCATTACATTGTTTAAATGTACCACAGTTTTTGTATCCATTCCACAGTTGCAGGACATCTGGGGGGTTTCCGGATTCTGGCTATTACAAATAAAACTGCTATGGACATGGTTGAGCAATTGTCCTTGTTGTATACTTGAGCATATATTGGTTATATGCCCAGGAGTGGTATAGCTGGATCTTGAGGTAGCACTGTTCCTAATTTTCTGAGAAAGTACCAGATTGATTTCCAAAGTGGTTGCACAAGTTTACATTCCCACCAGCAATGGAGGAGGGTTCCCCTTTCTCCACATCCTCTCCAGTATGTGTTGTCACTTGAGTTTTTGATCTTAGCCATTCTGATGGGTGTAAGGTGAAATCTCAGGGTAGTTTTGATTTGCATTTCCCTGATGACTAAGGAAGTTGATAATTACGTTAAGTGTTTCTCTGCCGTTTGATATTCCTCTACAGAGAATTCTCTGTTTAGCTCTGTACTGCATTTTTTAATTGGATTACTTGATTTTTTGCTGTTTAACTTCTTTAGTTCTTTATATATTCTGGATATTAGCCCTCTGTTAGATATAGGATTGTTGAAGATCCTTTCCCAGTCTGTACACTGTCATTTTGTTCTGATGACTGTCCTTTGCTTCTTGGGAAGATCTCAGAAGCTCCAAAGGAAGTTATCTTTTGCTCCAGCCTCCAAAGTGCTAATACCATCCTGATTGCTCTTTTGGATCAATTTGACTTAGGCTTTGAGGTATAGCTTTTGTTTTTATAATTTATACTTTGAATTATATTATAGAGAACAATAGCCTCTTTACTCTGGTTTTCCCACTATTTTATTGGTGTATGCCATTATTAAAGTGTGATGTATTTACTTTTGCTCAAACAAAGTTTTGAAAGTGCATTTTTAGGTTTTAATTCTAAAAATTATAAAAGCTTCTAGTTATGTTCAAATGTGTTTTGTCATTTCAAGGCAATAGTTTCTAATTGGGTGATTTTTCTGATAAAAGTTTTCTAATACATTATTCATCACAAATAACAATATTTTTTCAGCTAAATCACCTTAGGGAGTTATAAAAAGTCTCCCAAATGATTAACATTTCAATATTCTACCCTCATTTCGTGGCAATGCAATTTACAAGAATGAAATAGAAAATGGATTTGGTAACAGTGGGGAGTTTATACAGAAGAGGGCTTTCTTTGGTCTGCTGTTCTTTTACTGTCTTATTGTCATACTGCCAAACATATGACTTCATTTTAAAGTCAAGAAATCACAGTAGTACTGTGAAACAAAGCAGGAAGCACACCGACCTGCTCTTGACTATTTCTACATCCAGCCTTACCTTAATGCGGGCAGTCCCGAGCAATCCTCATTTCAGAAATCCTGATAATGGATATGAGCCATGGTAAATTTTTGGAAATTACCATTTCAAAGGAACAGTAGGTGTTGGAAGGTTATGTTTGCAAGAGCCCTGTCTTAAGAGATGATCGGGGTTTTGGATCCACATGGTTATCAAATAATCCCCAGTTAAAAAGCTGAATCATATTCTTTGAGACATCTAAAAACAGAGCTGTTCAGTCAAGAATATCAAGGGTTTAATTAATCCAGAATTACAGATCTATTTTAAAAAGAGTCTCAGATTTGTAGAAACAATGGAAGAGGGGAGAAGAAACCAGAGGATGTTTTCCCATTCTATGTTCTAATGATCTGTGATAAAGCCTTCCACCAAGTGGAGAATGAGCAGTTGAAAAATAAAATTTTTGTAAGTCATTAGTTCAATGTTCTTTGGTTTTCTCAGTCTGCCACTAGATGGGACTCTTACATCCTTTCTTTGCATTCTCAGCCTCTTTATCCATCATTTATCTGGGGGGTGGAGATGCAAAAGAGCATAACAAACAAACAGAAGCTGTAGAAATTTGAATGACACAGATTCTTCACGTTATTTTCATTTATCATTCTAAGACTGCAAAATGCACAGTTTAATAATCATTGTAGGAAATAACCAAATAGGTGTGCTTGCTGTGGCCTTGGGCTAGTGGAAAGTGGGCTAAGGAGAGTCTCAGCATAGAAACAGCACTAGTCCTCCTCACACAGCTGCTCTTGAAGTGTGGGCAGAGGACAAGCCTTCTCTGCAGCACATGGACAATGCTAGAAACGCAACTTTCACACTCCCATGCTAGAAAGAGTGAATCCGGAACTCTAGGAGTTGGGCTTAATGTCCATTTGAATAAGCTTTGTGGTCATTCTAAAGCATGCTCAGGTCTGAGAACTTGGTACATAAGATACATAATGTACATAGAGATAAATAGTCTTCACTGAAGGAAGGAGAGGAAGACCTCCTCTATCAGCGGACTTGGGGAGGGGCGTGCATGAAGAAGGGGGGAGGGTGGGACCGGGAAGGGAGGAGGGAGGGGCTTATGGGGGATACAAAATGAATAAAGTGTAATTAATAAAAGTTAAATAAAAAATTAAAAAAAATAATAATCATTGTAGAGACAAAATGAATCCGGTACAGTATGAAACAAGAAGATAGGAGAGTTTTATAGTTGTTAGTTAAGTGCAAATTTCAGAGGTACAAATGCTCATAGGACGTAGCCCAACAATCCAAGAAATCATCAGTTCAATTTTTTCGAGTGGAAAGGTTTATTGTGGAGTAGGTGCCAGTGCTGTGCAGATGCCACTGTCTTATGTAATTTAAAATGATGTTTATATTTTGATGCAATTAAGTCTCATTGTCACTCGACTAAAACAGGTAGAAAACTCGAAAGCCCATTCAGCTTTAGTAACCATTTTCCTGTAGGCGTAGTCATTCCCCAAGCAATTAAAACTTTTCTATTAATTCTGTTATTAAGAGAAACCTCAGAGACTTCACCGATAAAATGCAATGGTAGACAAATGATATTAATCATTAACTGATTTTGAAAAAAATGCCTTTTTAAATTTTGGCAAAGAATGTGGAGTTTCAAGTCAGAATGTCTTAATTTTGTCTTACATTTACTACTTGATAATACTGTGATTTTCAGTAAGATTCTTAACCTCACTTTGTTTCGGTTTTTCTTTCTATACATTATATTAACCACATCAGTTAATGCAGTAAAGATAACCTAAGGGGGTGTGTTGATGTTGCATTAAGGGATGAAAACAAATGGAAAAGTACTTCCTTCTGAATCAATCTGACTAAGAATCTTTAATTTTTGCATGAGCCTCCATCTGCCTGTGGTTAGCAAACTATCTGAAAACTCTGATCTCTGTCCCTCTGTCTCTCTAGCATATTATAAGTCATTGAAATTCAGTTTTACATGCTTGCACAGGCTGCTTCTTAATATTAAGATATCAGTACACAGGGGCATATTCGAACATCTGACTATCCTACTTAAATTTTCTGGCCACGATCAGACATTTGTGAATTTTTCTTACCTTAGCAACTTACAGTAGCTTATTCTTTATTTCTCAAAGGTTGCCTATGCATACCTGTTCATTACTTTAGTAAGCTTTCATGCAGATTCTCTGATTACAAATCAGACACAAATACCCAGAACAAAATTAAATCTCCCAGAATTAAGTGATAGGCATCTGACTAATAGTAGGGGTCTTATTTTTAAAATCACGTGTTAAAGTTAAGAGGCTGAACTTCATATTCCAACGCTGACATGTGCAGAGTTTTCAGTCTGTCTTTCCTATTCTTACAACAAACTAAAGCTGAACAAAATGAAGACTAAGGTGTCTCATTGCATTCACAAGTGAACCATGATGACAGGCACGTTGTCATCCCAAATTCTGACAAGGCTGGCAAACTCAGAGTGACACAGCCAAGAGCTATTACCTGGAAGAGAAGCTGTGGGAGCCATATGCTGGTTGGAACATTGTCACAGTAATTTTGATGAATTGCTTGGGACTGAATCTGCATTAGTGTGAGGATGAGAGGCTTATCAAGCTGTAGTCTTACTGGAACATCACAGGTTCATGGACTGTAACTAAGATCCTCTACTAAAAAATTCAAGAAAGCTCTGAGAAATACAGCCAGGTTCAGTGCAACTGATAATTCTGAGCTTTGCCCAGACCCTCATTCACAACAAAACCTTCTGGGGAATGTGCTTGGTTGGCTGGGACTTCTCCCTGGAGATAGAAATGGAGATTTATTTATCCAGTCCATCTAGCTTTTCTGACTTAACCCAAAAGTGTTGTTAATTCTGATGATTCATTGTCTGGCAATTGAAGTTTCATGGAAACACATTATGAATGTTGTAGCTAGCTGAACAGCTAGGACAATGGAGAAACATTTGTGAGTGTTGTGCTTTCAGACACAGGTCCACTAGAAATGAGATGGAGTCAACAGGTCAAATTCTAGAGCCCCTTTTCCCCCGTACATTCTCATCATACTGTCACTGTACTCTAAGAATCTATCTGTAGCTTACGCCTGAAAGAATTGAAAGTCGCAGACCCTCTCTGAGAAGGAATATTAAAGGAACTGAAAATCTGTAAGAGATAAATAGAATATCTTGTAGTTCATTTCAGGTGGCATTCATAACTACAGAAGGCATCATTAACACAACACAGCAAATATTAAACTAAACTAGAACAATTATCACGAATCATGTACTATACAAATCAACCTCGGTTCCCGTTCTCCAACTCATTACAGTTTTCAGTAACAGTAATAACAATAAAATTACATGATATTACCAAAGGTAAAATTAAAACAGAAACAAAAGAGACAAAGCCAACACTGAAACCATGATTTAGTCATTGGAATTGATGGTTGAGAAGTGTAAACTATGTTTGCTACAGCCATTAATATTTAACACATCTGCTGGTAGACACAAAGGATATGAAAAAGCTGAGTTATACAGGCAGAGGGATGTAACTAGGTAATAACCAAAACTAAACATAGGTTTCATTGCATACACACATGAATGCCTATGAACAAAGAGAAAAACAATTAAAGGTAACAATAGGAACTATTAAAATTAAAACACTATGGAAACAGAATTTAAGGAACAGGTTAAGCAGTAAACTGTCTGAAAAAAAAATACTGGTGAGAGTCTAGGTATGTATCATTGTAAATTTCCCAAAGTGTAATTCAAACAGAAAAATAAAACTAATCAGAGAATTGCTACAATGTCAACATATATTAAATATTCATAGTTGGAACATAGGAAAAAGAAGGAAGTCAGGGATATAAAAAATAAATACTTGAAATAATAATGGCTGAAAACGTAGGAATATTAATTACAAACCACCGAAACTGGAGCAGAAAGCCCGGAGAGCGGAAGTAAGTACAAATGTATGTAGAACACCCAGAAAGCTGAGTGTGGTGTTACACATCTGAGACTACAGCCCCAGCACGTTCGCAATCTCGGAGAGTCACAGAAAATTTATCCAGCTTAGTCTATAACATACGTTCTGGACAGCCAAGACTACATAGAAAGACATCTATCAAAAAAAAAAAAAAAAAAGAAAAGAAAAGAAAAAAGAAAAAAGAAAAAAAAAGCTGTTTTCAAACTTCAACAAACTGCATTTATAAAATCTTGGGTAGGGTTAAAGAAGAGAAATGACGGTCACCACAAAAGCCAAAATCATCACCACAGTTAGAGAGACAGCATCTGAAGTAATCTATAATTGTTGGTGGTGGAGTCTTGCTTGAAATCCCAGCTTTCTCTTTTTTTTCATCTTATCTTCCATGCTGTTCTTCCCGGAGGACTAGTTTCTGTGTCCTTCTGAAATGCACATCTTATCTACTAATCCAGTTCATTTTTTAATATCATGTTACTCCTTACAACCTGTTTCTCTACCGTAGCCTTACCAATCCTGATGGTTTACCCAGATTGACCTATTATGGGTTATCAAGCAGCTTGCCCAATTGTAGTATAGGACATATTTGTGCTCTTACTTTTTAATGTCCCTTGGATAATTCTGATTTTGCTGAATAGTCCCCCCCACCCAAAAAAAGTGGGGATTCCTTTATGAAAGAAAGGATCAGTTTCTTGATATTATGCTAGTAAATACATGATTTTCCATTAGAGGTCACTATCGGAGCAATTTAAATAAATATTTATAGATTCAATAACTGTGCAATACATTTCTACCTTCCACCAGGCAACTTTTTTTTTTGTTTTCTGTTTGTTTGTTTTTAAGGAACAAAGACAGGCTGTAATCCATACAGTTTACTTGGGTATAGGCTTGTGCAAATGAGTATGCACACTGAGCAGGACAGGAGGTGACAGAGGAGTGCACAGGACAGGTCAAAGATTATCTCAAGGAAAATAATGCAAGGAAAGCGTTCACAGCATGACAACTATAGAGAGTGAGAGCCTTTGCTCTTTGTTGACAAGTGCCTACAAAAGTAGAACTCAGCAACTGTTAATAATAATTCACTCCATGAAGGAATATGAGTTGCCAAAATATGAAGGTGGGGAATGTGTGTCAGAGGAAAAAGTGCAGGTCAACAAAAACATGTAAGTTTATCCAGATTGACAAAATATTTATGCGTCCTCACTGGATTGTAAAACCTGAAATTTCTATCATTTTGATTGTGGACACTTTAAAAAGAGACCTTTAAGAAGCAAAGTGTTTGAATATGGAAAAGAGCTTTGGCTATTATGAATTCATGACCTACTCATATAAGACAGAAGAATAGCATGTCATCCCTGAAGCCACGTTGTGGCTACACAAACTGTAAATAGACCTTCTAGATCATAATCGTGTCTGTGTTCTCACAAAATTTGATTTGAAAGAGTATGAAATAACTTGGTTTTACAACGAGGATAAATGTCTAAATTATACCTAAGATATAGAAGACCCACCCTTTGATTGGATAGGTGTAGGGGAGCCATAAGTTACAATTGTAACCTTTCTCAATGTGGTAGTAATATAACATAGACATTATTATGTTTGGGAAAGGGGCGAGTATTGTTTTGTTCACTGTGGTTAAAAAAAAAAAAAAAAGACAGAAATGATACATTTTATCAGACTCTTGTTTCTGCCATTTCTAGCAATAGCCAGCAGGTGGTATCAAACAATTTTACATTTTTCCTCTTGCAGTTTTTGCTTCAGATTATTGAGACTTTTTCTCCCTAACCTACTATACACACCAAACCTCCTCCCTCCTCTTTCTGTGTCTTTGTCTCTCTATCTACCCCTTTTGCCCCTCCCGCTTCCTCTCTCACTGCCTATATCTCTCCCTCTCTACCTCTCTTTCACACACAAGAATTTTATATTATGTTTATTATTTACTTTCTTAAATTCACTTAACAGGCTGTTAGTATTTCTTCATATGCACACATGCACCTTTCTAAAACAGAAGACCCAACTTTGTACTCTGTTAATTTATTTCAACGCAATAGCAACACTATTTTAAATCCTTACTTAAAAAAAAATAACAAAACTGATATAAAACAAAAGAAGCACTGAAGAAAACCCCCCAAGATCACAGGTCAGAACTCAGACCTCTGACAGTGGTCATTAGTCCCTGTGTGGTGTTGAAACTACTCTCTATGATTCGACTTTTTCCTCAGTTAACATATCTTTTACCCCAGTGCTTTAGAGTTGCTTCACACAGGGAACATTTACTCAAATACAGGGAGTAGAATATGAATTAAACATAGGAAGTTTTGTGACTATTTACACTGTAATATAAAATGACATTAGGATATACAGAAGTTAGGGTGAGATGTGGTCTTTGTAATCATCATCCACATGTTCACACATATGCAGATATTTTAACTGATGAAGTACTTTAGGGTACTTGACTTTACATGCTACTGAGAAAGATCTTGTTTTCCCAGAGAAGATATGCATTGTAAGGTGACACCAAGGTGAGAAGGAGGAGCACTGATGTAAAGTTATGGGAACACTCATTTACACAGTGCATGATGAGCTAGCAAGATGCCATTGCTGGAAGACACTGCAAAGTTTTTGAGCTTTCCAGATAAGTGAATCACTTCTTAATGTTCAGCTCTTTCTGTTTACATTGTAATGAGAACCATCTGGGTTGAACCATTAGACAGAAAAGCTGGCATATGAAAATCTCATCCTTGTAGTAAAAGGGGAAAAGGGAGAGATGACAGGAGGAATGCACTTTGCACATGAAGTTAGCAATGCCCTTGTCAAATTCAAAACTCTTTTGAAAGCAAATAAAGGGTACATAAGGAAAAGCTTTGAATATGGTAAAAAGCTAATGTCTGCATGGAAGATTCATATTGAAATGGCTGCTACAGTGTATTCACTTCAGTAAATGGACCTGACACTAGTGTTTGATCTAGGAACACAAGCTTAAAAAAAAAAAAAAAGAGCTTATGGTCCTCAATCACTTGAACTTGAATTTTTAAAAATTAATGGAAATACAGTTACATCATTTTTCCTTCCCTTTCCTCCCTCCAAACCCTCCTATGTCTCCTCCCTTTAATCCCTCTCATCCACAACCCAACTTCCTCACAATTTGATGAACTTTTTTTCCTTTAATTGTTGATATATATATATGTATATATACATATGTATTTACATACATATGCCTATGTGCACATGCACTTTCTCTCTCTCTCTCTCTCTCTCTCTCTCTCTCTCTCTCTCTGTGTGTGTGTGTGTGTGTGTGTGTAACCAAGTAACCACAAGCTTCTGAATCCAAACTGTTTGACTTATGTGCATGTGACTTCAAGGTTGACCAACTAGAGATAATCCTCAGGCCGGTCTAATTTTCTTCTCTTAGTAGTCTTTAGTGGCGTGCAGTTCTTTGTCTGTACCTAGGTCACCATGGCATTCTCCCTTTCACTTTAATGTCAAAAAAATGATACTATCATTATCTAGGTCTTGCTTAGGTGGCTGTACTGTTGAGGTATTATAGGTAGAGCTTCATCGTCATTTCAAGGAGAAACAATCTCACTGCTGATTATCTGGTTCTCCGACTCTCACATTCTTTTTTTTTTTTTAATTTTTATTTTTATCAGTTACATTTTATTAATTCTGTATCCCAGCCGTGCCCCGAACCCTCGTTCCCTCCCAGTCCCTCCCTCCCTCCCTCATCACCACTGTGCCCCTTTCTAAGTCCACTGATAGGGGGGACCTCCCCCCATTCATCTGATCCTGTTTTATCAGGTATCTTCATTGAGTTCCTGTTAGAAATAGTCCTTGTTCCCCTCACTTTGGGAAACCAATTGGTTACTGAGCTACCACAGGCTACATCTGAGCGGAAGTTCTAGGTTATATCCATACATGGTCCTTGGTTGAATGTCAGTTTCAGAAAAGACCCTGTGCCCAGATATATTTGGTCTTTGTGGAGCTCCTATCCTTTCCCCATCAGACTAACTCCCCTTCTTTCTTATGATTCCCTGTACTCTGCCAAAGGTTTGGTCATGAGTCTTTCCTCATTTAGAAAGACAGATGGGACGTGCATTGAACGCATGACAGGGGTCTACTGAGCGCATCTGAAAGCCTCTAACTAGCAGTGTTTTCAAAGCAAAGACTCATGATCTCACATTCTTTATACCTACTCTTCTGTAATGTTCTCTAAGCCTTATGTGTGGGAGTTGTCTTGTAGATGTTTTCCCTGAGCCTGGGTTTCTCAGGATCAATTGATCTCTGAATTATGACTGGTTGCCGTTTCCTACAATCGTCTCCATTTGCTACAAAGAGAAGCTTCTTTGATATGGGGTGAAAGAACACTTCTCTGTGCGTATAAACATAAGCTCTGGAAAGCAATTAGGAGCTGTGCTTGTCTAAAAGTGATGGTAGTATATATGCCTCTAAAATCCATCACTGCACTAGTTTCTAATAATTGGCTAAATTTTTAGGAGCAGTCACAACTTTCTTCCTGTTGAGCAGGCCTTAAGTGTAAATGGCAGCTGTCAGTTACCATCAAGATATGCATACCACTATGCACCTTTAGGGATAGCTTACCGTGCTGGTAATTGTTATAATACCTTGTTGTCATAACACCATAAAATTGTTGATGGATTATATGTCCATATGAATTCAGGGTTGACCTTGGGAGACCTTGACAGCTCATAGAGTGCTTTCTGGAGCTATGGAAGACAGACTGCAGTAAAGGGGTTCTCAGGTTAGGTCTAGGTCAAGTAGACCTGTGTTTGTAGTATCTGGAATCTTCAGCAATAGAGTCGTACTTTTAATCTGCACCAAGAAACGAAGGAAAACAACAAGAGTGGTTTGTGAGTTAATTGGACTACTCTGACTTATAATTTGTGTGATGGTTTCTCATAACTGACTAGGGGTTTGTAAGTCCATGGCTCTTGTGTGAAACATTGGCAACCCATGTGGCCCATATGTTTATATATGTATATGTACATGTGTATACACATATACATATGTATGTATTAATGTACTATAAAAGGTTTTAGATCAATATAAATCTTTTCCTTGAGACTTTATTTAACATCTGTCAAGTTATTTGTACTTCTTCTTCCTTCTTCTGTTTTTGATTTTTTTCTTACTTCCCAATAAAAGTTTGGCTCAATTTTCCCTGTTTTCCCCCATTTTTGTTACCTTTACCCTATTTCCCTTTCTAGGTCACCCCTTCATTTCTCTATTAACTTAAGTGATTTTTTTTCAGTAGGTAAAGAGTTTAACATTAGTGACTATTAACATCTATTATTTGTGAGGAAACATAATTAATTGGAAATGAAAGATGCTATTATATGCCCATTTTGAAATTAATTCATTTATTCTAATCAAAAACCACCCCCAAAAGCAAACAAACTAAACACAAAGTATATCGCTGCAAAAAAAATTATAAAAATTAATAATAAATTTTCTTAGCTATCAATTGCAACAGGTTACTAATGTTATCCTCTTAGAATCTGCCCTTATAGATTTTTATATTTTATTTTATTTTTTATTTATTTTAATTAGTAATATCTATTTATTTATTTATTTTTATGTACTTATGTACATCACATGCAAGTCTAGAAGAGGGTGTCAAATACTTTGTAATTGAAGTTATAAATAGCAATGAGCTGCCATGTTGGTGCTGGGAGCTGAACCCAGATCCTCTCAATGAACAAGTACTCTTACCCACTAAGTCATCCCTCTAGTCCCTCTTTATTTTTTAAAAGTACAAAAAGAAAAAGAGAAAAATGAGGATGGGTTGTTTAATGGGGACATTACTTTGTGTGTGTATTTTTGTCCTTAAACGAAGATAAGCCACATGGGTGACAGAAAAGCCCTGGACCACCTACAAAAACTCCTGCATCAGTCATGAAACACTTCTTTTTAAATTATAGGTCGGATTAGCCCATGTGCCTTCCAGAACAATATACACTGCCTCAGCTTCCCTCAGTTCCCTAATAGGTTGATGGTAAGCCCCTGTTCTGAGGAAATCACATACTTCAAACGCTAAACTCAGAAGATTTGAGCTATATGTTACCTGAGAGGCTCCTTGCAGTCTGGCTTCCATAGTACTAGAAAGTACTACATAAGCTTCCAAGGGAAGGAAGCCATCAACAGTCCTACTTTGCTAAGACAGCAAGGAACTCTAACACTGACCAGTTTGGTAAGCCGTGCCTCAGGGTAAAATAGAACCAATCATATCTTGATAGTAACTGACTGCTGTCATTTAGACTTAGGCCTGTTCAACAGGATGGAAAACCATGAGTGAAATAAGGAACCTAGACAACAACCCAGGGCTGGTGAGGTCAGAGACCTTAGAGGAGAAACTTTTACCACCGAGTTTCTAGACCAACACAATTGTTGGCTTCATTCCAGAATGTGTGCTTATACCCACAGATAAGCATTTCTTTCACTCCATATCAAGGAAACTTCTCTTTGTAGTAAATGGAGACCCTTACTGAAAACCACAACAGATCATAAAGCAGATATACAGATCTTGGGACACCCAGCCTTAACACAACCTCTACACCTAATTAGGGAATCTCTGAAGAGGGGGCAGAAAGATTACAAGAGCCAGAGAACCAGGAAATGTACTGTGAAATTGTTTCTTTTAGAAATGACAAGGAAGTTGTACCCAAGATTCTTCAACAACATGGCTGCCTAAATAGGACATGGATAGTGATATCAATAGGCATGCTGAAGTGGTGGAAAAGACTTTTAAGTGGCCCCACCCATACACAAAAAAATACTACAGAAAAAAAATCTTGAGAGAGGGAAAGTAAGTCTCTTTCATGATTGAGCCACTTGTTGTTCAACTAATCCAGAGTGATCCACCCTTACATTATACACAAACAAGCCATACACTACTGAATTTAGAAACACACACACATATATGTATATATGTGTGTGTATTTATGTGATTTGTGTATATATATGTATATACGTATGTATATATACATATATACATACATAAATGTATATATGTGTGTGTGTGTGTGTGTACAGCAATCGAGAAAAGCACCAATTTAAGATGAGAGTATTAAGAGGCAGGGGATGTGGAAAAATAGAAGGAGAGATAAGAGGAGGTAAATGAAGTTATATTTTATTTAAAATTCTTAATATAAGAATAAAATAAAATTAAATCAACTAAAGAAAAATATGTAAAAATTCAAATTATCAAATAATTTTCCAGCTGACGTTTTATTATAAAAATAATAAGATCTAGTTGTTTTTTAATATTAGAAAGAATTAAGCATCTTCTTTAAGGTCCTCCTTGTTGTTTAGCTTCTTTAGGTCTGACTAAGGATGATCTTTTCTAATTCCATCTACTGGCTTTCAAATTTCATGATTTCTTCGTTTTTAATTGCTGAGAGCAGTATTCCACTGTGTAAATGTACTACAATTTCTGTTTCCATTACTCCACTGAAGGATATCTAGTTTGTTTCCAGATTCTGGCTATTATGAATAAAGCTGCTATGAACATAGTTGAGCAAATACCCTTGTTGTATGGTTGAGAAATTTTCAGATATATACCCAGGAGTGGGTATAACTGGCTCTTGAGGTACTGTTATTGTCAATTTTCTGAGAAAGTGACAGATTGATTTCCAACTGGTTATACAAGTTTACATACTACCAGCAATGGAGGAGAGTTTCTCTTTCTTTACATCCTCTCCTTCATGTGTTGTCACTTGAATTTTTCTCTTAGGCATTCTGATGAGTATAAGATGGAATCTCAGAGTTCTTTGATTTGCATTTCTCATTCAGAAGGGTAAACAGGATAGATACCAGAAGCACTAGAAGAGAGAGAACAGGTTAGGAGCCTACCACAGACATCCTCTAAAAGACTCCACCCAAAAGGGTATTGAAGCAGATGCAGAGACTCACAGTCAAACTTTGGACAGAGTCTTCTGGAAGAAGCAGGAGATAGAAAGACAGAGAGGAGACAGGAGCTAGAAAAGGCGACCAACAAAGCCAAAAAAGTGTGACCCAGAGGGGACTTCAGAGACTGATGCATCAACCAAGGACCATGTATGGAGAGGAACTAGACCCCTGCTCAGATGTAGTCCATGGGCAGCTCAGTCTCCATGTTGATTCCCTAGTAAGGGGATCAGGAGTGTCTTTGACATGAACTTGGTTGCCTGTTCTTTGATCACTTTTCCCTGGCAGGGTGACCTAGCCAGCCTACAAAGAAAGAGGATCCAGGCAGTCTCGAAGAGACATGATAAGCTAAGGTCAGAGAGTAGAGGAGGAAGACTTCCCTTGTCAGTGGACTGGGGGAGAGTGATGAGGGGGAAGAGAAATGAGGGTGGAACCAGAAGGAGATTAGGAAGGGGGCTATAACTGGAATACATAATGAATAAACTGTTAAAAATGATAATAATAACTAATAAATAAATAATACAGGGAAATATGTAAATCTATACGATAATGTAGAAAAGCAGCAAAATAATAAAATTAGTTACATTTCATTTCTACTTCCAATTAGGATATTACATTCTCTCTAAAATAATTGCTGTTTTGTCCTGTGTGTTTTATTTTACTGAGTTTATTGATATATATCTATATTGACATACAAACACAACTGAATATGTTTTCATTACATTTAATTAGCATAATTTCCTTAACCAAAATATCTCCTGGACATAATTACAATCAGCTTATAGCTTTATTTTCTCATTGCTATGATTTCCTGTTGCTCATACTGCAAGTAGTCAATAATATTTCAATGTCTCTGGCAATTAAATGTCAATTTGTGTTATTTTCTTTCAGAAATGTATACACACGATTGTCTTCCTGAATTCTTTAGTCCATATCCTATTGGTAACACAGATTTCTGAAAATATTGCTACATTATAAAAATAAGGATAATTAAAAAAAAAACACATTTAGTGAACCAGACTTTGTGTTAAGTTCATACTTATCTTCACCATATTATACCGAAATAATTACAAATTATGTTTGATTTCTACCTGAGGAAAAACGAAACCTTTTATATGACTTGATCAGATTATTCAGTTAATGACAAACGTCGATACTAGCCCATGAAGTCTGCAAGGGAGGCCATCCGAGGACCTATCCTCTGTTAACCAGTGATCCACAAGGTTTTGTTTTTCTAGAAGAATTGCAGATGTCACAGGGTAAATTCCCTGTGACATCTGCAAACAATAAACAGGAGTTCTGAGATTATAGCTATTCATAAAAGCCATTTTTTTAAAACTAGCAAAATTTATGAAAATTAACATTTGCAGAGCTTTGCAAATTACCTAACTGCAGCACTCCAGGGTACACTTATTTAAGGAAGTGGTAGTTGAGTTTTGTTGATAATAATAAGCTTTGAGATGTGTAGTCTCATTGCACACTTCCTAGCTAAATGTAAACTATAAAAATAATAGACTGCCATCCTGAAAATAGAGAAAGTAAAACAGATTATTCAGAGATAGTGAGTAGGAAAGAGGGATGGCTTATGTGAATAAAATCCTTGCTTGCTGTAAGATAACTTGATTTCCAATCCCATGTACAAATAGGGTGTCTGAAACCCCAGTGGTAGGAGGTAAAGACAGAAAGATTTTCAGAGGTTCACTGTCCAGCCAGCTTTGTCAATTGGTGAATTCCAGATTCAATGTGACACCCAGGCTCACAAAGGTAAGGTGGGGAAAGCTAGTGGAAGATCTCTAAGGAATCTTCCAGCCTCTACAGTGAATACAAGAGTATTTGCACATGCAGTGTGTACATGCATACAATATATACATGAACACACACACCTATTTATGCTCAAAAGAGAATTAGCTTTGTGTGAACTTTATGGTGAATCCCTGGAAGACCCCACCAATAATATGTATTTGTTTTCCCAAACAAAGTGGGTGAGGATATTCAGTGAAATCATTTCCAGGCAGAGGCTTTAGAGTTTAGACTTTCTCAGGGCTACAAAAAACTATTCGGGGTGAACTATGAACTAATCACAAATACTGTGAGGGAAAGCTTGAGAAAGGGTTGTACATAAGAGTTGTGGAATGCACTGGCATATTTCTTGGAGTCTTTAAGGTCACATACTGCCAAAGTTGTATGTGTGTTTAGGAGACACCTAAACAAAATCCAATGTTCTCACTTCTGCTTGTCCTTAAGAATCTATAGGATTCTTCTTCGAATGTTGATAAAACAGTGTTCGTGTGTATTGAACTATATACATGGAGCTGCTCGTAGAAGATTAAATTCTTTTCATTTTTAGGCATTTAAGGAAAGCTCTGTGAATTCATAAGAGAGATGTATATCAATCTAACAAACAGAGTTCACTGGTCCCAAACTAAGGTGTGAATACAAATATATGGATGACGTTAGGACAATACCCAACAAAACAAAAAAGCAAAGCTGATGTTTGACATGAAAGAGGCACTCAACAGGATTATCCTTTAACAATTCTAAATAATGATGGAGACCCAAAGACACTGAGATCTCATATTCAGTGTGTTGAAATAAACTGTCACCCAATAATTCCAATCAAAACCAAGTTTAGTAATGTAAGCCTAAATGAAATATTCTTCTAATCAGAATAGTGACAAAATAAAATAATGTAAATATGTGAAATAAATATATGTATGTTATGCCAGATTTTATTCTCAGCATCTACTTCACCTCAAATATAAAAAAGTAGAGTAAATATTGTCATTAGCATACCTTGAGCAGAGTATCATCAAACTGAATGAAAACAGGATGGATAATAACTAAAATCAACAGAAGAAATAATAAAAAATCAACAGTCAACATTGCTCTGTGAACAATGTGAAAACTAGTAAATATGTATTTTTCCTTTAGCATCTTGTTTGTCTAGATTTTGAAGTGAAATACAATGTGTGAATTATATATGTCTATAAACAAGCATAGAAAGATAATGGTATAATTGGTGATAAAATTACCTTAAGCCAAAATACGTATGCTGTTGATATTTAGTTGGCTTTAATGTAAATTATATTAATACAAATTTTAGTGCCCAAGATAACCACTAAGAAAACAGTTAAAAATACAATATTAAAAAGTATCCATTTGTTATGTTTCTTTTAACAAAATGGTTATCCATAAACTATAAATAGAGCATTCACTTTTGAAATCTGAACGTCTAAGATGAGGTGGGTCCATTTGCTTAGTTTCTAGTGAAGGCCTAATGGCATATGACATCAGAATGGCTAAGAGTGCTTCCTGAAAAAAAAAATCGATAATGAGACAGAAAGCCAAGGCTATTCAAGGACATGATTTGAACCCTCCCTCTCGCCCTGGGACATGTGCTCCCTGTCCTCTCTCCTCCTTTCTCTTACTCAGTCTGTCTCTGCAGTCTTGCCCTCTCTTTCTCTTACTGGCTTGGCCTCAGTTCGACTCTCCCATGCATTATCTTAATGCATTTTGTGAGTTCTGTCCATGTAGCCCAGTCCTTGTCAAACTGCCCCTTCCTTTAAGAGATTCCATCACTTCAACCATATTGTAGATTCTAGCATCTAAAATTTGAAGTACACTGAAATAATACCCAAGCTGTAGCTTAAAACAAAAGAAAATTAATGTGTTAAACAGTACTGCAAGGAAAATGTCATTTCATTTTTGTTTTTTGTTTTGTAGGCTTATGCATACATACAGTTCTGCATTTGCATGTATCCATTTGTCCATTTGAGCAAAATGCTGAAAGAAAATATCAGTCAACCTGACATCTTTAGATGTATTGCTTTGAAATCATGTGTTTCTATTGTAAAAGTCTATTTTTAAAATATTTTTTCACTCTTTTTATTTTTTTAGTTAAAGAAATTAATATTCACTTTGTAAGCCCCTGTCACCCCCTCTCTCCTCCCCTTCCAATCCCACCCTCCCTCTTCCTTCTCCACACATGCCCCTCCCCAAGTCCGCTGATAGGAGAGGTCTTTCTCTCCCTCCTTCTGACCCTAGTCTATTAGGTCTCATCAGGACTGGCTGCATTGTCTTCCTCTGTGGCCTGGTAAGGCTTCTCCCCACTTAGGGGGAGGTGATCAAAGAGCAGGGAAATCAGTTCATGCCAGAGCCAGTCCCTGTTCCCATTACTATGGAACCCACTTTTTAAAATATTTTTAATTACACTTATTTACTAATTATTTGTGTGTGTGTGTGTGTGTGTGTGTGTGTGTGTGTATGTGTGTGTGCGCATTCGTGAGTGCATATGTACAAATAGCATAGGTTGAAGACAGCTTGTGGGAATTCATTCTCTTCTTCAACAATGAATCCCAGAAATTGTACACAGATCATCATCAGGCTTGATGGCAAGTACCTTTGTTCTCTGAGCCATCTTGCTGGCTTTCTGAAAGCATTTTTAATAACAACAGCCAGCAAGATCAGTTTATTTTCCACCTTCACTACCACATTTTATGCACTCACTCATGATTGAATGGAATAATTGCTGTTTTCTACTACTGATTTTCTTGTGCATGAGGGAGAAATGGTATTTTATCCCAAGGAAAAGTGAAACATAAAATAGTGCCCAAATCTTCAAATTACCGAAATCCAAGCACATTTCTTTTATCTTAGTTAGGGTTACTATTACTGTGATGAAAACACCAAGACCAAAATAACTTGAGAAGGAAAGGGTTTATTCGGCTTACTTTTCCTTCACCGTTCATCATTGAAGGAAGTCAGGACAGGAGCTCCAACAGGGCAGAAACCTGGAGCCAGGAGCTCACACAGGCCATGGAAAGGTGCTACTTCCTTGCTTGCTCTTCAAGGTTTTCTCAGCCCACTTTCTTATAGAACCAGGATATCCAGTCCAGGGCTGGCACACCAACAATGGGCTGGGCCTTCCCCATCAATCACTGATTAAGGAAGTGCCATAAAGGCTTGTCCACAGCCAGATCTCACGGAGACTTTTTTTTTTCTTTAAGATTTATTTCTTTTTCTCTCATGTATTGCATCCTGACTACAGTTACCCCTCTCCATCTCCTCCCAGACCCACTTCTCACCTCTCCTTTACCCCATATCCAACCCTACTCCATTTTCCTTCAGAAAAGAGCAGGCCTACCAGGGTTATCAATTGAACATGGCCTAACAAGTTACAATAAGACTAGGCATAAACCCTCATATCAAGGTTGGAAAAGGCAAACCATTAGGAATAAAAGAGTCCCAGGAGCAGACAGAAGAGTCAAAGGTACACCTGCTACTGCTGTTATGAGTCTCACAAAAGGACAAAGCTACACAACTGTAACATACATGTAGAGGACCTAGCTTAGACCCTGTGAGCCCATGAGCCCTGGTTAGTTGATTCTTTGGGTCGTGTTGTTATGGTATTCTTGACCCCTCTGGAGGCATTTTCTAAATTGAGGGTCTCTTCTGTCAAATGGCTTTAGCTTGTGTCAAGTCGACATACAGCTGTGTCGCACACCTTCATACTTCCTTTTTTGGTGCTGTGGATTAGACCTGTGGTCTTGCCCATGCTTGCTCCGGTATTGCTGCGTGACATCATCAAACTGTTTATTTCCTTTTTCTTTCAAATATCCCCCATATACAGTTAAGCTACTGTTGGACTTTCAGTTGATTATAGCCTTTAAATGTGAGTTGCCTGCCACCAGCAAAAAAAAAAAAAAATCATATTTATGATTTCTTTTTTAATCATTGTTTCATATGCACAGAGAGATGGAAGGGGAGAAAGAGAAAGCCTGTTGAGTCCATTTAGTCTTGCTTGTATGTGTATGTGTTTAGAACTGAACACTGAAGATTAGATTATCTGTCAGGAGCTTGTCTCTGAAGTCTGATTCTATTACTACAGCAGTGATCTCTCTATTTTCTTTTTTTTAATCTTGGAATGGGACTTTATGATTCTTTTAAAGTTTTGTTTTATAAAGTTTTGTTCTGAATTGGTATATTTTATTTCAGACAAAGTTTAAGTGATGCTACCCAAAGCCAAGTAAGCAGAGTTAATTCCACACTTACACAGTGATACTTAAAATGAAAAAGAACATCTTAATTACTTCTCAATCATAACCCTGCTGTAATTACTGTGGTGGTTTGGTCAGGTGCTTTAGCATGATTCATCTAAATAAAACAAATCGGTATCATTATGAGGTATTGTGGATGAGTTTTTAAATTAATGCTGATGAGTAATAGGTCACTCTAAAGGGCCTGTGTCATGACTAATAGTGCTTCAGTATTAGCAGTCTTTTTAAATATCAGCTGTACTTAAGGGAAAATGGAATTAATGCAGAACAAAGTGAAAAGTATAGGTGCTTTCGGTGGATAGAAATGACAGAGAGAAAGGAAAGAATAACTTTGGGATACTCTCTTTTCTGATCACTGACTGTGCCTCTGGTTCCTGTCCCTTCTTTTACAGGGGTGACAACTGTTCTAACAATGACAACACTGAGCATCAGTGCTCGAAATTCTCTCCCCAAAGTGGCTTATGCCACTGCCATGGACTGGTTTATTGCTGTTTGCTATGCATTCGTATTCTCTGCCCTAATTGAATTTGCAACAGTCAATTACTTCACCAAAAGAGGATGGGCTTGGGATGGGAAGAGCGTAGTAAATGACAAGGTAAGCTCTCTTTTCATCTTATTTAAGAGAATTTTGCACACATACAAGCTTCTAGCAGAATTTCTCCTAAAATTTGATATTAAGAAGAAAGGTATTAGCTGGGCACAGTGGCTCACACCTGTAATCCCAGTGCTCTGTGAGGCAGAGGCAGGCACATCTCTGAGTTTGAGGCCCTCCTGGTCTACAAAGTGAATACTTGTCTACAAAGCAAGCTAAGGCTACACAGAGAAACCTTGTCTCGAGAGAGAGAGAGAGAAAAAAAAAACAGAAAAGAAAACATACAAGAAGTATCAATTTTTGAAAGTTTATTCTTGCCTGAAATCCATTAAGGGTGCTTTTTAATAGCAGCTCTTCTTAAAGCCTCTCCTTAGCACCTGTGCAGGTGTATGTCTGGTGGTGTTGTGTGTTACAATGGGGACTGCCTCTCCATCTCTGAAGTAAGCAGGGCCTCTTCTTAATCCTAATCATCCATTCTGAAGAATCTCAAGCTTATTAAAGCTGTCCATTGGCTCCAGCTCATAAAATGACAAGTAAGTTGATTGGAACCTGTGTCTGTCTGCTCAGGAAATTCATGCCTTTAGTCCACCAGCAATATATTATGATAAAGCTTTGAAAAGAAAAGCGAGCACTAATTTCTCCCACTGAAGACTTTATGGCTCTTTCAGTGTGTCAGTGACTCTTCATGCATCCATACCTCTATTACTACTTTGTAAAAGTGGAGGCACCATTTTTCATTTTCATATCATATGAAGTAAATATGTGGATACTGAAATATTTAAGGAATTTAAATTGCTCATGTGGTCTAATTGGGGAAACACTTTTAATATTAATCTTTAAGATTACTGATAGATACCTTTTCATATTTCAAGTACTGGGAGGCTAATGGGTATTTTTGTGTAAATATGCCGGTAGGTTTTTTTTTCCCTAATTTTATAAACTGATATATGACTTAGGAAAAGGCTTTGTATATATTATAATGTGATATAACTAGTTTTAGAACTAGAAGAAACTTCTATTTGCAATTTTTTTGAATACTATATTATATATTTTTTCATAAATTTGAAACACTTGTGGTTTGATTTTTGTCTCAGTTATTTTAATGTATGTAAATATTTATATATTTACATGTTACACTTTGATGACACAGAGATTGAATGTTGTAGTTTTATTTTCTAAACAATTGTTCTATTTTCTCTTTCACAAACTATAGAAGTTCTAATTATAGTAGCTAGTTCATTTCTAAGTTGTGTTTGGCTACTAACAGAAGTAGTGATGAAAAGGACTTAATCCGTTTTCTATGCTTAACTTCTGGTTGATTCGAGCATTTCCATTACATTTCAATATTCATTTGTTCAGTTTCATTTTCCATATAGTGAATTGCTTTTCATTTTGTTTATCTGGGTTCTTCACTTTAGCTATATTGGTATATACTACACTTTCTCACTAGATGACATGGCTAGGAGAGCACACCGTAGGCTCTTTTAAAGGTTTTGTTGAGTAAAATATTTTTATTGTAAATATTGCAGTACATCAATGAGAGAACCTATTTATCTTAACTGAAAGGTATGAAAAACTTTATAATAATGGGTTTACAAGTGTATTCTGTTCACTTTCTTCATTAAAATGAAATTGGAGATATGTTCCCTTAACTTACCTTTAAAATAAGTAGGTTCATAGAGCTGAAAAGAAATCAAGTAGAGTGCCATGAGGTGACCACCTTCCCAGAAGACACTTCGCTAAACCCTACCTTCTGCTTCAGTTTTCATGAGATTTAATTTTTAAATAATAGTTAATTCAATTTCAATAATAATGGGAAATAATAGTTTTCTTCAAACACAGAGGTTTTGTCCATTCACGGTCAGTTGTCTGCAGGCAGTCCTTTGCTTTGGCATTTATAAACATGAGTAAATGCAGCTGTATTGTCAGTCAATACGAAGAACATCCAGAGCTTAATCAATGTTTTATAAAATACAAAAAAATAATTGCCGTATTAAAAAAAACTTAGAGATACATGTCTATACTATGTGTTGAAAACAAGAAATGTGTCTGTAAATTTATATGTCTGAAACTTAGACTTTACATACAAGATTATGAACAAATGATATTTAATGATTTTTATGTTTCAGCTACTTTTGAGCCCTAAGATCTTGATAGATCTTTATACCATGTTTAGCCTCACTTGTGGCATTAGTGAAGAAAACTTCATTCTAAAAGTATACATCCAGACAAAGGGGTCAGATTCTAAAAGAACACATAGGTATCTGTTTATAGAACACCCAAGTACTTCTAAAAGGCTCTTCTGTAGCCTTACCCGAACTAATCTTCCACTTCTGTTGCTGACGCCTCTCCTGTTGCGTTCTAAAACTTATTCCATACATTGTTATTAGTTTTATCTGGTGAAAGTTGCCTTTTGCCATTTAACTGCCTCATTCATATTTTCCTGTTGAGAGACTTAGTTAACTTGCCATAAAGAAAATAAGGACCAACACCAGATGTACACCATCATACCCTCCCCAGAATTGACACTGCTTTCACCACCCAAACTTCCTGAAATGAATTCTCCCCTGTTATTCTTTTTACTTCAGGTCTTAGTCCTCTGTATCCTTAAATTCTTCCCTTCACTGCCTCATAACTGGTGTTCCCTAATTTAATACCATGTGAACTTTTCCATCTCCCCTTGGGATTCTTTCTGAGCCTTCCGCTGCTATGCTGAGGACATAGTCCTGGGTCCAGCTCGACAACGTTTTCTCTTTTCATTAAGAAATGCTTTTCAGCATCCTTTGCTCATACCCTGGCAGCTGCCACAATTCATTCCAGCCTGTGAAGTCCTTTGCCACAGTCAGAACGCATCAAGTTTCTCCATCGTGGTCATGTTCCCCGGAGAAAGTCATGTCAGCCTTCTTGGATGCTTTTGTTAGTTTCTAACTGTTTGCCATGTAGTTCTCAATGTCAAAATTGTACTGAAAATATTTGCAGAAACGTCTACAACAGTAGACACATCATCAATTCATTTGTTGTCAAAAAAAATCATGTAGTCCTTGCTCATTGACACAAATTTCAGTATTTAATATTTCTATTGAATATTATTTCCGATATTATTGGGTTCCATTAAGAGTATGCATGCTTTCCTGAGTTTTGGAAAAACCCTATCATTTTTCATAATTGAATATTTGCACCTTAAATCTGCCTGTCATCATAATGACAACATAGTTATTTTAATAAATCGTTTACTTCTGGGAAGTTGCAAAGTATCTTACATGTCATACACATTCAGTAAATGTGGCATGAATTATTGAAATATTACTAATTCAAAAATCTATAACAAATACGCTTGTCTTGTGGCTTACAATACACCAAGAATTTAATAGTTCATGTATGACCCTGAACCATATCATTTTTTTTATCTCCCAGCATCATATACCCATCTTCTTCCTTAACCATTTCCACCTGCCTCTAACACTGTAACCATTGAGAGATGCAGAGGCTGAGATATATCCATTCATTTCCAAATTTTGTGATAAAATGTCAAGAACTGGAGCTGGAGAAATGGCTCAGGATTTAAGAACAGTGGCTGCTCCTCCAGAAGAACAAGGCTTGGATTCCCAACATCCACATGTTGGTGGACAACTGTCTGTATCTGCAGTCTCAGGGGATCTGACACAACTCTTAGTGGCCCCCTAAGGCACTGGACATACAAGCAGTAGACTTGGATACACATGGGGAAAAAAAGACACCCATACACATAAAATAAATAAGTAAATATCTTCTTTTATTTTTATTAATTACAGTTTATTCACTTTGTATCCCCCCATAGGCCCCTCCCTCCTCCCCTCCAGGTCCCATCCTCCCTCCCCCTTCTTCACACATGCCCCTCCCCAAGTCCTCTCCTTCCTTCTGATCTTAGTCTATCAGATCACATCAGGAATGGCTGCATTGTCATCTTCTGTGGCTTGGTAAGGTTGCTCTCCCCTTAAGGGGATGTGATCAAAGAACAGGCCAATCAGATTATGTCAGAGGCAGTCCCTCTTCCCATTACTATGTAACCCACTTGGACACTAAGCTGCCATGGGCTACATCTGTGCAAAGGTTCTGTTCTAGGTTATCTCCATGCCTGGCACTTGGTTGGAGTATGAGTCTCTGGGAAGACCCCTGTGTTCAAATTTTCTGGTTCTGTTACTCTCCTTGTGGGGTTCCTGTCCTTTTTAGATCTTACTATTTCCCACTTCTTACATACGATTCCATGCATGTTGCCCAACAGTTGGCCATAAGTCTCAGCATCTGCTTTGATAGTCTACAGGGTAGAGCCTTTCAGAGGCCCTCTGTGGCAGGTTCCTAGGTTGTTTCCTGTTTTCTTCTTCTTCTGATGTCCATCCTCTTTGCCTTTCAGGATGGGGATTTAGCATTTTAGTAAGGGTCCTCTCTCTTGATTAGTTTCTTTAGACGTACAGATTTTAGTAGGTTTATCCTACGCTATAGGTCTATATGAGTGAGTATATACCGTGTGTGTCTTTCTGCTTCTGGGACAGCTCATTCAGGATGATCCTTTCCAGGTAAATGGCTTTTAATAAAAGAAAATACTCAAGGACTTAGAAAGTTGAGACAGAGTAACTGCTTCTGTCATGTGACTGATGAACTGTTTGTACCCCATGGGAAAATCTCTTGACTCAATATTCTTAACAGTGAAAGAGCACCATTATCTTCAATGCAGATTCACTCAGGTGTTCTCAGGCACTGGGATTCCTAGTGTTAGTGTGTAACTATGATGTCTGGAAATGTGTTACAAATAGGCAATAATCTAATAATTACTAAACATGGATAATAGCAACTCTACTCTCTTTTCCAAAAGACAAAGAAAACATCAACAGGCAAACAAAGAAAATCAAACCTCATGCTATTCTTTGTTCATGTTCTTCTTTCTATGCTCTTATCTAGGTATTTACCAGAAATTGATACCAAAGTCAGGGGCATGACAAAATGTTACATTCCAACAAATGGGGGACATTTTCCAGTATCTGACATTAACTCTTCTTATTATCCGTCTTACAGATCTCATGATGTAACTCACTGTTATTTTATCTATTTACTGCTTCTGATTTTTAAACATATTTTAAATACACATCATCATCTAAGGGGACAACTAATGATGCACATTAGCGCAAATTACTTAACTTTTCAGTTCTATAATGAATTACCGAAGGTAGAATTCTAAGACTAATATGTTTCAAAAATGTCATTTACTCACAGATTTCCTTACATGATGAAAGAGTAGTAGAATTTTCTAAAAGTATGTATTTATATGCCTGTAAACATCTTTAATTTACGTCTGGGGATTATTTCAGTAAAATTACTTAGTTAGATACAGACATTTCAGAAGTGTTGAAACTGAAATACACATTATCCAGAGTTGGTGCTCATATACATACCCATTACAAATTACAATTATTTCCCTCAAAATATTATGTGTCTTCATGCCTCTGACATTAGACATGCTACCTCTTCTTGGTGCGATATCCTCTTTTCTTGCCCAAGTTCAAAGTGTCAAAAACGTCTTATCTTATTTCCAGACTTATATAAATTGAACCCCTATATTGCTTTTCCAGAGCACTTGACATTAAATTGACTTGTATCAGTTCACTAAATTACTATTTTATTGTAAGTAATTCTTTTTACAACTAGATTTGAAAATTTGAGAGAACAATGGTTTGTCTTATTAGCTATTGCATCTTCTGTCACCTCATTTATAGACTGTCTAGCACATAACTGACCTTAGCTCTTTGTTCAAGCATTTTTAGTTTCAATTCAGTTTTTTTAAAGATTGATTTTGTTTATATATCTGAGACAGTAAGTTCAAAATTGCAAGAAAATAAATAATCTAAAGCACATATATAACAATATAGTACCCAAAATTTTGAAATGGGCCATTGTTTTTTTATTCACTTTATTAATTTATAGGTAACACCACATTTTAAAGTATACTTTTTTGTTTATTTTTAATTTTTGATTAATTTTTAAATTTCATTTTGTGTATGGATGTTTTGTCGGCATGTATGTCTGTGCACCAAAGGTGCATGATGCCCAAGGAGGCCAGAAGAGGACATCAGATCATGCAGAATCAGAGTTACAGATGGTTTAGAGTAGCAATGTGGGTGCTGGTAATTGAACCCATGTCCTCTGGAAGAGTAACCTGTGCTTTCACTCATTGAGTCTTCTCTCCAGCTTTTTTACCTCCAATTTTGACAACATCTTGTTCCAAAATAACGTGAGGTACTTTATTAAAGAGCTTATGTGATCAAATTATAATACTTTATCATAAAATTATAAAGTAGAAGTAAGAAGCAAGAATCAAAGAAAAACAAGTTTTAGTTGGCTCACGGGCAACAATTCCCAGCTACAGTAGTTGTGTTTTACATTCTAAGGTTTTTTTGCTCAGTGGATTTATAGGTTGGTTTGTGGTGTTATGTTTTTTAATCAAAAAGGAGAAAAAATAAATATTCATAAAGAAAAGATTTTTCTTATATGAGAATTGTTTTTATGATAGAAGTGACCTGGGTGCAGTGGGAGACAATGTCAACTTTTTCACAATAAATGCTGCAATAAATTTCATATTAATGTTTCTTGTGGTTCCCTTCAATAAATGCTGAAGGCATTGTACTAACACACAACTAAGTAAAGACAATTCTTCATGGATATAAACTAATATGGTCCAAGCATGTAACATTTTCATGGTCCAGTTTGAGCTTTAGAGTACTTAGAGAAGCAGATGGATTGTTTAACCTCCTCACACTTTTCTGTAAGTATAACTTTTCATAGTCAGGACGGTTAGTCAGTCAATGGTAACATCATCTGATCAGGGAACTTGTTTTATAAGTACTGGACCACAAACAAACAAAAAAACCAAAATTGATGAAAGGATAACGCATCATGTTAGAAAGAGCATACACTTGATTTTGTAAACCAAATTTTCTTCCTACAGTGCCTGTTGCATTGACTATTTGATAGTAATTCTCAGAAGCTTACTGTGGACCAATTTCTGAAACCACATGATAGTTATTTTCAATCATCTGCCAAGTCTCGCTTCTGATTGGCACCCAAATTTCAGCTAGCTAATTTATTCAGTGCACTAGCATGTTACTTTCTCTACTACATAAATGATGCCAAGTTTGTAAAACTGCTGTGTAAAACCTTTGGATTTAGCAATCAGGAGTCTTGTAGACTTGACATTTTAAAAATACATCAACAGTCTCCAGAGTAATAAGCTGAGAACATTTTGAATCTCATCAAATATATTTTTTACTTCTCATTTTTAATAATATTTTTCATTCTTTGAAAGTTCCATGCATGCATATTGATCACATCCATTCACCACCAGCTCCCTTTCACTTCCCATAGTGTCCCAACCCTGTCTCTCTCCCAGATAACATGTCTCTTTTTTGATTATTTTTTCTTATTAATAAACCCTTGCATCCAAGTATTGCTGCCTGTATGCTCTTGAGTGTGTGGCTCTCTACTGGCATAGGAGCGCCAGCAGCAGGCACATTGGAGAGTGTCTGTCCCTCTGTCCCTTTCTCCCCTCCAAGTGATAAGATTTGTTATATTCCTCTTTCATTTCATTTTGCTTCACAGACAACCGAGCTATAAACATATTGAATAACAGTGTGACAGTTTATTGCTTTTTAGCAAGAACTATTGAAATGTACCATTTGTTGACTGATCCAGCTTTGCTTGTACACAATCCAAACACATCTTGCCCAGCACCGCATATCAGCTGGGGTTATTTGTTCAGTGCTTATTCTTCTACAGCTCTGCATAGTGAAACTGGGAGCTTTGAGATAATAAGGTAGTAAAACTGCACATATGCTGTTGGCTTTAATCCTATCTCACAAAGTATTTATTTTGTCCTATAGAGCAGATTCCCTTATATTACCTTTTTATTTTATTTAAACTTGGTTTTTATTAGAATTTTGCCATTTTGCAAAGCATTTCTGAGTTTGATTTGGGCCAATAACTATGCTAATATCTCTGTGGGATGTTCTGTGTTTTCAGGCTACTTACAATTAAATGGAAAAAAAAAAGCGGGCAAAGAACATGCTATTATAGATACCAGTCCCAGAATGCTATGGCAAGACATAGAAGGCCGCTTAAGGCAAACAGTTGAAAGTGATGGCTCAAACACCTGGGCCCAGGGGGGTCCTGCAGAGACAGTGCTCCAACCAACGACCGTGCATGGAGAGGATCTAGACCTCCTGCTCAGGGGAAGCCCTTAGGTGGCTCAGGTTCCAAGTGGGTTCCCCAAGTGGGTAGAGAGGTTGTCTCTGACATGAGTTCAGTGGAAGGTTCTTTGCTGACCTCGCCCTGGGGGTGACTGCTTTGCCAGGTCTCAGAGGAAGATGATGCAGCCAGCCTTGATGAGACCAGACAGGCTAGGGTCAGATAGAAGGGGAGGAGGTCCTCCCCTATCAGGGACCTAGGAAAAGGGCATGAGGGGAGAAGAGGGAGGGTGGGTGGGACTAGGAGGAGATGAAGGATACAAAGTGAATAAACTAATTAATTAATTAGTTAAAATAGAAAGTGATGGCTCACTGAGTGTGACTAAAAGAGCAGTCTTTACTAACAGCAATGGTACAAACTAGTATATCTAACTTGAGAATAAATACTGGCTAATTATGAGATGTGGGCTGAATCGTGGCACCATTCATAGGTTGAGGAGTGAGCATGGGTGGGTGCCTTTGGCCAGCAAGTTGAGAGATTTAAGCTGAACTTACTTCTGAATGATTTCTGCTGTATTTACCAAAACAAAACAAAACAAAACAAAAACAAAATAAAGGGACGTACAGTGATGGAGTGCTGCAGAGAAGACTTTATTGGTCATGTTTTAGGTCCTAGTAGGTCTGGAAATTAGTAAAAAGTAACGCTGTTCAATTCACTTTACTTTCATGATTCTTTTTCTAGTTGAGTGCCTTCTTAATTTTTAATGTCACATTTTTAAAAGTTTGTTTTATACATGTAGCCTGGATTTGTATAATTCTGTTTTTCTGTTATAAGTCACCATGTGACAGAGGGTGACTTTCTCAGTGCCTTATCAGATGAATAAAATAATTATGTTAGACTATAGGGAAATAAGTAATAGGAAGACTGAGAACTTTCCTAGTTTTTCCACAGAATCAAAACAATATAGAGATATCACAAAATGTCTTCATGGCAATGAGTTCTTTTCAGAATAGTTAGCAAATAGATCTTATTTGATAGTATCCCTTCAAGTTTGTAAACATGAGTGAATGATTAAGCACCAAGAAAGCATAGCTAGAAGAGGTCAGTGTCTCCTGAAACATGGCACTGTGGTCTGTCTTGATTCATTCCTTAATAATATTCTAACATCTTTTTGTAATAAAGTGCCTCTCAGCTGTATTCTTGTTAATAGTAGTCAGTATTGAACAGGCCTAGGCAAAAGCTTCTGTTAATGGTTTAGAAGATGGATGTTTTTGGTAAAATGGCTGACAAATTTATTTCTTAAAAATATGAAAAAAAGAATGCTGTATATAACATATACATACATACATACATACATACATACACAGAAACATACACATATATTCTACTTTCAAAATAATTCCATAACATTTTTATTAGTTCTTTGAGAAAATCACACACGTGTGTAATATGTGTTTGATCATATCCTTTCTTTTTTTTCTTTTTTATTATTATCATTTAATACAATTTATTCAATTTTTATCCCGGCTGTAGACCCTCCCTGGTCTCCTCCTAGTCCCATCCTTCTTCTCTCTTTTGCCCCTATGCTTCTCCCCTAGCCCACTGATAGGGGAGATCCTCCTTCCCATCTATCTGACCTTAGCCTATCAGGTCTCATCAGGACTGGTTGCATTGTCTTCCTCTGTGGCCTGACAAGGCTGCACCTCAGGGGGACATGATCAGAGAGCCTGTCACTGAGTTCATGCCAGAGAAAGCCCCTGCTTGCCTTACTAGGGAAGCCAATTGGAAACTGAGTCTGTGGGCTACATCTGAGCAGGGGTTTTAGATCTTCTCCATACAGTCTCGCAGTGGCCACATCCACGAAAAAACACAGTTCTCCCTTCTTCATGACCACCAACTGCCAGGATCACCTCAGCTAGGATGGAGCCTAACAAGCTCTTTCCCCATTCATGATGGAATCTGACTGCCTTAGTAATGTGGAAGCCTTCTGCAGGGAACCCCAGGTGCTGTGAGTCTGAGTGCAAAGTCAAGTCACATGTTAAAATCAGCCCTTCACAGGACTGCTCTCCACTTTCTTTTCTTTTCTTTTCTTTTCTTTTCTTTTCTTTTCTTTTCTTTTCTTTTCTTTTCTTTTCTTTTCTTTTCTTTTCTTTCTTTTCTTTTCTTTCCTTCCTTCCTTCCTCCCTCCCTCCCTTCCTCCCTCCCTCCCTCTTAAGGGCATCGACATATAAATTTAGGAGGCAATTTGATGGTATATATTTTTTTAATTTAAGTAAAAGTAGCACATTCCTTCCTGGGAGCTATGAAGTCTTCAGCTATCCCTCAGTTTAAATTTGAAGCAAGAATTCCCTCTTGCAGATCATGTTTCAGACCCTATCAGAAAGTTTTTGGTTACCGTTACACCATTTCGTCTGCAAGTGAGTATTGTAACATATAAGGGACAAGCTGGATGAGACATGTCAGGTCTTTCCTTCTACACAGGTCTTTGTATAGCACCTTTTGAAACCATGGAAGAAGCTAGCTAGCCATTAAGGAAGAGTTCTCCTTGCCAATAAGTATTTCATTTCACTAAAGCGTCTCTATGTTTTAAGTCTGCTATGGACTCAGGAACCTCTTTCTCTACATGCATTTAATTTTAGAAAAGAAAAACAGCTGGGATGGTAGCGAGAGGACAGTGCTCCCATTAAACAAGGCTTTGCAAAATTACAGTCAGGAGTGCTGTAGCAGGCTGTGGCTACTCTTAGAGGAGACATGGCACCATATGGATGCTCTGCGCATCATTCGGTGAACTTGCCAGCAGTCGCCTGCCCAGAGTAAGCTCCTGCGACTGCAGGATGTACGACTGTTTGAAGACGGTACAGTTTCTAACTTCCCAGGGAGTGTTTTGAAGTCAAGACAACCCTTCATTTCACACGTAGACCTCCACTGAATTGTGTACTCATCTTTACATACTAATATCTTTAAAATATTAAATATTAAACCCATATTTTCTAGAATGAAAAAAAAAGATTCACTTTTTTATTTTTATTTTCTTTCTTTATTTATTTTTACACTTTATTCATTTTGTATCCCCCCATAAGCCCCTCCCTCCTCCCCTCCCAGTCCCACCCTCCCCCTGGCCCTTTCTGCATGCATGCCCCTCCCCAAGTCCACTGATAGGGGACGTCCTCCTCTCCTTCTTTCTGATCATAGTCTATCAGTTCTCATAAGAAGTGGCTGCATTGTCAGGGTTCTAGGTTGTCTCCATGAATAGTCTTTGGTTGGAGTATGAGTCTCTGGGAAGTTCCCTGTGTTCAAATTTTGTTGTTCTGTTGTTCTCCTTGTGGAGTTCCTGTCCTCTCCAGCTCTTACTATTTCCCACTACTTACATAAAATTCCATTCACTCTGCCTGTCAGTTGGCCATCAGGCTCACTTTTTAAGTTTAATTTTTTAATATTAATTAAAGTTTATTCACTTTGCATCCCAGCTGTAGCCCCCTCCCTCATTCCCTTCCAACCCCACCCTCTCTCCTTCATTTCCTCCCATGCCCCTCCCCCAGCCCACTGACAGGGGAGGTCCTCCTCCCCTTCCATCTGATCCTAGTCTATCAGGTCTCATCAGGTCTGGCTGCATTGTCTACCGGCAGAGGCCTTTTGTTTATTTGCCATTGGTGTACATTGTACACATTTTTTTTCCATTCATTAATG
Organism: Rhombomys opimus; assembly: GCA_010120015.1. Lineage (NCBI taxonomy): Eukaryota > Metazoa > Chordata > Mammalia > Rodentia > Muridae > Rhombomys > Rhombomys opimus. The sequence goes on along the minus strand of REGO01000378.1, from coordinate 267,057 downwards.
ATGTCACTAGAAAACTGAAAAGTGAAAGGTAGTATTTAAAAGTGAAAGGTAGTAAAGTGCAGTGCAGAAGGATCATTGGTAAAAATAAAGTACTTTTTCCATCTGTAAACACTGCAACAAAATATATCATTAACTGTCTTAACTTCTATACCATAATTTCTAATCTAAGTTTAATGCTCTAATTTCATGTAACGCTCCCTAAGCTTTTCCATTCAATGTTTTTGTAGTCTTCCCTAAATACATAATACGTTATATAGGCTACACATTCTTTTTTGTGGTTATCATTTTTCTAGATAAGTAGTTCTCAACCTGTGGGTCAGGGCCCCTTTTGGGGGGCATTGAATGCTCCTTTCATGGTGGTCACCTAAGACTTTTGGAAAACACAGATATTTACATTATGACCCACAACAGTAGCAAAATCACAGTTACGAAATAGCAAAGAAAATAATTTTGTCATTGGTGGTCACCACAACTTGAGACATTACATTAAAGGTCACAGCATGAGGAAGGTTGAGACCCACTGGCATAGGTTATTATAGTCACAATTTTAAGTCCACTTCTCTTGGAGAAGGTACTTTCATAATGTTAGTATGGGATATGGTAATTCATCTGTTTGTCACAGCAAGTCTGTATAGCTTTTTAAAAAAATCATAATCTCTCCCTTTTATCAGTTAAGTTAGGAAGCTGACAGAGAGAGTGGCCAAAAGTTTTACTCGAGGCTTTCATTCTCTTTAAGCTCAATCTGATTTTTATTTTAAAATAGGGTTTAGATATATATTTAAATAACAACAGATTCAGTGTGTGTTGTGCATTTTCTGGATTATTGAACTTTTGGAAGTAGTCATAATGACATAATCATCATCAAAATATGTTAGGGGGAAATACTCCAATTCAAAACTTTAAGCAAACTTTCAGACAGAAAATCATTACTGCTGTTTGGAAGCCTGACATTGCTAACTGCTGTAATTTTTTTTCAGCTCTTTCACAGATAGGAGTACTTGCCATGCTTTAAAACCTCTATAGTAGACCCTGTGCTTAAACTAATAGCATGAGGTTAACTTGGAAATCGCTTTATACTTTTTGTGTAGCTCATTGTTGGCTCATTTTTTTTGTCATGTAGGTATATTACAATATACTTAGCTTTGAATAAACAGATAAATACTATTTATATTTTCAGATTCCATTTACTATATGTATGTTATGTCTATCTCATGAAAGATATTTATGAGAAAGTTTCATGGCAGATGCTGAGGCTACAAAGATCAACAAGACAGAGACACCATCAGACCTCACTGTATTTAGATCCTAATAAGAATAGAATACCTCAGTTAAATAATCACATGGCAAAGAAAGCACTTATATACTTTAATATGTCCTGCAATAGAAACAAATTGGAGTATTATGAGACTGACTGTGTGGGGAAAAATTATTTTTAGGGTCAGTGTATAAGCAAGGCATTCCACAGAAATTACATTCACATCCATGGTGAAATATGAAAGCAAACTAATCATGTGGAAAATTGGGTGAGTACAGATAAAGCTAATATGGGGTATCCCAAGGTACCTTAGGGTGTTGCTATGTAGTGAATACAGAGAAGGAATGGTTCACAAAATGCTGTTTGTATTCTAGGCTCCATGAGCTACTGTTGCAGAGATTTACACTTAGGCGTGGCTTGTTCTAATTTGGTTCCTATGGCTCTCCCCTTAGCTATAGTGTCTAATGGCTGGGCAGGGTTAGGCCAAGCCAGAAGAGCACAAAGGGAAATTATTTGGAGCAAGTGATACTCACTGAGGCAAGAACTGCTGAGTCCTGAAATGGGGATTCTTTATTAATACAACAGAAAACGAGTGGTGGTCTGAGGGAAGCCGAAAAGATAGGATTCATATCTTTTTTATCATAGTGGAGGTTTGGAGGTTTGTAGCCATCCATCTACATAAAGTGACAATTTCCTGCAGTCATAATGCATTGACTCCTAAGTTTATCATAAGGTAGGTTGATTACTGCTCACTGAAAATATTTGAGGTCATTCATTGTTGATCATCATAACTCTTCTTTAAATCCTCGCGTTTTACGTATGTATTTGCTCATTAATTAAAAATGTGTGAATGACTTTTAAGAGTGAAACTATTATTAAATCTTTATATTACTTTTTCTACCGCTCATTTTCTATGTTAATAGTAGAAATTCATTCTCTAGTAAAATGGTGCCTGAATTGTACTACATGAATTTTCTCATTCATGTTTTTAGGATTTATTGAACTTGCTTTGTTTACTTTCCTTAATTTCTCTTCTCTCGTAACAATGCATATTTGCGTAATATTTTTTTTTCTAGAATTTGAACAGCAGTTTGGAAAGAAGCAGGCTAAACCCACACTCAATTAATTTTTCTGTTTTCCAATAGAAAAAAGAGAAAGGCTCCGTCATGATACAGAACAATGCCTATGCGGTAGCTGTTGCCAACTATGCCCCAAATCTTTCCAAAGATCCTGTTCTCTCCACTATTTCAAAAAGTGCAACGACGCCAGAACCCAACAAGAAGCCAGAAAACAAGCCGGCTGAAGCCAAGAAAACCTTCAACAGTGTCAGCAAAATTGACAGAATGTCTAGAATAGTTTTTCCAGTTCTGTTTGGTACATTCAATTTAGTTTATTGGGCTACCTATTTAAACAGGGAGCCTGTATTAGGGGTCAGTCCATGAGTCTAGACATTGCTTACCATTGGGCTATATAGAAACAATCCATTTGTTTTTGTTGTTGTTGTTTTGTTTTTTGAGTTTTTTTCCCTGCTCTGTACAGTCTGACTAATAACTGCTAATTTATGACCCAATATGTACAGTATGTATATAGTCATAGAGCTTACCTTACCTCTAAAGGACACCTGCACTTGCTAACTCGTGAAAATACAGTCAGAAAACATCCCGTGCCAAATGAACCATTGCCTTTTTAAAAAGATTTACCGTAGGACCTAGTTTAAAGTGGATTTCAGTTGACACAATTTCCTAAAGTTCTTATTATGATGAAAGTTGGAATAATATGTTGCCCTTTCGGGAAACTTTGATTTAGATATTACCTAGAAAAACATTTCTACTGTTACCTAACTATGATTGGAGATTAATATTGTCACTCAAATATGAGAACAGGTGAACCACTTGTCTACTCCCTTCAGGACTATTCAGAACCCCTGCTAATGTAATTGGAAGCTTGACACAAATAAAGGGAAAGCTAGAGGTGTGAGAACAGCTTTTAATTAGTATGTAGAATACCTATAGCCATGTACATATTACAAGCATGACAAGCTCAAATAACTATGAGTCACCATGACAGGATGTCAATTATGCTTAAATTTAATAACTATTGGAATGTCATGGTCATTGTATTTTTAGCTTCAGAGTTTATTTGAAAGTATTAACTTAACCTTACAGCTCACTTGAATCATTGGAAACTACCTAACATTCAAAAAAAAAAAAAAAAGAGATATATGGAGTTAGTTTTTCCAGGTATGTGTTGTCAGCTGAATTTTTCTGGTGCTGGAGAATGGAAGAAAGCAACCATCTTGGCTGCAATGGAGCAGAGTTCATTCATACCAGATTAGAAAGCTGTGCCAAAAACTCCAAGCGATGAGAATTCATAGGTGTCCCAGGTACTGATGAGCACTTATACGATTCTCTTCTTTCCTGTTTACTGTAAATTCTGCCTTAAGGCTTCTTCTCATCAAGACTGAGAAGCCACTAATTATAAAGGAAAGGGCAGTTGGCACATTTTTCTGTTCAGAAAGCAGCTCTTTCAGATAAGAATTGATGTAAATCTGCTTTTGTAAATTGCAACTTTAAATTTCATTGACTCGAATTTACAGCAGCTTTGTATACCAGAAGAGGTTTTGGTAAGAGTTGAACATTTTTAAACCACAACTTTAAGACATCACATCATCAACAGATTGTGGATCATGTCACACACAAACACACACACACACACACACACACACACACACTCAATACCCCCCCAACACACACTGCATACATACACTGACACACACACCACATAGACACACACCACACACACCACGTAGCTAAATTAGAAAACAAGATTTTCAATTTTATAAAATTACTGATGGTTAGTGGGTAAAATTAATTTTCTTTTAATATTTAAAGTTACTATTTATGCCCCTGAAAGATGCTAAAGTTAACTGTGTTGTGTGGATACTAAATTCACCTTTGACTAACATGTACATTAGCAGTTATTAGTTGACTTTTAAAATTAAACGCAAATTCACAATGATGTTTTGGTAGAAACCTAAGTAGTCAAATAGTGGCATTCCTTTCAATTTTGTAGAGTATTTGAGTATAGTGCAAAACAGGTCTGCTCACAAAATCAATAAAGGGGCATATTCTGGAAATAAGCAAACTCTCAAAAAAACCTAGTAGTGTTTCTTTGCCTCATTCAACTTTTTAATTTTCTTTTCTAGTGTGATTCTACTATGTGCTTTGCATGATTGTATTAATACCAGGGTCACAGCTGCAGCTTACCAGCAGAATTCACCACGAAGACAACCTTGACATTACCACTTTCCTCACGGAGAGTTATCCATAAACCTTAATAAAATTATTTCGTGAGAAAATAAATGTTATTTTGTTAATTCCCTTCCAGTAACTACTTCCTTACCATCTAGATAATTTTAAAACGTGACTACCATCCATCCAACAAAAGAGAAGATACTCTGGTTTCTTAAATGCTTGCGTAGAGCAAAGGCTCCTGTATTCACGAGCTTAGGGAGATGTGAGGCAGGGCGGGAGGGAATGTGGCATTTGGTAAGATTCTTTCCTTGGCGTATGTGGCCGGAGTTTTCAGAGCAGTTTCTGGCTTAAGAGAGCTCAGAGCTTGACAGCATGCATTTCTCTTGCAAAGGACTTGATTTCCATTCCCAGCACCCACAGTGCCTCAAAAGTGCCTGTGACTAGGCTCCCGGAGATCTGACACTCTCTTCAGGATTCCATGGGCACCATACACATGTGCATATACCCAAGCACCCTACAGAAAGATAACAGGAAAATATGTCTTTAAAGTGAATAGCTTATACTTCCATCCTGCCCTTTTACTGTCTTATTATTCATCACGTTATTATAAATATGTACATATGTAAAAACAGTTTTAAATAATTTTCCACAGGCCAACAGGAAAGGTCCATTTATATCTCCAACAAAGTGCTGTGATTATGTTGATGACATTACTTTTGTTAGTTATTTTTGTTTTGTTTCATGGCAGAAAAAGTAGAAAACTTATCATGATTGTTATTCTTTGAACTAATAGAGTTAAAATTTTCATTTCAGTCATGAAAATCATATTTAATTCTAATGACGTTCTGAAAGGTTAAATCTTCCAATCATGTGTTTCAGAATTTTCTATTGGGGCTCTGACTTTGGTGTATTTTTATGTATTCGTATTCTTTAAAAATTAAAATATGTAAGAAGAAGCTTTTACTCTTCTTGTAGAAATGTTGAGTATCATAGAGCAAAATAATTAAAGAATAAAATTTTTATAATTGCTCTATAATAAAAACTTAAAATATGAAATGAAAAAATACAGATGTGTCACTATAAAAATAAAATTGCTTTCAGAAGATACATACCACATATTAATATTTGTTTATTTGACTCAACAAATAACAGATCAAGTATGCTGTAATGCACAATGACATAGACAGTGATGGTGTGTGCAGAATGTACATTTATAGAGAGAGATGAGCACATTATACAGCAACTTCTCCAGCTGTCTCTTACTTTTCTTCACTCTTTGGAAAATTCCTAAAGCCTACTGTAAACATCTCTCATATTACAGACACAGACTATAAGCAAAGATAGTATTTTTTTCATTATAAATTCTTAATTTCCCAAAAGATGTAAATTAATTTAATTCTGAGAGTTTATGAGCTATATACCTACTATGCTAAAATGGGAAATGTTTTTTCCTCCTATTTTTCTTAACAATAAATATGGCAAAAAGGTGAACATAAAATATTCATTAATTCTTGGCTGACAATCCTAATATTGAAAGATATTTTCAGGGATGTATTATAAGTTCCTATGGATGAGTGAACTCTTGGACAATATTTCTAAAAATCCCCTTAAATAGTTCACATTTATTTAAAATAAACAAGACATATTATTTTACTAGCATTTTCTTTGATTATTACTTTTCACCTATCTCTATCTATCTGTCTATCTATTTATCATCATTATCTATCTATTTATCCATCCTAATGCTTATATAGGGAGAGACTATTTTTATTCATATCTCTTACATACTTATATGACTTTGTTTTTATTCTTTGTGAGGGAATTGGACACTACAGACCCTACGGACTCTCTATGGAATAGAGAATTTGGGAAAGCGTGGAAGCTGTGTGGATAGTTTACTGTTGTACTTTGTACATTCTGTTCAGACAAGAAGGAAGCAACTAGTCCCCTTTTGCCTAGTCATGGTGCTTCAGCAGCTGTGAAGGACTAGTTCTGTGTGCTCCTCTTTGCATCATACGCTCAGGCACAGCCCTGGAAAACAGAAACATTTCTGCTTAACTGAAATCTTAAGACACGCGATACCTGTTATTAATGTTTAAACATTCATATATCCACTTCCATATTCCATATTTAAAATGATTCAAAATATCAAACAAATAATGAAAGAACTGGTTGCTGACTCAAAATGCCATTCATTTCAAACTCATTAGTACTTTTCCAATTCCTTCTATTAGCATGAAGACTTTGTTTGTTTAAAGCCAATAAACTGTATTTTATAGAAACATTTCATAAAACAAAACAATCTGAAGTGTAAACTTGCTATCTCACATAAGAAGGACAGATCAATTTGCAAAGAATAACATCAGGACAACAAATACGAGGTTTAGTTACTAATTTTGACAGAGACTGTTCGCTTAAACATTAATTGTGAAGCTTAAAGGTTTAAGAATATAGTACAAAATAAGGAAGAGTGCAGTCACTTTTAACATGTCTATGTGCAAAAACACGAGCACTGCACAAAAGATACAGCCATGTGAACAAGACAAACTACAAGCTATTTCTCTATTGGACTTATGTCTTAAAATGATACTATGTGTTGAATAAAATTATTATTTATTAATATTTTCTATCAGCTTTTAAGAGCTCATATTTTCACCATATTCAAAAACAGGAAGAAAAGTCACAGGTAAAATGAAGATGTTACTAATTGAAATAAGTGAAATATCTAACCCTTTTAACTGTTAAGAAAGTGGATAAATCACACACACACACACACACACACACACACACACACACCCCAAATATTATCCCATTCTATATCCACAAAACTGCAATCACTATGAGATGAGAAGTTCTGCAAGGCTGAAATTTTAAATAATAAATACAGCAGTTTAACATATATTCTTAAAAACCTAAACAAAAATATTTGCTTTTACTTTTGTTTATATTTATATTCCTATCTTTTTTTGAGATTATCCACCCATTTAAGAAACCTCTACCTACTTTTTTTCTATTTTTATTTTATTTTATTTTATTATTATTAGTTACATATTATTAACTCTGTGTCCCAGCTGTATCCCACTCCCCCATTCTCTCCCAATCCCTCCCTCTCTCTCGCATCTCCTCCCTGCCCCTTTCCAAGTCCATCGATTGGGGAGGACCTCCTCCCCATTCATCTGATCCTGTTTTATCAGGTATCTTCAGGACTGGCTGCAAAGTCCTCCTCTGTGGCCTAGCAAGACTACTCCTCCCTTTTGGGGAGTGGAGAGGTCAAAGAGCCAGCCATTGAGTTCCTGTCAGAAATAGTCCCTGTTCCCCTTACTATGGGAAACCAATTGGTTACTGAGCTACCACGGGCTACATCCGAGCAGAGGTTCTAGGTTATATCCATACATGGTCCTTGGTGGAGTATCAGTTTCAGAAAAGACCCCTGTGCCCAGATATATTTGGTCCTTGTGGAGCTCCTATCCTTCCCAAGTCATACTAACTCCCCCTTCTTTCATATGACAAAATCAAGGCAAATACATTTTTCATCCACCCAGCATACATGTTCAGGATGATGCCCAAGTATTAACATTGTTTACAAACTCATTCCTGAGAATTTCTTGAATTTTCCATATTTGGCTCATAGGTAATCATGAGGTATTTAAAAACTTCCCAAAAGAAAGTACTGCTCTATTTATTCCTTTCAATTTTGTATTTTGGTAGTATTTTTTAATTAATTAATTTATTATTTATTACAATTTATTCACTTTGTATCCCAATCCCTTCATTCCCTCCAAGTCCCACCCACCCTCCCTCCCTCCCTCTTCTCCTCCCTCTTACCCCTCCCCAAGTCCACTGATAGGGGAGGTCCTCCTCCCCTTCCATCTGACCCTAGCCTATCAGGTCTCATCAGGACTGGCTGCATTGTCTTCCTCTGTAGCCTGGTAAGGCTGCTCCCCAATCAGGGGGAGGTGATCAAAGAGACAGCCACTGAGTTCATAAAATTCCCCACACTCTACACTAAGTTTGGCTATGAGTCTCAGCATCTGCTTTGACACCCTGCTGGTAGAGTCTTTCAGAGGCCCTCTGTGGTAGGCTCCTGTCCTGAGTCCTGTTTTATCCATCTTCCGATGTCTATTCTGTTTGTCTTTCTGAATGAGGATTGAGCATCTTACCTAGGGTCCTCCTTGTTTAGCTTCTTTAGGTATACAGATTTTAGTATGATTATCTTATATTAAATGTCTAATATCAACTTAAATGACAGTATATAACATGTGTGTCTTTCTGCTTCTGGGATACCTCACTCAGGATGTTCTTTTCTAGTTCCCACCATTTGCCTGCTATATTGTTACTTTTGTGAAGTTCAAATCCACTGGGTTTTGTATTCTTTTTATCAAATCTTTTGTTGTAATTCATGATTTATAGGGGAAAATCACCCTAAGTAGATACCGAAAGAATGCCATTTCTATGACTGTGGTGTAAGAATTATCTCACTTGGCCTGGCATTTTCAGTTTTCATGCCTATGTAGAAGATTTACATTCTTACAACAAATTGCCAAATGTGACTGGTGTTATTTGAAAGCTATGAAGGAATTACTGCAGAAGCAATCATATATATCTGACTCCACATTGCCTTGCCCTTTCCATACTAAAGGTAGGAGTTGGGCTTTGCTTTAAATCTAGAAGATGTTTAATGTATAAAGAGAAAGTGACTCCCAACTACTCAGCCACCATTGTCACATATTAAATTTGGTTCTTTGTTTCCTTATTGGTCTCTACTGTCTGTGTCCTTCATGTTCTGAAGTTTATTAGTAAGTGCATTGCTTGGAGGTATTTCCTGAACAGATACAATGTCATGCTTTAGGAATCTTCTCAAAAAGGAGTGGAAACTTTATCATGTTATTCCCATAAGAGAAGACTCACTGCATGCATTTTTTTTAGTTGTCCCTGAGATATATTTTTGTTTGTTTGTTTAACTTAATGCTTACTAAGCTAAGTTTAAAATTTGAACAGGTGAAAATAATAAGTGAAGTTACAATGGAATATTACTCAGCAATTAAAAACAAGGAAATCATGAAATTTGCAGATAAATGGTGAGATCTGGAAAAGATCATTCTGAGTGAGCTATCCCAGAAGAAGAAAGATACACATGGTATATATATTCACTCAGATAGACATATAATATAGGATAAACCTACTAAAATCTGTACACCTAAAGAAACTAATCAAGAGGGAGGACTCTTGCTAAAATGCTCAATTCCTACCCAGAAAGGCAAAGAGGCTGGACATCAGAAGAAGGAGAAAAGAGGGAACAAGTCAGGAACCTGACACAGAGGACTTCTGAAAAACTCTGCCCTGCAGAATATCAATGTAAATGCTGAGACTTATGGGCAACCTTTGGGCCGAGTGCAGGGAATCTTAGGAAAGAAGTGGGAAACAGTAAGATCTGGAGAGGACAGGAACTCCACAAAGAAAGCAACAGAACCAAAAAATCTGAGCACAGGGGTCTTTCCTGAGACTGCTATTCCAACCAAGGACTATGCATGGAGATAACCTAAGACCCCTGCACAGATGTAGCCCATGGCAGTTCAGTATCCAAATGGGTTCCATTGTAATAGGAACAGGGACTGTCTCTGACATGAACTGATTGGCCTGCTCTTTAATTACCTCCCCCTGAGGGGGAAGCAGCATTACCAGGCCACAGAAGAAGACAATGCAGCCACTCCTGATGAGACCTAATTGACTAGGATCAGAAGGAAAGAAAAAAAGTCCTCCCCTATCAGTGAACTTGGGGAGGGGCATGCATGCAAAAGGTGGAGGAAGGGAGGGATTGGGATGGGAGGACAGAGGGAAACACAGGGGGGATACAAAATGAATAAAGTGTAATTAATAAAAAAAAACTGTAAAAAATGAATAACAACCAAAAATATTCCTATCATCTTTCTTAATATCATCCTAAATTAAACAGAAATATATAAATCACATACATATATACTGGAGTTACCTCATTCAGGATGATCTTTTCTAGTTCCATCCATTTGCCTGTAAATACCTGATTTCTTGAATCTCACTCAGAGGGGAATAGAGTAGACAGGGGAAGTGGTGGAAAAGAAGGAAGAGATTGGAGAGGGAATTTGAAGGAGGGGACCAGATTTGGGGAGAGTGGCAATGGGGGCACCTAAGGGTTGTAAAGAGAAAAGAAACTGTGGGCAGGGGCATCCCTGAGACAAGCTGGAGACAGACATACAACAGGGTAGACTCCTGGGAGAACACAGGGGTGACTCTAGCTGAGAACCCTAACAATGGTGATTATGGAGGCTGAATAGCCCACCCTAGAACAGGGCAGGACTATCAGTGGGGGGATAGGAAGACCAACACACCCACAAAATCTTCACCCCCAAATTTACCCAGCCTACAAGATGTGCAGTTATAAAAATAGAACAGAGGTTGAGGGAATGTCCAACCAATTTTTGGCCCAACCTGAGATCCACCCCATAGAGCAGATCCAACCCGTGACACTATTAAAGGCACTCTGCTGTGCTTGCAGACAAGAGCCTAGCTTGTCTGTCTTCTGAGATGCTCCACCCAGCAATGGATCTAAATAGAAGGTGAGACTCAGAACCAAACATTGGTTGGCGCTTAGAGAGCATTGAGGAAGTGTGTGTGTGTGTGTGTGTGTGTGTGTTTGTGTGTTTTTTTTTGGCAGGGAGTGGGGGGAGGAATAGAAGGACCCAGAGGGCCAGGAACTCCAAAAGAAAACCAACAGTACCAACTAGCCTGGGGCTAAGGGGACTAGGGGAGACTGAAGCATCAACCAAGGATCATTCATGGACTGGACCTAGGCCATCTTACACATATGTATCCAAGGGACAGCTTGGATGTGGGTTCCCTAAAAAGGGGAGTAGTGGCTGTCTCTGACATGGTCACTGATGCATGCTTTTTGATCACTTCCCCCTGATCACCTTGCCAGAACATTGTGAAAAAAAGAAATGCTCAGTCCTGATTATGACAAAATTGCTGGGATGGGTTAGTGGGGGGGTCTCCCCTTTCCTGAGGTGTAAGGAAGAGGGGGTAGGTGGAAGAGGGAAGGCAAGTGTGGGGAGGGACAGGGAGGAGAGGAGAGAGGGTTCAATGATTGGGATGTAAAGTGAATAACTAAATAAAAATGATTTAAATAAGGGAGCAGGATACAGCTGGGATACAGAGTTTATAAAATGTAACTAACAATAAAAATTTAAAAAAATGATTTAAATACATTTGATCTGGAACTCATATTCTCTAATTATATGATGATTTAACAAGAAAATGACTTATTGTAAATGTGGCTTTTTTGAAATATACTTTATAATAATAATTTCAAATGTCCTCAGTTTCTTAACATTTTTAAAATAAAAAGCCATAGAGTGAAAAAAAAAATGTATAACTACTCTTAACTTTTGAGGGAAAATTATGAAACAGTAATTTGGATTTCTTCGAAATGCCAAAAAATTTGGTACTATGGAAAAATATAAGTTCACCCAGAAAATTGGCTTCCTTCTATAATCAACTGTCATGTTTACATGAAAATGTAACAATGACATGGACATGGCTGGCCAGCCTAGTTCTCCCTCTGCCCTGAGTTTCCAGACACTGTTTCACCCTGGGCAGGAAGGAATGAAGCTTAGCTGGGTGAATGAGCATGTTATGCAGAACGTTGGTCCAGTGGTGAGTGCAGACAGAACATTCTCTGAGACAAACCCACCTTGGAAAGTGCGTAATGAGTGTGCATGCCTCATTGGATGAAGCTGAGGTCCTGGGAACGCCTGATTTGCATGAAGAGGAACCCAGGTGCTAACTGGACTGCTCCTTATAAGGAAATCGGAAGCTTTAACCTGAAACCTGGCCACCAGGCTGAATGCCTCCAGGGTGGCAGAGGTTGAAAGCCAAGTGCACTGGAGCATGCAGGGCCCAGAACAGGAATGGCACAGTCCTTACTCCTGCCAGTCTCAAGATGAGAGTTTTGGGGTTTGGACATATCAAGCCCTCACTCTTGTTCCAGGCTGGATACCCAGGATGCACCTCTCACCTGTCTCTCACAATGACTTTTATTTCTTTAGAAATACTCAAGCTCATCTTTCTATATGTAAATACAAAATTCTGTCTCCTTCTCGTTGGATCTATTTTAATAATCGATCTTAGTTAGACCACTTACTGTCTTACTGAATACATTATTACTAAGATCAGTTCGATTAAATGTTTATAAATATATATATATATATATATATATATATATATATATATATATATATATATATATATATATATATATATATATATATATATATATATATATATATATATATATAAAACTATTCAGAGAAAATGACCAAGTAGCTGTGGAGAGCCAAGCTCTGCCGTGCCCTAAAGATGGCGCTGGCTTCTGCCTCTGGTAGGTAAAAGCTCTCGGTAATCAACTCCTTAATTGGTTGTGTATGTGCATCGGGCTCGCTTCCGCAGTTGTGAACTAATCTGCAGGAGCTATGTAGCTTGTCAGGATTGGCTGGCCATATTAATTGGCTATTTAATTGGCGGGCTGGGCTTCCCGAGGGTCAGAAGTTAGAAGTCAGAGTCAGAAGATTGTTCAAGGTTCCTGAATAAACTGCATTGAGAAGAGTCCAGTGTTGCGTCTTCCTTGCTGGTCGAGGCGGTCACGACAAGTGGTGGCCGGTACGGGGAAACCGAGGACTCAGAACTTTCTGCAGTCATGACAGTGCACTGGTAAGTTCCCGGGTAAAGTGGGAATCCGCGACAAAGGCGGGTAATTGCTCTTCTCTGTAGATAAAGAGAGAGTGAAGAAAGTTCGCAGAGCGGCGAACCGAAAGTAAAAGTTTTTATACGCAAGTGTTTCCTCGCTTTTTTGCTAGTAATAGAAGTTTAGGAGTAGCTTATTTACCTTGGGATAGATAGTTAAGTAGTGTACAGGAGAATAGAAGTTTGTTTTTAGAAGGTAGTTTATAGAGTAAAAAATATTAAGGTAGTTTATGTTTTTAAAAAATATTAAGGTAGTTTAGCGATGGGCGCTTCTCAGTCGCACCCAATTTTTTTGGCTCTTAACGAGCTGCTTTGCACGGCTGGGATACAGAATTAATAAAATGTAACTGATTAAAAAAAAAAAACAACTTAAAAAAATAAATCACAACATACTCAAAAAAAAAATAAAAAAATAAAAAATTTATGGAGCCATTTTCAGACTTTGTTGCTCGTATGGTTGAAGCTATGGGCAGAATCTTTGGGGACCCAGATACAGCCATGCCTTTGATTAAACAACTTGTCTATGAGCAATGTACCAAAGAATGTAGGGCTGCCATAACACCTCATAAAGTTAAAGGATTGGAGGCATGGATGAAGGTCTGCAGAGAACTGAGTGGGCCATTGACTAATGCTGGCCTACCAGCAGCTGTAGTTCAGCTGACTCGGAATAAAAGAGAAAGTTCAGGTGCTTGCTTTAAGTGTGGCAAGATGGGGGATCCTGTCGGTGTTTCCGAGGCCGATGCCAGTTCGTCATAATGCGCAAGTGTTTATGGTTTCAGTCAAGCTGCTAATCTGCCAAGACAATTGTCAAGTTATTTGTTACAGAATTGGTCTGCAGACTTTGAGGACACCCTGAAGAAGCTGCGATTGGCCATAGTCCAAGTGAATTCTATACGTGTGGACCTGTCCCTTGCAATCGGATTGACATCTTGGATTTCCTCCGCTATGAATCATTTGAAGAAGTGGGCGGGTGTTGGGGCAGTGTTTGGTCTATTGGTCCTAAGTTCCTTGATATGCTTCTGGTGTTTCTGTCAAATTAGATCCACACAGAGACGGAATGCAGTCATGATTGCACAGGCATTTGCTGCCGTGGAGTTGGGACAGTCCCCCCAGGCTTGGGTGGCCTCCCTTAAAGCCTAATCATCACATTCAGGGGGCAAGGCTAAGCACTGCACTTGGGATATGCTGTTTGCTGCTAGCAGTCCCAAGGAGAGCATGTCTGATAGCTGCGGGTTGGTGTCGTGAAAAAAATCGGTGCCGGACGGGTCTAGCACTACCTGGGTGGAGACACCTGGGGAGGGCCTAGACAATGTCCTAGTCTTGTACTTCCGAGATCAGACCTCTACTCTCACCTGTTTTGTTTTAAAACAAAAAGGGGGAACTGTGGAGAGCCAAGCTCTGCCACGCCCTAAAGATGGCGCTGGCTTCTGCCTCTGGTAGGTAAAAGCTCTCGGTAATCAACTCCTTAATTGGTTGTGTATGTGCATCAGGCTCGCTTCCACAGTTGTGGACTAATCTGCAGGTGCCATGGAGCTAGTCAGGATTGGCTGGCCATAGGCTATTTAATTGGCGGGCTGGGCTTCCCGAGAGTTAGAAGTCAGAAGTCAGAGTCAGAAGATTGTTCAAGGTTCCTGAATAAACTGCATTGAGAAGAGTCCAGTGTTGCGTCTTCCTTGCTGGTCGAGGCGGTATCGACAAGTAGCAACATTCTATGTTCCTCAAAGTATTTCTTAAAAATAGTTGTTCAAACCATGTGAGTAATTTTTTTAACTTTGTATTGATTCATTGTGAATTTTATATCTTGCCCCCCAATCTCACTCATATCCCTGTCCATCAATATCAAACCTCCACCTTTGCCACCCCCCCCAAACAAACCAAACCAAACAAACAAACCAAAACCAAAAAAAATAAAAAATAAATAAAACAAACAAACAAAAAATTCCCACCACGGAAATTTCTGCAGTGTGTCACGAAGTACACTACTCTTTGGCTCCAACAGCTTCACGTGAAGATGTTTATTGCAGTGAGTTATTGGTGTGGTTCAAGGCCACTGGCTTCTGCTACACTATCAATACTGGAACCTCACTGGGACTCCTCTCAGATATCCTGTTGTTGCCCGGTGTCATGAGAACCCTGCAGCTTTGGTTCTGCAACTCAGAATTAAAAAAACAAAACAAAACATTCCTGAGTAATTTTGCTCTACAGGCTGTTTTCTGTGCCTTCTTTCATCACATGAAGTTAACCGTTCTTTCTAATATGACCTTCTTTTGAGGACCTCATCTTGCTAATCTCTAGATTTTGGTTTAGTCAATAGCATGTAAGGCAAGATGAATTATGTAATTAAATGAATATTTTAAGTTTTAACAACACAATCGAAAAGCTCTACTATCAAATCAGAATAAATTAGTTTTTCTATAATTTCAAATTTTAATACAGTGATTGAAATTTCTCTCTCACTTTGTATTTAATATAATTAACAATCAATATGAGAAAGTTGAACTCATAATTGTCATCCTCTCCCTGCTACTTTTAATCAAGTATTTTAAAAAGTCACATTGACATGCTGGTATTTGACAGGAATAAATATAATTAATTTTAAATAATGAAATGAGAAATAGCTATCCCCAAACTCACATTTTTGTAAACTTGCTGCCATTGTAATATAAAAAAGATTTGGCAGAATGTAATTCATTTCTATAACATCAATTTGACATACAGATTTTACTGAAATCATTTAGCTATTAGTATGCAATAAATAGAAACATTCTTTTCACCAATCTTTTCTGAAAAATTCAAAAAGGAAAAGCCAAGGCTTCGAGGGATTCAGAGGGAGTTAGAAGCTTTGTAACACAATTCAGGTGAAACAACAAAGGAAATCCTGATATAAAGAATAAGACTTTCATAAAAATAAAAACCACCTTCACCACACTGTGAAGGTGGTTACAGGTTGATTCGAAAACCCTCTCCGTTTGAGAGGTTTTAAGATGCACAGAGAAATATAGACAAACAAGTAACCAGATACAGTTCCTGATGAGAAAGTACAAAATTTTTAGGAAACACTCTTAACATGAGAAAAGAGTTGTTTTATTTATTTATTTTTTAATTTACTTTCATCCATCAATAACTGACCAAGTTTTAAGATTAGCTGAACTCACCTGCAGAATGCCACATTCTGTTAATGGCTTACAATTTTATAAAATTTATTTCATGAATCAATATTTTTAAAATTATCTTTAGCTATATAAGAGTAAAATCATGCACATTAATTATTAATGCCTATCAGCTTTTTTGTTTACTTAGGGGGAAAGATTGTTTTCTATTATTAGTTTCGTTTGTTTGGAGAGACAAGGTCTCAAAATATCGACCAAGATACTTTGAACTTTTTATGCTGCTCAGGCTGAACTGCAACAAGGGCTGGTTCTCCTGCTCTGGCTCCTGTGACACCTGAACTATAAGCACTGCAAACTAAGCATGGCAGCTTTAGTCTGCACTTATATTTACCTTTCATAATACCTTTCCATCAGTATGACAAAATACATGGGGAAAACAGTTTATAGTATAAAGCATACTTTCATTTTCATGTAAGGTGTTGTACCTTTAATCCATGAGTCCACTGGCTCCATCACATTGAGGTCTGTAGTAAAGCAAATGCATGGCAGAAGGTTGAGGCAAAGGAATGTTGCTGACCTCATGACAGACAAGAAGTCAGAGAGCAGGAGACTACAGATAAGACACAAATCCTGTGACCTGCTCTCTCCCTACCTAAGCCCTGCACTCTTATAGCCCAGAACTCACCAACAGATTAATCCTTTGATGAGGTAAATATACTCCAGATATAATTGCTTCTCAGTGGCACCACAATGTGAGACCAAGCCTTAAATGTATGAACCATTTGGCACAATTTACACCCAGACCATAACACTATCTTTACTTTCATTGTAAAACATAAAGTGAAATACTGGATAAATGGAGAAATAAAGCAGGTTGCCAATACTCAAAATTCATTATCCCCTTCCCTTAAGCCAATCTTTCTGCAACCTTGGTCAGAAAAGGGTTTTAATGTTTGGAAATAAAGGTCACTGGGATGAATTAAAAGGCCCTTTGCATTATGGGATCTAACAAAATATTCTAAATATAAAATTCTTGTTTTTAGATTAAACATCACACCAATCACTGTATTCCTCTTATGATGTAGTGTTCAATAAGCAGGTTAGAGTGAATATCATGGTTCTTGATATTGACTTTAACAAACACTGAAAAGGCTTCACTTCAAATCATAGGTTGTCTACTGATTTTCATTATTCTACCCAAAATTTCTATAATGAAAGCAAGAGAAATCTCATGCTAATTGAAACACACACACAGGGGCTGGAGAGATGGCTCAGAGGTTAAGAGCACTGGCTGCTCTTCCAGAGGTCCTGAGTTCAATTCCCAGCAACCACATGGTGGCTCACAACCATTTGAAATGAAACCGGGTGCCCTCTTCTGGTGTGCAGGTGTACATGCAAACATACATTGTATACATAATAAATAAATAAATCTTAAAAAAAAAAGAAACACACACACACACAAAAAAAAAGTGTCAGAGAAAAATAAAAAATACTTCATGTGAGAATAATTTAATGGAAATTCTAGAGCTCAAGAGAGGAAGGAATTAGGCTGTGGAGTTTGCTTTTGTAATCAAATAGCACGACTCACTGCTTGAGCAGCTCAGCTCAAGTTTTTCAGTAAAATAATTTGATAGAAGCAGTTTGATCCCGTCTCCTGAACTGCCTTGAGTAAAGGAGACACATGTGGGCCCTGGGTCACCCTTTTGCATAGAGAGTCATGCCCACTGAGGAGGAATAAAGGCAGCGCATACCTAGAAATATAGAGTAGAACACTGAAAACATCTTTTGTTTCTAATTTGTAAAGTTCCAAAACCGAAAATGAAAGTTGAAAACATAATTAGGAGGAAAATAAAAACTAAACCATCAACACTCGTGTAAATATATTTTCTAGTTGACACAATTTACTTTACAATGACATAAAAGAATTGCTCACTCATTTTTTTCTAAACAATGGTAGCATAAAGTGCAAATATTTATGTATATAGGATAACAAGAAAAATCATTTATTTTATATACTTTATTTTGTGTGAGAGTATGAATGCATTTGCACTTCTATTTTCAAAGATGTTATTTATGTAAAAAATGTCTGTTCACAGAGACCCATGTCAGTGTAGACCCTCCAGAAATATGGGAGGTGCTTTGAACTCAAGCAAGCAGGTCAAGTGTAGTATGTGAAGCTCTAGAAGACAATGTTAAATATTTTTGTATTCTGTCAGATTCAGGGCTAGGATTGTGTAGAAGTTTTAGTTAAATAAGCTATTTGGTAAAATATGTTGCACACAAAATGCAGTCAAGTAGCAATGGCAGAAACCTGACTAAGAAATGAAGCAAAGCTGGACTAGAATTAGAAAACAAGCCATAAAACAAGAACATTCATTGTGTCAGCATTATCTGTCTTCATGATTTCCTGTTAGGTCACACTGATGTCAGGGAAACTCAGAAGTAAATGCTGTGAGAACTGAACACAAGATTGTTTTAGTGATTTATGGAACTTAAAGGAGATCCTACTAAAGCAATTTTTTTTCTAAATGAATATAGAAATTTCTATATGTCTTCTAAGTGTTTTCTAAACATGGATCCTTTTCACCCTATCCAAGAAACTTTTTTGCCACAGACTGAGAAGAACTGACTGACATATGCATACACTTCACATACATATACATATACTATATATCTATATGCATAATAGCATAATATATATGTCACACATACCATATATGTATATGGATATAACAGGAGGGCTAATGATGGAAAGAAGCCAAGCTACCAGAGGGTTGGAGTACTAGGGTGGAGAGGTACCTGGGGCATAGCAGGGGAAGATCTTGATAGAGATCCTTAAACACCTGTGTGTTTTGTTCTACTAGACCAGTTTCATTAACATAGAAAGACCATTCCTCTCCCAATACAACACATGTCCCCCCCTGATCAGCTGTCAGCCGGTGGAGGGCTCTCCTGTGTTGTAAAGTATTGCCTCCAAGGAAGGTTATCTGCCACCTTGGAGGGACTCAAGACTGTCCAAGATGGAGGCCACGGCCTGATTGAGCTTCTCCTGGAAGTTGTCAGCCAGGTATTTTGTCTGTAGTGCCTGTCAGGATTGTGCAACAGAGTTACACGGTGGGTTCACAAATCACGCCACTCAACTGGTTCCATGTGAGAGGTTTGTTAAGGGAAGGAGGAAGGAAACAGGACGGTGAGGGGGGAAGGTCACAGAGACTGTCTCTGAGCAAGGCAGGAGAGAAAGAAAGAGAGAGGAGGGACTTCGAGTTCTCTTATAAGGTGACCTAGAGCATGCCCAGGTGGTTTCAGGTGGTCTGTAGGTTGCTTCACTGATGCCTGATATCTGGTTTGTCATGTCCCTTAGGGATGGCCATGGAGATGCCTGCTTACAGATCCCAAAAGTGCCACCCCTGGGGCTCTGTTGCTCCTGCTGATATAGCCATGCCAAAACGAGATAAGTAGAGTGCTGAGGCTCTCTCTCCTTCTCTAGTCCCTTCCTAGCCACCAGGAGATTTACTTAAACTCATATAAGTAGATCTGTGTGGCAATCACTATGGAGGTACAAAAACTTGGAGGGAGGAGTTAGCACAGGCACTGATGATCTTATTGCACCAGAGAAGGGTTACACGTATTGGCTTGGTGACAGTGATGTTATAGGAAACATGCAGAATGGGACCAGGAATAGGGTTCTACAAGACAGATTAAAATGAGAAATGTTTTGTAACTTTTGTAAGGGTAAGGGCCCACAGGATTCAGCAAGTGAGATGTTAGTGGAAACAGCTGTCACCAATAGCCAGGGAAAAGGATGTGGAGAAAAAGCACTGGGAGGAATTGGGGTGAGTTGTTAGGAGGAAGAGGTCAGCCGTATACTGGATGTATTATAAGTTCCTTGGTGATTTGATTTCCTGATTCAGCATGTGTTGGTGGAGTATGACAGGTTGTGGATCTGGAAGAAGTTGCTAAGAGATGTGAAAGTCAGTGCCAGGGTATTGAGCAAATGGGTGGGAGTATATCTTGCCAGCTATTCTCATCTTCCAACATTCTTTCCAGGTGTCTGGGTCTCTGTAAGTTTGGTTGTTGCTTTGAGTATACTGGATCTTGCCATTCCTGTTATGTAATTCCAAGAGGGAAAGCCCCCATAGGTGTCCAAGTCTAAGAGACAGGATTTATTCCTCTTTGTTTATCAGTATGGGAATCAGGTGATCAGTGCCAAGAGTGTCTGGATATATTGGGAATATCAAATGCTCTTGGCACACTTTTGGAAGGAAATCCTGTTTCTATTACTTTGTTGCATCCATAATAGGCTTCTCTAAATATAGTGGTGAGTATTGGGAGGATTACAGAGAGGCTGGGTGGTAGTGTAGTTGGAATGGAGAAAAACAAAGTCAGCCATAAAAATAGAGGAGAGTGAGACCTGTGGAGGGCACATAGCTTGGGCAGCAGCCACTAGGTCATAGATGTCCTTTAAAGAGATCTTGTTGTCTCATTGGGAGTGGCATTCTGTTTACCTCCTCAGTCCTTGACCTGCCAACATGAGTCAGACCATCTTCTTGGTTGGTGGATGATATCAAACATTTCTGTCTGGGAACCAAATAGGCCTTGGCAGGTCCTATGGAAAAATGCCAACAAAACCCCTTCTCATGAAGAAAGGGTCAGGTCCCTTCCGTACTCTGTCTAATGGATCACAACATTTCACCAGGAAGGAAGGAGTTATTTCTGGTGTGTGCCAGTGGAGGGTATAGGAGGATATTTGGAGATTTTGTGAATATTAAATATATTTAGAATGGCTGGGGCCATTGCTATTTGTATGTTTGGGGAATAGATGATTGGTTTGTTGTTGTTTTAAGTTGGACTTTTACAGTTTGATGTGTTCTTTCTATAATTCTTTGGCTCTAAGAGTCATAAAGAATTCCCTTGTGATGGGTGATCTCCTACTGTGAGAAGACGGTTTTGAACCAGAAGCTAGTAAAAGCAGAGCCATTATCAGATTTTATCTGTTGAGGAATGCCCATGAGAGCAAAGGTTGGAGAACAGGTGGTGAATTGATTTTTTTTTTTTTTTTGAGCTTTCTCTCATTTGGGCTGTAGTCCATATGAAATGTTAGTACGTGTCAACAGTAAGAAAAACATATTTTTGGCAGCTGAATTGGGGAATGCAGGTGACACCAGTTTTCCAGAGGGGAATAGATTTGAGATCTCAGGGGTTAGAGCTGATAGTTTCTGAAGCTGGGGAAGAAATAAGAAGAGCATGTTAGTATCTTTGCTTGTTTTCTTTTTATTATTATTATTTTTTTTTTCTATGTAGCCTTGGCTGTCCTGGACTTGCTCTTCTGACCATGCTGGCCTTGAACTCACAGCAATCCACCTGCCTATGACTCCTTGAGTGATGAGATTATAGGCTTTCACCATCGCCTCAGGCTCAGGAGCATGTTTTTTATTATTCTTTGAAGTTGATCAAGAGGAAAATGGGATAAGTGGGCATGAAGCCCTTCCCATTTGTGTGAGCATGAATGGAATTGATCTGCTTGCTTGGGGAGGTTGTGAATATCCCTGTAGAAGAGGTTTGATCAGCAAGGGTTTGTTCTGTTTTGTTTTTTTCCTCTGGTTGTCAGTCCTGGCAGGGGGGCTGTGAGATTTGACACGCTGCATGGAGAGGAGAGTGTCTCTTTCCCTTTTTTTTTAAATTTTATTTATTTTTTATTTTTTTAATTTTATTTTTCTCATTAGTTACATTTTGTTAATTCTGTATCCCAGCTGTATCTCTCATTCCCTCCCCAACCCCACCCTCCCTCCCTCATCTCCTCCCTGCCCCTTTCCAAGTCCACTGATAGGGGAGGACTTCCTCCTCTTTCATATGACTCCCTTTTGTCAGGTATTTTCAGGACTGGCTGCAAAGTCCTCCTCTGTGGCCTAACAGTACTGCTCCTCCCTTGGGAGGTGGGAAGGTCAAAGAGCCAGTCATTGAGTTCCTGTTAGAAATAGTCCTTGTTCCCCTTACTATGGGAAACCAATTGATTACTGAGCTATCACGGGTCACATCCGATCAGAGGTTCTAGGTTTTATCCTCTCATGGTCTTTGGTTGAGTGTCCGTCTCAGAAAAGACCCTGTGCCCAGATATGTTTGGTCCTTGTGGAGCTCCTATCCTTTCCACATCAAACTCCCTTTCTTTCATATGATTCCCTGCACTCTGCCACAGGTTTGGTTATGAGTCTTAGTATCTACTTTGGAGCACTGCTAGGTAGAGTC
Organism: Rhombomys opimus; assembly: GCA_010120015.1. Classification (NCBI taxonomy): domain Eukaryota; kingdom Metazoa; phylum Chordata; class Mammalia; order Rodentia; family Muridae; genus Rhombomys; species Rhombomys opimus. The sequence goes on along the minus strand of REGO01000378.1, from coordinate 244,420 downwards.
TTTCAGAAGCTCTCTGTGATAGACTCCTGTTATACGTTCAATGCATATCCCATTTGTCTTTCTAAATGAGGATTGATCATCATACCCCGTGTCTGCTTTCTTGATTATCTTCTTTAGGTGTATAGATTTCATTATGTTTATCCTATCTTTTAGGTCTTTATAAGAGAGTATATTCCATGTTTGTCTTTCTCCTTCTGGGATACTTCACTTAGAATGATCTTTTCTTAAGAGGGCAGAGACATAGACCAGCAGAGAAGATAGTGGATTGGAGTCTAGTTTGACAAATGACCTTGATTACCAAGGAAGCAAATTAACAGCATATACACTGTCTGACAAAAGACTAAAGGGCTTATTTACTTCTTTGAGTGCTAAGTAAATGGCATGTAGTTCTTTATACTTGGGGAAGTGAATCAAATAATGTGGGGATTATGCCAGGGGGAGTAGTATATTATTGCAGTAGCTTGTCTCTTTCCTCTATCAGTAAATAATGAGGTTGCCCAAGTGATGGGATTCTTTGCAAAGAGTGGGAGGGGGAAGTGTGGGAGGTTAGCCACCACAATGGAGGTAGGGCAGAAACCCATCTTTCATTAGGGTAATGATTATCAATTTGTCCTGGGAATTCAATTAGGTTGCTAGAAAAGCATGAGTGATTTCTGAGTAGCCATTGAATAGCAGAGAAAGATGAAAGGGTGACAAAAATATTGTTCTATGCTTAAGCTCAGCAGGGCTTTATGCCTGCCAATTCTAATGACAGCAGTGAGTTGCATCAACCCCAGTTAGAATTCTAGGTGCATCGCCCACTGGGCTGTGGAGGCATCCCGGCACTCTCTGGGACAGATACAGTGCTCACACAAGACTAGTGGAGGAGTTAAAAATAAGGAGCTATATGGGCAATGTAGGATACCTAGTGAATGCCATGTCTTTTAGGGCTGCATTAATGGTCCTGTAAGCCTCCATGGCCTCAGAAGAGAGTTCACTGGGAGGAGGCATTCTTATTCCTTTTTAGGAGATCAAAGAGAGGCTGTACAGTACTGGTGGGGAGGGAAAGCCATGGTCTAGGCCAATTAAAGTTACCTAAAAAGCTTTGGAGGACACTGAGCATTTAAGTGTTTCTCTGCCATTTGATATTCTTCTATAGAGAATTCTCTGTTTAGCTCTGTACCCCATTTTTTAATTGGATTACTTGATTTGTTGCTTTTTAACTTCTTGAGTTCTTTATATATTTTGGATATTAGTCCTCTGTCAGATACAGGGTTGCTGAAGTCTTTCCCAGTCTATAAGCTGTCATTTTGTTCTTAAAGAAATGCTCAGAGTCCTTAGTCATCAAGAAATTCAAATCAAAATGACTATGAAATTTCCTGTTACACCATAAGAATAGCTAAGATCAAAAAACTCAAATGAGTTTTCAATCTGAAGCTCTCGCAGACAATTAGGAATAGTGCTACCTCAAGATCCTGCTATACTACTCTTAGGCATATATCCAAAAGATGCTCAAGTATACAACAAGGACATTTGCTCAACCATGTTTGTAACAGCTTTATTTGTTAGAGCCGGAATCTGAAAACAACCCAGATGTCTTTCAACTGAGGAATGGTTACAGAAATTGTGGTGCAATTACACAATGGAATAATACTCAGCAATTAAAAACAAGGAAATCATGAAATTTGCAGGCAAATGGTGGGAACTACAAAAGATCATTATGAGTGAGGTATCCCAGAATTAGAAAGACACACGTGGAATATACTCACTTATAAGTGGATATTAGACATATAATAAAGGATAATTATCCTAAAATCTGTACACATAAAGAAGCTAAGCAAGAAGGAGGACCATGTGTAAGATGCTCAAGCTTAATTCAGAAAATTAACTGGATAGACATTGGAAAAAGGTGAAAATAAGGAACAAGGTAGGAGCCTACCACAGAGGACCTCTGAAAGACTCTACCCAGCATGGTTTCAAAGCAGATGCTAAGACTCAGCCAAACTTTAGGCACGGTATGTGGAATCTTATGAAAGAAGGGGGATAGAAAGACTTGGAAGGGTCTGGAGCTCCACAAGAAGAACAACAGAACCAAAAAATATGGGCCCAGGAGTCTTTTCTGAGACTGATACTTCAACCAAAGACAATTCGTGAACCTAACCTAGACACCCTGCACAGAGGTAGCCCATGGCAGCATAATTTCCAAATGTGCTCGCTAGTAAGGGGAGCATGGGCTGTTGCTGACAGGAACTCTGTGGCTGGCTCTTTGATCACCTCCCCTTGAGGAGAGAGCAGCCTTACCAGGCCACAGAGGAAGACTATGAAAGACAGTCCTGATGAGACCTGATAGGCTAAGGTCAGATGGGAGGAGAGAAGGATGTTCACTGTCAGTGTACTGGGGAAGGGGCATGGGAGGAGATGAGGAAGAGAGGGTGGGATTGGGAGGGGATGAAGGTACGGGCTACAGCTGAGATACAGAATGAATAAATTGTAATAAATAAAAAATTATATTAAAAAAACTCAAGTGACAATATGCTAGAGAGGATATGGAGAAGGGGGAACTCTCTTCCAGTGCTGGTGGGAATGTAAACTTGTACAACCACTTTGGAAATCAATCTGGCTCTTTCTCAGACAATTAGGAATAGTGCTACCTCAACATCCAGCTATACCACTCCTAGGCATATATCCTAAATATGCTTAAGTACAAAACAAGGACATTTGTTCAACCATGTTCATAGCAGCTTTATTCGTAATAGTCAGAATCTGGAAACATTCTAGATGTCCCTCAATGGAGAAATAGATAAAGAAATTGTGGTACATTTACACAATGAAATACTGCTCAGCAAGGAAATTTGTCTGAAAATTTCAGACAAATGGTGGGAACTAGAAAAGATCATCCTGAGTGAGGTATCCCAGGAGCAGAAAGACACACATGGTATATACTCACTTATAAGTGGATATTAGACATATAATATAGGATAATCATACTAAAATCTGCACACCTAAAGAAGCCAAGCAAACAGGAGGACCCTGGGTTTGATGATCACTCCTCACTCAGAAAGGCAAATGGGACTGACATCAGAAGAGGGAGAAAATAGGAAACAGGATAGGAGCCTACCATAGAGGGCCTCTGAAAGACTCTACCCAGCAAGGTATCAAAGAAGATGCTGAGACTCATAATCAAACTTTGGACAGAGTGCAGGGAATCTTATGAAAGAAAGGGGAGATAGAAAGACCTGGAGTGGACAGGTACTCCACAAAGAGAGCAACAGAACCAGAAAATCTGGGTCCACGGATCTTGTCTGAGACTGATAATTCGACCAAGTATCATGCATGGAAATAACCTAGAACCCGTCCACAGATGTAGCCATGGCAGCTCAGTCGCTGAATGTGCTCCCTAGTAATGGAAACAGGGACTGTCTCTGACATGAACTCAGTGGCTAACTCTTTGGTCACCTCCCCCTGAGGAGGGAGCAGCCTTTACAGGCCACAGAAGAAGACAATGAAGCCAGTCCTGATGAGACCTGATAGGGTAGGGTCAGTTGGAAGGGGAGGAGACCCTCCCCTATCAGTGGACATGGGGAGGGGTATGGGAGGAGATGAGAGTTAGAGGGTGGGATTGGGAAGTAATGAGGAAGAGCGGGCTACACCTGGGATACAAAGTGAATAAACTGTAATTAATAGAAGAAAAAAAAAAGAAAACATTATCAAAAGGTCATAGAAAAAGTAGTTAAGCCTAAACAATGATATATACACACATATTTAAATATATTCAAAAGCACATGTTTGTTTGCTTGAATTATGTCAGGTAGTTGGAAATTTGCAATTACTTAGAGTAGTAAAATATACATTCCCCAAATTAAAAAAAAATAATAATAATAAGAAAGCTTTGGATGGTAGCAAGGGTGGATTTGAGGAAAGGAAAGGGTGGGTTTAGGTAGGTGCATTGAAGTAAAGGAAATGTATGTTTCCAAGAATGCAGTGGGTAGATAAGCTGTATATTTTGAGGAGCGATTTTAAATCCTCAGAGGATAGGAAAGGTGTTAATTGATCCTTTAGATGGGAGGGGGAGATGAAAAGTCTCCCCACACCAAGATATCATCCATATAATGATAAATGTGGAGGCATTTGTTGAAGTAAAGATTTCATGCTGTGGCAACAAGCTCCTGGCAGATGGTGGGGATGTTTGCCATCACTTCAGGATGGACTGTCCACTCATATCATAAGGCATGCCCAGAGTGGTTAATGGGGCTTTGAAAACACAAAGTGTTGGCAATCCTGCCAATGGAAAGGAATAGAGATATTTTGCAATCTTAAACTTGTTTTTCTGCTCCAGTATCACTAAGTCATTTGAATGGTTTGTCACCCATTTTTATGGTTATATTTGGCTGGGTGCCTTCTGAGATACTGGAGACCCATAAAGCCTCTATTGGAACCCTTACAGCCAGGGATGAGGGCTGATACATTTTCAGTTTAAAGGCTCCAGTGGCTTGCCATCTTTTTCATAGAGGGGGTGACAATCTCCTCTCCAATGGAAGTCCCTACAGAATTGGTGAAGGATTATTTTGAGTTTCTAGCATTTCCAGTTGAGGGGGCTCCTGGGGCACTTCCATCTCTAGTGTCCCTTTTCATTTCAAGCAAGCATCTTCTATTTTTATCACTGCTGAGAAGTCCTGAGCAATGGAAGCAGCCTGATTGGATGCTGTCCCTAGATCCTGAGTGGCCACAATCCATCTATCAGCGTTCATCTATGAACGGTTATGTCATATAAACAATAATAATTAAGGAAAATGAAGTCATGTATTTGAGATGAAATGGAATGAAAAGGGCAGGAGAAGGAATAAAAGGAGAAGAAGGAGGAAGAAAGTAATGTAGTTATACTTTATTTAAGCTAACAAATAACATTATTCTAAAACTATAAAAAAAAAATAAAGACAGAAGTCAATGATTAAATAACTACCTGTGTGGCCTGAAAAGAAAGAAGTAGCATTCTATATTTCTTCTATGTTTTTCAGGACTGGATATTGGCATTTACTCTCAATAATAAATCCACTCCATTAGACATATATTTTGTGTATTATTATTTAAAAATAATAAAGTTTTTTTTAAATTTTTTTTATTTAACTTTTATTAAATACACTTTATTCCTTTTGTATCCCCCCATAAGTCCCTCCCTCCTCACCTCCCGGTCCCCCCCTCCCCCCCTTTCTGCATGCATGCCTCTCCCC
>REGO01000378.1:198586-225679 GCA_010120015.1 Rhombomys opimus | reverse complement strand
TTTTTTTTTTTTTGTACTGTGAACAGCCTTGGAAGATAAAAGTAGCAGCCATGCCCGCTTATTTGCAGTATAATAGGAGAAGCATAACACTCTGTTGGGCAAAGCTTAGTATTCCTTAGAGAGCATTGCTATCCTTAAGCATGGGTTTTCTGTTTGCTCATTTGTTCCTAAAATGTAACTTAGGAGTTTTTGTTCTTCTTGTTTTTGTCTGTTTATTTGATTGTTTTGTTTTTAATTTTTTATTTTTATATTTATTTATTTACTTACTTACTTTGGATTATTTAGCTCTGTAGTAATTGGTGATACAGTTACAGGTATAAACGTGGTTATTCAGGAAGGACATTGTCTTTGTATCGGGCTAATTTTCTAAATTGTATTTATACTGAAAATTTAACATTAGTAATGTTTGAAAACTAAGGAAAATAAAAATAACAATAGTACTGACAATGGTACTGGTAAAATAAACGAGTAATGAAAAAGAGTTATTGCATGCATGAAAGAAGATGGTGTTGGATCCACTGGAACTGCAGTTATTGACAGTTGTGTGCCAGCAAGTTGATGTTGGGAACCTGGATCATCTGTAAGAGCCATGACTGCTCAAAACTACTCAGCCATCTCATACATTGATAAGTCTTAAAACATGTTTTCTTATTTGTTTTTACAACAAAGTTCTAAAGAGGCAATGTTATACAATTTAGAAAATTATGTCAGGTTAGCATGATACTTGACTAAAAATCCAACAGCTACTGTTATCACTGACCGTAGATTAAAATATAAAACACAAATATTTAGTCTATGAATTAAGCCAATTTTCTGTAACTGATATTTCAAGTAACTAATTATATAATTGCCTTTCAGTGTCAAAGGCTATCCACAGTTCAGTCATCTAACACTTTACAAATAATGAGGTCTTAAAGTTGAATTAAGTTACTTAACTCCAAATTCTCTTTTCCATTGGAAACTATAAGTTTAAAATACATTAAAAATATTTTTCCATGGGCTACATCTGAGCAGGGGTTCTAGGTCATATCCATACATGGTCCTTGGTTGGAGAAACAGTCTCATAAAATACCCCTGTGCCCTGATATATTTGTTTACTTGTGGAGCTCCTGGTAGCTCAGTATCCAAGTGCCCTAGTAAGGGGAACAGAGACTATTTCTGACATGAACTCAATGGCTGGCTCTAGGACCCCCCCCCCCGCAAAAAGGAGTAGAAGTCTTGCTAGGCCACAGAGGAGGACATTGCAGCCAGTCCTGAAGATGCCTGGTAAGCTAGAGTCAGATAGAAGGGGAGGAGGACTTCCTCTGTCAGTGGACTTGGAGAGGGGAAAGGAGGAGATGAGGGATGAAGGGTGGGATTAGGAGAGAATGAGGGAGGGGGCTATGGCTGGGATGCAAAGTAAATAACCTGTGATTAATATAAAAAATAAAAATTATAATTTTTTTTTCCAAAAAGTGTTCATACACAAAGGAAAATATCCATTCAAGTTTTATCAGCAAAGGATGTGTTACTGGATGTGAAATATATGTAATCATTGATATGTCATGAAAAAAAAGAAGCTAGCATAGTCTCAAAGAAGTGCTACAGCATGATTCCAAACAGAGATAGTGTCTTTTTAAATTTGGAGGGGGCACTGATATCCCTTTACAACTGACCTTCACTACCAGGAGACTAATATATCTACACGAGATATTTTAGGTAAAATCAAAATGAGCAAAATATATATTGTTGTTATTATTTTCAAGCTCTTTGGCACTAGAAGCCTGGGTCTTCTGGTCTTACTATGGCAGGTAATAACCAATTTTTGCCAGCATGCTTTGCAAGAATAAAGCAGAGCAATCTTTTCTTCTCTTGCTTTTCAATTTTCAAGTCTTGTGTAAGTTTAACTGTTTGGCTGAGTCTAAATGAAATCCAGAATTCTAGGTCCCTGGGAGTCTAAAACTATATATTGAAAATAGAGTGGGGTAAATGTAGAGAGCCATGCAGCAAATGTCTTATTCATGCATTGAGTTTTTAGTACAGCAGATGAAAACCCAGGAAGACAAAGCTAATATGTACTCACTGATAAGCGGACATCAACAGTTAAGGAAAGGATCTTCAAGTTACAGTCCACAGACCTTAAAGAGACTAAGTAACAAGGAGGGCCCCGAGGGAGGGGGACATAGATCTCCCTGGGGAGAAGAAATAGAATAGATTTTGAGGGTGAGCTGCAGGTGAGTGAGATGGGAACAGGAGAGATGATGTGGGGATGGAGGGAGAAAATACAGGGAGAGACAACTGGAATTTTGGGGTCATTTGGGGGGGGTTATGTGGAAAACTAGTGCAGTGGAAACTTCCTGGAACCTATGAATAAGGATGACCCTAGTGAGGAGTCCTAGTAATGGAGAATACAAAGCCTGAACCAGCCACCTTCACTAACCAGGCAAGGATACCAGTGATGGTACTCTAACATCAACCAAGCCACTAAATTTTAACCTATAACCTGTCCTGCCTGGAAGATGTGCTGGTGCAATGGTGGCTCAGAGCTTGTGGGAATGGCCATCCAATGACTGATCTAACCTGACACTGTATGTATGGGCAGGAACCAGACCTAGGGTAGAAGCAAACATGACGACAATTAAATAATATTTTTTCATTGTTATTTCATAGCCATAATTTTATGACTGCCATGAATGTTAATTAAAATATCTGATATGCAGGATATCTAATAAGCAACCTTTACTGTTTCATCCCCAAAAGGGATCTCTGACACACAGCTTGAGAAGCACAGGCTTAAATTATGAAGCAGAGAAAAGATTAAGGGACCAAGCAGGGCTCCTACAATGCCATTTTGTAGTATGTTTCTAATGAACACAGGGCTTTCAATATGGCCCTACCATTTAAAGATATTAAACATATCTGATTCTTCCTTAATAGAAGACAAGTGTTAACCATGTACCTTTGGAAATCATTTAACATCCAAACAATTAAAGGCAGGAATTAAGAATATTTCAGATTGGCTTTGTTCAGTCAGCACTAAGCAAATTTATTGAATGAGTAGTATGAAAAATGTGATCCAAATTCTTTTAAAGTAAATTGTTTCTACATTGACCACACCTCTAAAATCTCCTGAAAATACAGAATTGCACACAGGATTATGACAAAAAATTCTCAGAATTATGGATCTCCTAAAACTTAAGGCATCAGGAACAAAATCCAGAACTGCATATATTTCTGGGGACGTGGTAAGCAACTATGTGATAATTCTAAGTGAAGAAAGTAATTAAGGACTTGGTCCAATCTCTCCCTTAGAAGGTATATTTGGAGTACTCTCAAGAGAACCTCTAGCAGGTAATAAAGAAAGGAATGAAAAAGAACAGTTGGTAACCAAAATATTGATAAATAAACAAGGAACAACTCTTGGGAAAGAAGCAGGTAACTTTAAAGTCTAATTGATTTTCTTATTGAAATACAAGAAAAACTGGATATGACACGACTCTGAAATTGTAATTAAGGAGGAAAATCTATAACAATCACTTTTGCAAACATTTCTAAAAGTGACAGTGGGAAAGATTTTTAAACAAATAATTTTCAGGCCTATTGAAAAGATAATGGAGTGTAGTTCTCTTTTGGCATAGGAAACTGTTCACTCTGTCCAGAAAATTATAGGGCAGCAATGCAGAACACTTGGGCTTCATTAAGAAAAATGCAGCACTCTGTGGACTGGAAAGCAAGTCACTCCTTGAAACAGAAAAGCCCAGGAGGCTGCTCAAACCCTGTCTTTTTGTTCTGTCATTCAAATAACATTGTAAGTGTATTGAATTATTTTCTAATCTCTGTCTCTTTAGAAAAATATAAGTCGGTTTTTGAAATGAGTCCAGCTGTTCATAGAGTTTAAGAGTAATGGGATGAGTGGGCATGTATATTTAAGCGTAGTACACAAAGGAATAGTTGTTTGAAGCACAAATAATTACAGAATGGAAGTCTGGAAAAATAGGATTCATCTTCCTGAGCTTTTGAGCATGCTGATATGGTTGCACTATGTTCTGATTCCAATTACGTGACCAACTTCGAAGAACTGCATGCCAAACTCAGTAATGGCATATGAGCTTCTCAGTTGGACAGCCGCTTACTAACAATAATAGATTTTAGGTTAAAGATTTGTAAAAATCTTCTAAAAATTTTTGAGGCTCAGTGAGGCATGATCCCCAATCATTCAAACAAAGTGATATCAATAGAACAGATTTACACATGGAATTCAATCCTAAAGTCAAAGCAGTATGTTCACATATTAAAATCAATCCTAAAGTCTAAATACAATCCAGAGTCATATTTAAAGGATAACTTGTCTTTAGCTTTTATGGACCAGATTTCACCTGACTATAAGTTTTTACATTTCAAAATAGATCTTTATGCCAGAAGAAAGGGTGGGCAGCCAGTGAAACCTAACAGAGAAAATCCCTAAAAACATATTGATGATGCCTATTCAAGCTCTATTCACAAAGCGACCCAGTTGATATTTTACAAAACCCTGTTTCTAGGTGTTGGCTATACAATGGCTACTTAATATTAGATGGTTGCATTGGCAGAGTGAATCTCTTTTAATCTTTAGTTCTTCTCATTCTTTTTCTCTGGTTATTGGCATTGTAATTGTGTTCAGGTTTCATGTTACAACGAGGTCTTCCTACCATTGAACAATTTACAAGAAAAATTAATATTGAGCATCTGACCTAGGGTCCTCCTTCTTGATTAGCTTCCTTAGGTGTACAGATTTTAGTATATTTATCCTATATTATATGTCTAATATCCACTTATTAGTGAGTATAAACCATGTGTGACTTTAGCTTCTGGGATACCTCACTGAGCACGATCTTTTCTAATTCCCACCATTTGCCTGCAAATTCCATGATTTACTTGTTTTTAATTGCTGAGTGGTATTCCATCATGTAAATTTACCACACTCTCTGTAACCATTCGTCAACTGAGGGACATCTGGGTTGTTTCCAGCTTCTGGCTATTAAAGCTGTTACACACATAGTTGAGCAAATGTCCTTGTTGTATACTTGAACATCTTTTGAATAAATGCCTAAGAGTGGTATAGCTGGATCTTGAGGTAGGACTATTCCTAATTGTCTGAGAAAGCACCACATTGATTTCCATAGTGGTTGTGCAATTTTACATTCCCATCAGCAATGAAGAAGGCTTCCTTTTTTCTGCACAACCTCTCCAGCATGTGTTGTCACTTGAGTTTTTGTTTTGTTTTTTTTTTTTTTTGAAGATAAATGGTATTTTTTTTTATTTTTTAATATTACTTACAGTTGATTAACTTTGTAGCCCTGCTGTAGACTGCTCTCTCATTCCCTCCCAATTCCACTCTCCTTCCCTCATCTCCTCCCTGCCCCTTTCCAAGTCCATTGATAGGGGAGGACCTCCTCCCCTTTCATCTGACCCTAGTTTATCAGGTATCTTCAGGACTGGCTGCAAAGTCCTCCTCTGTGGCCTGGCAGGGCTGCTACTCCCTTGGCGGGAGGGAGGGGGAGTCAAAGAACCCGCTAATGAGTTCATGTCAGAAATAGTCCCTGTACCTCTTAATAAGGTACCCACTTGGCTACTGAGCTACCATGCACTTGAGTTTTTGGTCTTAGCCATTCTGATTAGTGTAAGGTGAAATCTCAGGGTCGTTTTGATTTGCATCTCCCTGATGACTAAGGATGTTGAACATTTCTTTAATTGTTCCTTTGCCATTTGATGTTCCTCTATTGAGAATTCTCTGTTGAGCTCTGTACTCCATTTTTTTATTGCGTTACTTGATTTATTGATGTTTAACTACTTAAGTTCTTTATATATTCTGGATACTAGCCCTGTCAGATAGAGGGTTGGTGAAGATACTTTCCCAATCTATAGGCTATTGTTTTGTTCTGATGACAGTTTCCTTGGCTGTACAAAAGCTTTTCATTTTCATGAGGTCCCATTTATTGATTGTTGATCTTAGAGCCTGTGCTGTTGGTGTTCTGTTCAGGAAGTTGTCTCCTGTTCCAAAGAGTTCAAGGCTCTTCCCCATTTAAACAAGATGGACATCAGAAGAGGGAGAAAACAGGTAATAGGATAGAAGCCTATCACAGAAGGCCTCTGAAAGATTCTACCCAGCAGGGTATCAAAACATATGCTGACATTCACAGCCAAACTTTGGGAAGAGTACAGGTAATTTTATGAAAGAAGAGAAAGATATAAAGACCTGGAGGGAACAGGAGCTCCACAAGGAGAGCAACAGAACCACAAAATCTGGGCACAGAGGTCTGTTTTGAGACTGATACTACAAACAAGGACCAGGCATAGAGATAACCTAGAACCTCTGCACAGATGTAGCCCATGGCAGCTCAGTGTCCAAGAGGGTTCCCCAGTAATAGGAACAGGGAGTGTCTGTGACATTAACTCATGGGCTGGCTCTTTGATCACCTCCACCTGAGGGGGGAGCAGCCTTACCAGTCTAAGAGGAAGACAAAGAAGCCAGTTCGGATTACATATAATAGACTAAGGTGAGATTGAAGAGGAGGAGGACCTCCCCTATCATTGGACTGGTGGAGGGGCATAGGAGAAGAAGAGGGAGGGTAGGATTGGGAGGGTGTGGGGGAATGGGCTACAGCTGGGATACAAAGCAAATAAATTGTAATTAATAGAAATTAAAAAATAAATATGGACTTACATGTGACTTTTTAAAAAGTCATTTGGTGTTCTTGTAGATTAGTATCATTATTCTGCTGAATTTTATACATTACTTTCATATTTAAATTAATAGAAGGATTCCACACTGATTTGCTAAAAAAATTATCAAAGACCTAGGTAATATTCTGAGAGGCCTTTCATATGAAACTTGATGAGTATTTTCTTGCTGCATTAGAAAGATGACCAACATAATAATTCTTAACCTGTCATAATTAGTTGGTCACATTAATCTCATTACATTCACTTCTTCCTTAAATATCCTTAGTGTATTTCAGACAGGTTATGTTCACCATATAAAAGTCTGTATAAATTTCATATTGATATTTTCTGAACTACAAGTAAACTGTAACTCATTCGTGCTATGATTCTACTGTCTGTATGTGTCTTCTTATAGCTTATAATAAAAATAGAATTTCTATGAACACTCTTTCAATAAGCCCTGACTTGTTAGAGTACATACTTCAGTATGACACCTTTGAGAGGGAGAAATGAGAGGAATTTACTTTTTTTTTTCTTTTCTGGAGAACAGTAAAACATATGCTAAGAAGCCTTGACACCAACTTAAAATAAAGTTATATACATTTTCACAGAAGTATATGGATTTTATACAAAGGAAAATATCTGTAGATGATTAGTTTTTTTGTGTTTGAAATTAGGTTGCATGAAGTTATTTATATATTTTGAATATTAACCTTAATAGAGTAATCCTTCAGTCAACTCCTCACAGTCTCTCTTCATTTCATATATTTTTTTTTTCTTTCATTGGTGGAAGGGTTTTAATTTGATGTAGTCTCACTTATCTACTTATATTTCTGGTTTCGGTGCTTTGGGTAGATCATTTCACATTTTTTTCCTCTGTGTCTTCTTATTTGAGGGCCACAGTTACAGGTTTACATCTAGTCTTTAACGCTAAGGCTTGGTTTTGTTTATACCTAAGCTATGTATTCATACATCCTCTATAACTCCATTCACTCATCTCAGTGTTATAGGTAGAACCCCGGGCTTCACACTTGCTAGAAAAGAATGCTAACACTGAGCATCACTTCCAGCTTCATGTAAGGCTATGGTAAAAGTCCATTCACATTCTTTGCCTTTGAGTACTCAAGTTATGACGTAATATTGAAGTAACTACTCTTTCCATATTACCTTTAGAGGCCAGTTTATCCTATATGCTTGTATTTATGTATAACTGTTTTATTGGGTTTTTAATTTTAATTTTTTGTTTTTTATTTTTAATGTTTAAATTATTTTTATTAATTACAGTTTATTCACTTTGTATCCCCCCTGCACCTCCCTCCCTCCTTCCCTTCCAATTCCACCCTGCCTCCCTCTTTCCTACCCATGCTCCTCCCCAGTCCACTCATAAGAGAGATCCTTCTCCCCTTCCCTCTGATCCTAGTCTATCAGGTCTCATCAGGAATGGCTACATTGCCTTCCTCTGTGGCCTGGTAAGGCTGCTCCTCCCTCAGGAGGAGGTGACCAAAGAGCAGGCCAATCAGCTCCTGTCAGAGACAGTCCGTGTCCCCATTACTATGAACCCAATTGGAAACTGAACTTCCATGGGCTACCTTTGTGCAGACCATCTCCATGAGTGGTCCTTGGCTAGAGTATCAGTCTCAGAAAAGACCACTGTGCCCAGAATTTTTGGATCTGTTGATCTCCTTTTGGGGCTCCTGTCTTCTTGAGGTTGACTATCTTCCCCTTCTTTCATAAGATTCCCAAAGTTTAGCTATGAGTCTCAGAATCTGCCTCAATACCCTGCAGGGTAGAGGCTTTCAGAGGCCATCTGTAGTAGGCTCCTGTCCTGTTTCCTGTTTTTTCCCTCCTCTAATGTCCATCCTCTTTGCCTTTCTGAATGGGGATTGAGTATCATAGCCAGAGTCCTCCTTGTTGATTAGTTTCCTTAAGTGTACAGATTTTAATAGGTTTATTCTATATTATATGTCTAATATCCAATAATGACTGAGTATATACCCTGTGTATCTCTTTGCTTCTGGGATACCTCACTCAGGATGATCTTTTCCAGTTCCCACCATTTATCTGCAAATTTCATGATTTCCTCGTTTTTAATTGCTGAGTAATATTCCATTGTGTAGATTTACCACAATTTCTGTAGCTATTCCTCAACTGAGGGACATCTAGGTTGTTTCTATCTTCTGGCTATTACAAATAAACCTGCTACAAACATGGTTGAGCAAATGTCCCTGTTGTATACTTGAGAATTTTTGCATATATGCCTAGGAGTGATATAGCTGAATCTTGAGGAAGCAATATTCCTAATTGTCTGAGAAAGCACCAGATTTATTTCCAAAGTTGTTGTATAAGTTCACATTCCCACCTCCAGTTGAGTAGGGTTCCCTTTTTTTCACATCCTCTCCAGCATGTATTGTCACTTGAGTTTTGATCTTAGCCATTCTGATGCATGTAAGGTAAAATCTCAAGGTTGTTTTGATCTGCTGGTCTAACTGGATGTCTATCTGTAGAAAAACGCAAACAGATCCATACTTATCACCCTGCACAAACTGAAGTCCAAGTGGATCAAAGACCTCAATATAAAACCAGGTTTCTTCTAAACCTGTTAGAAGAAAAAGTGGGGAACAGCCTAGAACTCATTGGCACAGGAGACAACTTCCTGAACAGAATACCAACAGCACAGGCTCTAAGAGCAACAATCAATAAATAGGACCTCATGAAACTGAAAAGCTTCTGTAAAGCAAAGGACACCATCATCAAAACAAAACAACTGCCTACAAGTTGGGAAGGATCTTCACCAACCCTCTATCTGACAGAGGACTAATATACAGTATATACAAAGAACTAAATAAGCTGAAAAGCAACAAACCAAGTAATCCAATTAAAAAATGTGGAACAGAGCTAAACAGAGAATTCTTGACAGAGGAATATCGAATGACAGAGAAACACTTAAAGAAATGCTCAAACTCATTAGACATTAGGGAAATTAAAATCAAAACAACCCTGAGATTTCACCTTACACCCATCAGAATGGCTAAGATGAAAAACTCAAGTGACAACATATGCTGGAGAGGTTGTGGAGAAAGGGGAACCCTCCTCCATTGCCAGTGGGAATGTAAACTGGTACAACCACGTTGGAAGTCAATCTGGTACTTTCTCAGACAAATAGGAATAGTGTTTCCTCAAGACCCAGCTATACCACTGTTGGTATATACCCAAAATTAGCTCAAGTACACAACAAGGACATTTGCTCAACCATGTTTGTAGCAGCTTTATTTGTAATAGCCAGAACCTGGAAACAACCCAGATGTCCATCAACTGAGGAATGGATACAGAAATTGTGGTATTTTTACATAATGGAATACTACTCAGCAATCAAAAAAGAGGAAATCATGAAATTTGTAGGCAAATGGTGGGATCTAGAAAAGATCATTCTGAGTGAAGTATCCCAGAAGGAGAAAGACAAACATGGTATATACTCACTTAAATAGACCTACAAGATATGGTAAACATAATGAAATCTATACACCTAAAGAAGATAAACAAGAAAGCAGACACAGGGTAAGATGATCAATCCTCACTTAGAAAGACAAATGGGATGTGCATTGGATGTATGACAGGAGTCTACTGCAGAAGGTATCTGAAAGAATCTACCTACCAGTGTTTCAAAGCAGATACTAAGACTCATAACCAAATCTTCGGCAGAGTGCAGGGAATCATATGAAAGAAGGGGAGTTAGTATGACATTGAAAGGATTGGAGCTCTACAA
Organism: Rhombomys opimus; assembly: GCA_010120015.1. Classification (NCBI taxonomy): domain Eukaryota; kingdom Metazoa; phylum Chordata; class Mammalia; order Rodentia; family Muridae; genus Rhombomys; species Rhombomys opimus. The sequence goes on along the minus strand of REGO01000378.1, from coordinate 215,235 downwards.
GGACCAAATATATCTGGGCACAGAGGTCTTTTCTGAGACTGACACTCCACCAAGCACCATGTATGGATATAACCTAGAACCTCTGCTCAGATGTAGCATGTGGTAGCTCAGTAACCAATTGATTTGCCATAGTAAGGGGAACAGGGACTATTTCTCACAGGAACTCAATGGCAGGCTCTTTAATCTCCCCACCCTCCAAGGGAGGAGCAGTCCTGCTAGACCACAGAGGAGGACTTTGCAGCCAGTCCTGAAGATATCTGATAAAACAGGGTCAGATGAAAGGGAAGCAGGTCCTCTCCAATCAGTGGACTTGGAAAGTGGCAGGGAGGAGATGAGGGAGGGAGGGTGGGATTGTGAGGGAATAGGGAGCAGGATACAGCTGGGATACAGAGTTAATAAAATGTAACTAATAATAAAAAAATAAAATTAAATTAAAAAAAAGAAGTTTAACAGCCACAAATCAGTTAATCTAATTAAAAATGGGGTACAAGTGAGTTCCCTAGTAAGGGGAACAGGGACAATTTCTGAGATGAACTCAATGGCTGGCTCTTTGCCCCCCTCCCTCTAAGGGAGGAGCAGCCTTGCTAGGCCACAGAGGAGGACAATGCAGCCAGTCCTGAAGATACCTGATAAGCTAGAGTCAGATGGAAGGGGAAGAGGTCCTCCCCTATCAGTGGACTTGGAAAGGGGCAGGGAGGAGATGATGAAAGGAGGGTATGATTGTGAGGGAATGAGGGAGCGGGCTACAGCTGGGTTACAAAGTTAATAAACTGTAACTAATATTAAAAAAAATAAAAATTTAATTAAAATGTTTTAGAGCTAAAGAGAGAATTCTCAATAGAGGAATATTGAATGGCAGAGACCCACTTAAAGAAATGCCCAATGTCCTTAGTCATCAGGGAAATGTTTTATTCTTTTGAGCTATCTGTCTTAATGTCAGTTATGTGTATCTCGATTATTACAGCAATTTTTTTATAATAGTATGTTTTCTTCAGTTTGTTCTTCCTCAAAAATTGCTGTGTTTTAGGGCTTTTATTATGCCTTTTGATTCTGGGAGTGTTTTGTTTTAGTTCTATAAAAACTACTTTTATGATTTTGCTAGATTTTTTTGTTAAATCAATAGATTGAGTAGTGTAGATATTTTAATATTAATTTTCATTATTTAATCTCTTAATGCAGGACACCTTTTATTTTATATTTTACTGACTTAACCTCTACATTTTAAAGTTTTGAATGAACTACTTTTCTCCTAGTTAAGATTATTCTTATTTTAATCTTTCTGATTCTTTTTATACAATGTTTTTTATCATGTTCTCTTCATCTTGATTCATTAGTAATGAGTTGAAACACTACCAACTTAGATATTTCTCCACACGGCTAGAAGGTAAAAAGGATTTAACTCCAATATTCAAGAAAACAAAAGATAAAACTAAAAAAGCTGGTTTCTTATCTTTTTTAAGTAGCTATTGCAAATAACAGAAGCTAACTAATGTTGGCAGGGATGTATTGAATATGGAAATATGTGGAAGCAAGCATAATTGATGCAGCTTCCATGGTGAATAATATGAAAGTAAGTCAAATAATTAAAGTTTTAAATTACCATATAATTTGGCAATCCCAGTTCTAGTATATATCAAAGAAATTGAAATTAAGATCTTAAAAAGATATTTACATTCTTATCAACATTGCATCATTATTCAAAATATCCATGAGATGGAAATAACTCACACATTCACTGATAAATAAGTTGAAAAGATATGATATGAAAACACAATGATGTCTCTGTCATTCAGCCCTAAAAACAAGAACCATCGGTGACAATATGAATGAAGTCAAATGATTATGCTCACTACATTAAGCTAGACACGGATATAAATAATGTGTAACCCAATAATTAATATAAAACATGTCTCACTGGAGAGTATACATGGTTGCTACAGGCTAGTAATTAGAAATTATAAATCAGAGAGGAAGAGTATATGGAATGTTTATTTTAGGTGAATTCCAATCTCTCACCATTAATTTTTAAAGTTAATCCATATTTTAAGTCTCTTTCAAAGTCTTCATATACCCAAATAGATACAACAATTTCTATCTAATTGATGCTCTTTCATGGTAATACCTGTATACTCAGCTTGGATACAAGGAATTTAAAAACCCACAATAGATCACCCTGCTATTCTTAACCATTTGACTTTGTGTGTCTCAGTTTCTTTGTATTAACTGAAGCATTGTCTATCATCATGAAAATCCGATGCAGATAATGCTAAATTATATAACACAGTGCCTGGGTATGTCTCATTTGCTCAGGAAATATGTGGAAACTTATGATTGTTGGTATTATTTAATTTTAACAGCATAAAGCTCTATTCCTCTATGTCTTCATTATGCATACACAGCACATAATCTAGGAGGAATTAAGCTTTCTAAAGTGACGCATATAAGTGCTATTTCCATTTCTCAGCTTCTGATAACCTTTTGGGACTTGCTCTTCAGGAATGATAATGTTCATCTTAATATTGAACCTTTCTTTTCTTTTTTCTCTCCCTCCTTCCAGTACTTCACTTTCCTTTTGTTCTTCATTCCTTTCCCCTCTCCACATTTCCTTTCTTTCTATTTTTTTTTTTTTTTTTGAGACATGGGTTCACCGTGTAGGCCATACATGCTGCTTATCATTGACTTTCCAATTCTGCTTTAACCAAAGAAGCAGCTTCCAGATGTGCACAAACATACCTGCCAGTATGAATTTCCTGTATTTAACAGAGCTATGTTAACAGTAGTTGAGAAAACAATAGTTAGAGTTCTTAAAAACCTTTACCTGACCTTAGATAGGCGATTAGTAGGGAAAAGGGCTGTAGACCTCTTTTATCTATTTCTTGCTAATTAGTGTCAATGGGTCTTAAAAGGAATACCAAACGCAGTCATCAGGATACCAGCAGTCCAGTCCAAAGGCTAACAGCAAGCAGCAGCAGGAAGTCAGCGAAAGCCACAAGACTCAGTTGGATTGCCCTGAGAAGTTCTCTGGAACATTTCTCTCTGTGGAATCAAATGACAAAGCACGAAGATCAGGGCAGCTAGGTCAATCGAAAAAGCGATGTTTCACTGTGCGTGGGCCTTTATATATCTCCTCTCCTCGGAGTCCAGCGAGCCAAAGCCACACCCCTGGCAAGAGAGAACTCACAGCAAAACATCATCTGCCCTCTTACAAGCCAACCTACAGCAAACATATGACAAAACAGAGTTTTCAAGGAAACCAGAAACTTCCACTTCATAGAGTGCATAAGATACATTATTGGTAGCCAGACATTTAAATACACGTGAATTTTTAAAATGTCACTCCCAATCTGCATTCTTAGATTTTACAGGACTCTTATCATGAAGGTATTGTTGGATTTTGTCAGATGAGTTTTCTGTGGATAATATGATCATGTGTCTGTCTCAACCACATTTTTGTGGTGGATTTAATTTATTGATTTACATATGTTAACCCATTTTGCATCTTTGGGAAGCTCAGTTGATCATGATGGACAATATCTTGATGAATTCTTAAATTCAGTTTGCAAGTTCATAATTAAGAATATTAACATCTATGTTCATTAGGAAAATTGGTTGATAATGTCATTTTGTTGTTGTTGTTGCATCTTGCATATCACATGCCTACTGTCAAGGCTCAAGAATCTTGGAAGAAAGGGGTCACAGAACAATTATAAGAGTCTGAGATATCAGACAACATCAAGAAAACTGTTTTCTCAGTTCAATGGTTAAGTTACATATATACACTCAGAGCAGTTTCAACAGCATGTAATGACCCATGTCAACTCCAACCAGACAAAAATCTCACTAGAAAGGGGAAAAAATACACCCACCCCTGGATGAAGATCTATTCATGTGTGATAGATGCTATGAGTGGAGATTCAGTTTATTTTAGTGATGTAACATTTTGTAGGTTATCCATACACCAGGGCTCAAAGTTGATAGGGAGGAGGGGAAGGGTGGAGAATGTAGCTGTAGGAAGACTTAAGGTAGATAAATAAGCAAAAAAGTGTGTGAAATTATCAAGGAATTGTTAAAAATAATATTTAGAGAGGAAATATTTCATTGTTGTTTAGTAGCATAACAAAAATATCTATGTTTATCTTTGGTTGATGTAATGAATTTTCCGGGACAACATAAGATTGATTGCCAGGCCCCTTCACCATCTTACTAGTCACTTTAATTTGTCCAGTTTGTCCTATTGTTTGTCTTCAATTATTGCTTGTAAGTATTTAGAAGCCTTTTCAAAAATTAATAGTATTTGAAAAACCTTGTTGAGGCATACACATTAACACCTTATCATGAGTGAAAATTCTCATATTAATTTCCATAAAAGTACAGGCCTGGAAGAATTACCTACTCAGAGTCGTATGTTAAGAACTGATCATCTTAGCATCCCTACCTACACTACCAGTTTAAGAAAGCCAACATTTGTGTACTTTTATGTCTCCTTTATAAAGTCTCATTCACTTTCAACAGTTCATGCCACCAACACTGGAAGTAGTTATATCAGTAATGAAGCTCTCAGAGCAAAAGCAACTTAAGGAAGAACATTGCTTTGACTTAGGTTTCAGAGTGTTAGAGACAATTTGGTGAGAAGGCATACAGCAAGTGGCTGAACATACTTTGACCATTGTCCTAGGAAACAGATCAGGAAGTGGGCAAGGTTCTAGAACTTCAAAACTGTCCCCTCATGATATTACATCCTCCAGGGATGCTCAGTCCTAAAAGTGTTTGTTTTCCCCAAACAGCACTGGGGATCAAATATTCAAATCCAAGAGTAAATGGATGACATTCAAATCATTAGATAAAAGAAAGACTAGGACACCTTTTCTGACCTTGAACCTATCCACTTTAATTTCCTCCTGATGCCATTGCTGATTTAAGTCCCATTCTTCATTTCCTTAGGGTGTTTCTCTCCTTGAGTTTCTCAATTCCTGTTGACCACCCATGCCCAGACACAGGTTTCTAATATCTAACCATGCCAGGGAATAAACCCTAAATCTAATAATGCCAGGAAATTGCTCAATGAATAATCTCAGAAAGACTAACTTCAAGTTAACTGTAGTGTGACTTTTACTTATATCCTAAATTTTAAACTGCATTTTATTGTCATTTTTCTTTGAGCCTCAAACATTTTATGTTCCATTTCCTGGAGCTGTTTTCTGACATTCAGATGGGTTACATGTTATTATCTTTCTTTGAAACAGTGTGCTCTACTTTTCCACTCTGCCTATCATAGATCCTTCCAGATTTTAAGAAATAGCTTTCAGAACTTTAACTCCGTCTGTAAATTATTTATATATTTACCGGTGCCAGTTCATGGCTCCTTAGAACTAAAAATCAATGTCACTGTATGTAAGTTGTATAGAGATTACTTGTCAATGGAATGCATATTTATTTTGCTCCCACTAGGTCTTTTATTCCAGTGTTGCTAAGGCTAATAGTCGTTTGCTTCTGTGAGTTCTGTAGCTTATATTTAACTGTCATTTTAACAACTCTTCAAACTCATAGTTCTTCATACACTATACTTTGAACTGATGTATTCTCTTTCTACTTATGTCTGTAATGAAAATAATGAGGGGCTAAATTTATGTCTGTTTCATACAGCTTAATTCCTCTTGGAATGTGATTAACATCTATAGCCATATAATATAATTTCTGCACTCTTTTTGAAGACTTTTGTCCATCCTAAATTAGGCCCCTAATCTATCCATTTTACATCCCTTAGTGATGCCAATAGGTCTATTGGAGATATTCAGAGATATATAGTCTCCCATTTATAGCAACAATTTCTTTTTTGTAATTTTATTTTTTTTTCTTATCAGTTACATTTTATTAACTCTGTATCCCAGCCATATCCTGCTCCCTCATTCCCTCCCAAACCCACCCTCCCTCCCTCATCTCCACCGTGCCCCTTTCCAAGTCCACTGATATGGGGGGACCTCCTCCCTATTCATCCGATCCTGTTTTATCAGGACTGGCTGTAAAGACCTCCTCTGTGGCCTAACAGGACTGCTCCTCCCTTGGGGGATGGGGAGGTCAAAGAGCCAGTCATTGAGTTTCTGTGAGAAATAGTCCTTGTTCCCCTCACTATGGGAAACCAATTGGTTACTGAGCTACCACAGGCTACATCTGAGCATAGGTTCTAGGTTATATCCATACATGGTCCTTGGTTGAATGTCAGTCTCAGAAAAGACCCTGTGCCCAGATATATTTGGTCCTTGTGGGGCTCCTATCCTTTCCCCATTATACTAACTCCCCTTCTTTCATATGATTCCCTGTACTCTGCTGAAGGTTTGGTCATGAGTCTTTGCTTTGAAAACACTGCCAGTTAGAGTCTTTCAGATGTGTTCAGTAGACTCCTGTCATACATCCAATGCACATCCCATCTGTCTTTCTAAACGAGGATTGATTATCTTACCCTGTATCTGCTTTCTTGTTTATCTTCTTTAGGTGTATAGATTTCATTATGTTTATCATATCTTATAGGTCTATGTAAGTGAGTATATACCGTGTTTGTCTTTTCTCCTTCTGGGATATTTCACTCAGAATGATGTTTTCTAGATCCCACCATTTGCCTGCAAATTTCATGATTTCCTCCTTTTTGATTGTTGAGTAGTATTCCATTGTATAAAAATACCACAATTTCTGTACCCATTCCTCAGTTGATGGACATCTGGGTTGTTTCCAGGTTCTGGCTATTACAAATAAAGCTGCTATAAACATGGTTGAGCAAGTATCCCTTTTGTGTACTTGAGCAAGCTTTGGGTATATACCTAGTAGTGGTATAGCTGGGTCTTGAGGAAGCACTATTCCTAATTGTCTCAGAAAGTGCCAGATAGATTTCCAGAGTGGTTGTACCAGTTTACATTCCCACCAGCAGTTCCCCTTTCTCCACAACCTCTCCAGCATGTGTTGTCACTTGAGTTTTTCATCTTGGCCATTCTGATGGGTGTAAGGTGAAATCTCAGGGTCGTTTTGATTTGCATTTCCCTGATGGCTAATGAGGCTGAGCATTTCTTTAAGTGTTTCTCTTCCATTCGGTATTCCTCTGTGGAGAATTCTCTGTTTAGCTCTGTTCCCCATTTTTTAATTGGATTACTTGGTTTGCTGCTTTTCAGCTTCTTTAGTTCTTTGTATATACTGAATATTAGTCCTCTGTCAGATAAAGGGTTAGTGAAGATTCTTTCCCAATCTGTAGGCAGTCATTTTGTTTTGATGATGGTGTCCTTTGCTTTACAGAAGCTTTTCAGTTTCATGAGGTCCCACTTATTGATTATTGCTCTTAGAGCCTATGCTGTTGGTGTTCTATTCAGGAAATTGTCTCCTGTGCCAATGAGTTCTAGGCTGTTCCCCATTTTTCTTCTAACAGATTTAGAGTATCTGGTTTTATATTGAGGTCTTTGATCCTCTTGGACTTTAGTTTTGTGCATGGTGATAAATATGCATTTATTTTCATTTTTCTGCATGTAGAAATCCAGTTGGACCAGCACCATTTGTTGAAGATTCTGTCTTTTTTCCATTGGCTTCTTTGTCAAAAATCAAGTATTCATAGGTTTGTGGGTTTATTTCTGGGTCTTCTATGCGGTTCTGTTGATCCTCCTTTCTGTTTTTATGCCAATACCATATAGCAACAATTTCATCCAGGCATGGCCACTTATGAACAGTAACCCTACAATTTGAAAATGATTTCTGACATAAAGTATGGTTTGAAGTTTTGCACATCATTTTGCACGAAAGAAAAAGCACTTTAGAAAAAATTTTCAATGTAATCAAAATATCTTCTGTAATGAATTCTTTAAATAAGCAAATGAAAATTGAGGTGCATTGACTTAAAATATCTGCAAAAGAGGAAATATAAAATATCTGCAAAAGAAGACACATGTAAGAGGAAACATTGAGACAATGGAATTTAATAATACCTTAAGTACTCTAAGTCATGACCACTGATTCTGTGAGTTGTAACTTGTGCTGATTAGCATAATTGAGAATAGGACTATCTGAAAATTTGGCAAATGTAAACTCTTTCTGAACACACGTTGTCTAAACATTAATTATCTCAAACATAATAAATCTGAATTGTTCTTGGCATCACTTACCCATGTTGTTACCCATATAGTTTCACTGGTGCCTCCGTTCTGAACACACATCTGTACTTTTCACCTAACATGCCTTTTTACTATGTGGTAACAAATGAATAATTCTCCAAACACAAGGGCAAACAAGTTCAGACTACTGTGTGTTTTCTTTTTTCAGCTTTAGTAAAGACACTTTCTATAAGGAAACATGGCATTTCAGGCAGGACATGGGCAGAGAATCATTAACAGTATACAAGAACTTCCAAATTCTTTTCCTGTATAGACTACCAAAATCAGAAAGCCACTATACAACCCAATGAAATCTTTATTCAATGCTGAAAAGGGGAAAGTAGCTTAGGGTGTGACATTTCACATCAAGGATGTTGTTTATCGACTTTTCACAAGCTGACCCTGACTTTCAGGAAATGAAAATGGCCAATTTGCAGTCTGAAGACCCCAATTTTTTTATAAAAGGAACCACTGCTCTTCTGAGGATACTCAATGATGTCACTGCAAAGTCCAGATCGCCCAATAGACTGCAAAACCAATTTTGATTGTCAGGTTCCAATAGGTCATCCTGTTTTAAGGGAGTTAGTTAATGCTGATGGTATGGGGAAGGAGGACACAAAAATGAACTTCAAGTTTTCCAGTGCCACTAGGCATTTGGTGCCGCAGATGGAGACCACGTATGTGAACCCCGGGATGTCCCTTCTGGGAACCAATAGGAATCTCTCAAAACTATCAGGGGAAAAATGTTTTCCCTCATAAATCTAGCTGGGGAAACATTTTGTTAGTGATACGAGTTGCTTCCCCCCCCCTAAACAATGAAATATTCTGTGTGTTAACATTATAGCTTAAATAAAAGTAAAAGAAATTTTGTATTTTTATAAAACTTGATAAAAATAATAGTGTTTCAACAGGGAATTCTCAATAGGGGAATATCGAATAGCAGAGAAACACTTAAAGAAATGGTAAATGTTCTTAGCCATCAGGGAGATGCAAATCAAAACAGCCCTGTGATTTCCCATTACACCCTTCAGAATGGCTAAGGTCAAAACTCAAGTGACAACACATGCTGGAGAGGATGTGGAGAAAGGGGAACCCTCCTCTATTGCTGGTGGGAATGTAAACTTGTACAACCACTTTGGAAATCAATCTGGCGCTTTCTCAGAAAACTAGGAATAGTGCTACTTCACGATCTAGCAATAACACTCCTAGGCATGTATCCAAAGTATGCTCAATTGTAAAACAAGGACATTTGTTCAACCATGTTTGAAGGAGCTCTATTCATGATAGTCAGAAGCTGGAAACAACCTATATTTCCCTCAGTGGAGGAATAGGCACAGAAACTGTGGTACTCTTAATCAATGGAATACTACTCAGCTATTAAAAACAAGGAAATCATGAAATTTGCAGGCAAATGGTGGAAAATAGAAAAGATCATCTTGAGTGAGGTATCCCAGAAGCAAAAAGACAAACATGGTATATACTCACTATACTCACTAATAAGTGGATGTTAGTCATATAATATAGGATAAACATACTAAAATCTATAATCCTAAAGAAGCTAAATGACAAAGAAGACTCTAGGGAAGATGCCCAATCCTCATTCAGAAGGAAAAACACAATAGACATTGGAAGCAAGAGAAGAGAGGGAACAGGATAGGGGCCTGGAAAGTCTTTCTGATGGCCTCTGAAAGGCTTTACTGATAGAGGTATGGAAGCAGAGGCTGAGACTTACAGCCAAACTTTGGGCAGAGGGCATGGAATGGGCATGGGATTTTATGAAGGAGAGTGGAGACAGAAAGACATGGAGGGGACTGGAGCTCTAAAATGAGACCAACAGAACCAAAAAACAAAAAAAAAACAAAAAAAACAAAAAACCCAAAAACAAACAAACAAACAAAAAAACAAAAACAAAAAACAAAAAAACCACCAGAGCCCTGGGAACCCTGCAGAGACTAATACCACAACTAAGGACAATGCATGGAAAGGACCTAACACCCAAACTCACATGTCTCAGTAACCAAGTGGTTTCCCTAGTAAGGGGAGAAGGAGCTGTCTCTGGCATGAACTCAGTAGCTGGCTCTTTGATCACCTCCCCCTGGGGAGTGCAGCCTTGCCAGGCCACAGAGTAAGACAATACAACCATTCCTGATGAAACCTGATAGGCTAGGGTCAGATAGAAGGGGAGGAGAACCTTCCTTATTAGTGGACTAAGGGAGGGGCATATGGGGAGAAGAGGGAGGGAAACTGGGGTAGGAGGAGATGAGGGAGGGGGCCACAGCCCGGATGTAAATTGGATAAATTGTAATAAATGATAATAAAAAAGTAAAAAAAAAAATAGTGTTTCAAACTGTAGAGTCAATAGAAGTACACAGTTATCAAAAATACATACATGTCACTTGGCATCTCCATCACCTTCAGCTTTCTGTGCCTGGTCTGTTTTGGCATCTCCATTTTCTGCAGGATTATTTGCATCCTTACTGGCATAAACTTTCCCCTTCTTCCCCTTCGGTATCTTCTCTCCTGTCTTTCTAGAGGCCTTTTTAAGCTTTGGCTCTCTGACTTTGGAGGAGCAGGTAGGTGTAGCAGACAAATTGCAGATCATTTTTGTGGCTCCTTGTTCACCTTGGCTTTATCTTCTTTAACATCCCCTTAGGCCTTTCTTTTGGGTGTGGAGGTGGTGGGGCCTGTAGGCTCAGGTAGCTGGGATACAGCAGCAGAGTGAGCATTTGGTTTTTCCAGGCAGAGGGAGTGTTGGGGAGGGGGTGTCGCTCTTGCTGCTTCTTCACACTGCTCTACTGTGTGTTTTCAATTGCAGTGTTTTTACTGAATACTTTTCTTAACATGCCCTTAGGACCTTCTGAGTCTATTCTTGGTGTTCCTGTATGAATCTTCAAGTCTTATCACTCGGTATTAGACAACTGACAGTGTCTCATCCCTGGAAAAGACTCATCTTCCTTTTCACAAATAATCAAGAAAATTACAATACTAAGCGTTTATGCACTAAACTCTGCACAATTTCGTAAACAGCAAACTATGGAATTAAAGGCATGTATTAACACAAGACCAATGACAGTAGATGATTTCAGTATCACAATTTTTGCAATAAATAGGTCACCTGGATGAAAAATAAACAGAGAAACCTCAAAAGTAAATGACATCTTACATTTAACTAGCCTAACAGATGTACACACACACACACACACACACACACACACACACACACACATACACACCAAAACATATACATTCTATTCAGTAGCACAAGGAAGCTTCTGTAAACTTTTCCCTTTAATTAAAATAACTTTTAATTTAGTTTTCACAATTTTGTTTCAACTTAAATTTAACAAAAAGTGTCCTTTTCTGGCTACAGATTCTGTTTTAGTTTGTGTGTGTTTATTTGCAAGTGATAATACCAAAACTCCAAAGTGGCAGTCCTAGACTTCAAAGTCCATTAAAACTTGTGGGTATATGTTGTGTTATTATTGCACTGAATATTTCTTTTCCTAGAGGTAATAATTAGAATGTGTATTATTTTTGGTCAGCCAGAATAAGGACATTCCAAAGGTTAACTGCTGTGCTACAAACACTGCACCTCTTAGCAGGGAGCATCAGGCAACAATTTCACTTGAAATATTTTAAATAGAGACTCTTGTGTAGGTCTTGTTCACCTAAACTCTAAGTTAGGGGAGGGGCATGCATGCAGAGGATGGAAGAAGGGAGGGATTGGGAGGGGAGGAGGGAGGGAACCACGGGGGGGGGATACAAAGTGAATAAAGTGTAATTAAAAAAAAAGAGTGAGGTCCAATCTGAACTATCTGCTTCTCTCCTTGTGCCTTACTCCTGTCATTTTTTTTTGTGTGTGATTATTGGTCTATCTGGTAGCTTGTCTGTTGTCTATATCTGCCTGACTGTCACTGTGGCACCTATCTCATCTGTCTGTGTCTGAATCCCCTGTCCCTGTGTCTGTCCCAAACCCTGGGCTTTACTGTGTATCTGTTTAACAGCACAGAGAATACAACATAGGAAAGGAATGAGGAATTCTTTACCTATGTCTCTGAGTTTGCAGTGGAAAAAGTTATGTTACCATTCCCACATAACCCAGAAATGCAAACAGCACTGCCAAAGATGCTATCAACCAATATCAGTCCTGGATGCAATATTATGGTTGATACTTACTTGTTTTTATCTGCTTACAACCTGTTGTTTGTTTTCAGCAAATAATTACCACAACACACACACACACACACACACACACACACACACACACACTTTTCTTGGTTGGGGAAAGGAAGAGCAGAGTAAGGCAGAGTAAGGTTTATTACATTGATCTTTGAACAGCTGAGTAAGCTTAAACAGGTTAAGTCCACAGCAGGGTAGCAGGTTAAGTCATAGGGATACACAACATATTGTTAGCTTTTCTGTGACTTATGCCAAAGTTTCAGCCTCTTTGAAATCAACAGATATTTTTATAAATATTTATCATGACATATAAAAAATAAAACAGAGATATGGAGACTACTTCCTAAAATTTTGTAAAAATGTTGAAATGTTGTTCTCAAGAAAAGATTGGAAGGTGAAAATTTATAGGAAGTACAAAATTTATCACAGTGTAGGTAGCAATTTAAAAGCAGGAATAATATTAGTCTTGTCAAGGGAAATATGTCAACTGAGACTAAACAGGCAGGGATGACATAGCTGAGGTTATTAGTAGGGAGGCAGATTCCACACAGTACATTAAAAAGTGACGATAAAGAGTTCAAATAAATAACCAGTGAATGAAAGTCTAGAAGGTGCTACCGAGCCTTTGAGATTCCCATCACATAAGTGAATACTATTTTATGAATAACTGTTAAGCTTGGGCTGCTTGTTAGAAATCACTAATGTAAAGCAAGAACGGTCTTTTGATTTTATATTCATTCCATTTGAAGTTAATGCCTCCCAAAGGTACTGTAATTATTATTATGATGGTAGAAAATGTCTTTTGAATTTAATATCGTACACTCTCTGCAATAAAAGCTTAGATTTGGGAGGCGGTGAGCGGTTTTGTTCAGGATGGAAGTTAGATGGGATTCTATGTATATTTGATCAAAAATGACAGCTATACAAATGAAAATGACAGGGGTAAAAAAGATGAAAGGGTTTTAATCACAACAGTAAAGGTCATTTGTAAAATAGACTGCATGTATTTGTCCATTTTACTCAAGAAAGTATTTGTTTTATAGAAGTTTGTTTTTCTTAATTAATAAAGTATATTTAAAGTTCAGAATTATTTCCATTCACAAGATTTACAAATGTCTAAACTATTATTAGTAATAGCAGTAAAATTTACTGGATGACAATGATATTCTGGGTAGTGCTTGAGCAAGACAGACTTGTGATAGAAAAAAAAGAGCATGGTAGAACTTTTCTTGAAAAAAGAAAACATATGCACAAGAAACATTACACAGATTTCATGTTATATTTAGAAATATATGTATATAATGTATATATACATATGCATATATTCATGCAATAATAATTAGTGAAAGACGAGGCCATAAAATTGATGGATGCTAGGGAGAGTTATGTGGGAGAATTCTGAGGGATCAAAAGGAAGGAACAGATGCTGTAATTATAACGATCTGAAAAGTAAAATAAAAGGTTTCTAATAATAAAATTAAAGATTTCAGATAAATAGTAACTTTCTCATATTCATACATGTAATGTTAAATTGTAGTTCAAGCACAGATTAACTGGTGACAGTAGCTCAAATTTATATTTTAGGCTGCAATATGTTCATATGTAAATATCACATTAAAATAGTTTTAAATTTATTAGAGGGATGTATGCAAGTGTGTGTGTGTCTGTGTGTGTGAGTGTGTGTAGTTCAGAGGACAGTTTATGGGAGTCAGTTCTCTCCTTTTACCATGAGGGTTTCAGGAATAATTTATGTTGTAGGAAAAAATAATTAACTGTAATTTACCAAAAACCTTATGTATAAAGATACAGTGTAAGTTTGGAAAGGTTTTAACTCCCATTCACTCCTATCAAATTAATACCAAACTAACGGAGGCATTTTTGTCTATTGTCCCTTATTGTGGGAGCTCTGCATGGAGACTGTGTATTGAGTGTCTTTACTCTTCTTTCATCACAGAGGTTTTGGGTGGGTGTTATAGTACAACAACCACGAGAGAGTTCGTTGAAACGAGGATATCGATGCTAAGTATTAAAAAAATAAAAAGTAATTAAGGCAAGAAAAGGCTACCTCAGAACTCTTGTAGGTAAAACACATAAATCGAAAAGATTCACATCACAAATGATATTGTCCCAACAATATGCAGGAAAATATGGGCACAAATAGAATTGAAAGGTTTAAAGACAGAACTCAAACTAAATTATGACATAAAAGGAAAAAGAAAATTCTATGATTGTTTATGCTTTTATTTTATTTTCCTTTAGAAACTGAATGGAAAAACTGACATCACTAACTAAAGGGTAAAGGAGGCTTCATGTGTCCTTGACAAGGACATGGAGGAATGAAATCTCTATTCTTCATGAGTTTAAAATTGGTCTTTCGAATATGAAATTTCTCATAGTGATCTGGGCTGCTTTGAAGGATTAATGAAGTCGATGTTTTAAATGGGAAAATAAGAAAGAGAAGAAAAGAAATGCTAGTGTCTTATCATAGGGAAATGCTGATGGCAGCTCAGTCTTCAAGTGGGTTTCCTAGCAAGGGGAACAGGGGCTGTCTCTGCCATGAACTCAGTGGCTGGCTCTTTGATCACTTCCCCATGATGGGGAAGGGGAATAGCTTTACCAGGCCACAGAGGAAGACAATGCAGACAGTCCTGATGATACTTGATAGACTAGGGTCAGGTGGAAGGGGAGTAAGACCTCCCCTATCATCGGACTAGGAGAGGGGCATGGGAGGAGAAAGAGAGGGAAGGTGGGATTGCAAAGAGATGAAGGGGTAGGCTACAGCTAGGATACAAAGTAAATAAATTGTAATAAATAGAAAATAAAAAGAAGGGCACAATATATGTCCTCCATGCAGTATCATAAAGAGACTTGCACTGATCATCAAATAAAAAAAAAATCACAATTCACAATCAATCTTAAATTTCTTCCATCTTAGAATTTCTGAATCATACTTTGTTGGTATGTGGTTGAGCTCTTTCTAGCGTGAAGTCACTTGGTTATGTTTGTTTAATTAATTAATTAGTTAATGAATTAATATTTAATTTTGTTAGGCCCAGAAAATAGAATTTGTCACTTTCACACAGTTGTAGGAAATGCAGATGCAAAGGTAAATACTTTTAAAACAGGGAAGCCACAGTAATTTGGATGCAATGATAATTAGGAGAAAGAAACTCAAGTTCCTACATTTGACATGAGTCTTTTTGTTTTTTTCTTTTTTTTTTTTAATCTTTAGGTAATACAGGGAAATTTCTTTGGGGAACAGAAACATCAGATGTTAAATAGGCAGAAAAATGGCTTATGTAGAAAAGACTCTAAAGAACTACATCAAAGACATCTAGGCTATTTTATTTGTTCTTCGCAGATGATGCTGTCCATAATTTGAGAACCTCAAAGAGAAAGTAATGTTCTTATACTCAGTTAAATGTATCTAGTGATCATTTATTTACTACTTTCTAGTTTTTATTACATTCTTGTGTGTGTGTGTGTGTGTGTGTGTGTGTGTGTGTGCGAACATGTGCACGCAGGTGGAGGTCAGGAGACAGTTTTCAAGAGTTGGATCTTTTCTACACCATGTAAGTCCTGGGGTCCAATTCAGGCATTAATTTTGGTAGCAGCACCTTTACCTGCTTATTGTCATTTTTCTGACAAAACAATGAAAACTTTAAAAGATGATTTTGTGTACCATTCCCTATTATTATTAGTTTCCCATATTCCATTACCATAAGAAATACAGATATGATTAAAATGTCCTGTTTTGTATTATTTTAAAGATATTATTTAAAAAAATAATATCATTTACAGAGTAAATACCATGCTTTTTGGAAATAAATCCTGTACTTCTCTTTAACCTATGTAATTTACAATTATATTAAATATCAATCATAGAAAATAACTGGAAGTCTAAATATTGCTTTGACAATTAAAAAAAAAAACAAATAAATCATAGACCATTATTACAAGCCAAGGGTTGAATTTCATTTGGTTCTGACTTATGTTTGTAAGTCTACAGCCTGGGATTCATCACTCCTTTTGACTGTATGCAGAGATAAATCTTGAAAGGTTGGGAAAATATCAAGAATAAAAAAGTGTCATGTTTTATTTGAGGAGTAGTTTTCATTCTTCTCAAGGTCTCAAGTTACATTCTTTTTAATTGGTTTTCTGAGAGGGAGTGAAAGATACAACGTGACATGTTTAGGTGTGATGATTCATTTTGCCCTCTGCCTTTAATCTCCTAACACCTGGATCATTTTACATCACCTTCTTCAAATAGGCAAAGGTGCTTATAAAACTCCACCCAGCTGGATATAAATATATATATATATTCTTATATATATGCATATATATATA
>REGO01000378.1:174219-195656 GCA_010120015.1 Rhombomys opimus | reverse complement strand
TCAAGATCAGGTAGAAAGACTGAATAGCCCTATATCTCCCAAGGAAATTGCAGCAGTCATTAATAGTCTCCCCTCCAAAAAAAGCCCTGGACCAGATGGCTTCAGCGCAGAATTCTACAAGACCTTTAAAGAAGTGTTAACTCCAATTCTCCTCAAGTTATTCCACAAAATAGAAACAGAAGGAACACTACCAAACTCATTCTATGAAGCCACAGTCACCCTGATACTTAGTCCCTTTTTTTCATTGCTTCAACCAAACACTTTACGAAAAGAAACTTAAAAGAAGGGATTCATATTGGCTTATAGTTTGATGAGATTCAATCATTATAGCAAGAAGAGAATAACTCCATAGAAATGTATAGGTGTAATGGTGGCAAAAACATCCATCTGAGACCTAGCTCCTCCTCAAATCTGGATGGAACAGGAAGCAAAAAGGGTTGCTGAACTCCACTGGTATCTTTTCTTTTTATTCAGTTCGGTATCATACCTCATGAGAAGTTATTGCCCATATTAAATGCACATCTTTCTTGTTCAATCAAACCAGTGAAAATACCCTCACACATATGCCCAGAGGTGTGCTGTCTACTTAGTTTTCAGTCCACACAAGTGGACAATGAAAGCTAACCATCAAATAGTCCATATTCCTTTTATTTATTTCTTTTAGGTTTGGAGTTATACAGGTAATTCTCATTCATGGTGTTTTTGAAGCATTTTACTATAATGTAACTGATATATTTATTGTATTCAGCATACTTATATTGGGCATGAAATGACTTAAATATGTCAACTGAAAACTGGATGGGCAATAGATCATTTATATTTGCTCTTTTTTAATTTTTTAATTTTTAATTTTTTATTAATTATACTTTATTCACTTTGTATCCCCCGTAAACTCCTCCCTCCTCCCCTGTCCTTCTTCACACATGCCCCTCCCCAAGTCCACTGATAGGGGAGGTCCCCCTCTCCTTCCTTCTGATCTTAGTCTGATCAAATAACATCAGGAGTGGCTGCATTGTCATCTTCTGTGGCCTGGTAAGGCTGCTCCTCCCTCGGGGGAAGGTGATCAAAGAACAGGCCAATCAATTTATGTCAGAGGCAGTCCCATTACTATGGAACCCACTTGGACACTGAACTGCCATAGGCTACATCTGTACAGGGGTTCTAGGTTATCTCCATGCATGGTATGTGGTTGGAGTATGAGTCTCAGGAAAGACCCCTGTATTCAAATTTTTTGGTTTTGTTGCTCTCCTTGTGTACCTCCTGTCCTCTCCAAATCTTACTATTTCCCACTTCTTTCATTCTGCCCAAAGTTTGGCCATAAGTCTCAGTGTCTGCTTTGATAGTCTGCAGGGCAGACCCTTTCAGAGGCCCTTTGTGGGAGACTCCTAACTTGTCTCCATTTTCCTTAAGGAAAGATCTGTCCTCCCAGTGATATCAACTGAATTCCGGATAACAAAATGCAGTAAGACTAGGCATATACCCTCATATCAAGCCTAGACATGGCAATCCACTAGGAGAAGAAAGGTCCCATTAACAGGCAAATAAGTGAGGGATGCCCCCATTTGCATAAGCCAAAGAATCAAAGCATGTATGCAAGGACCCTGGTGCAGCCCTAGACATGATCCTTGGTTGTCATTTCATTATCTGTGAGCCTCTATGAGGTCTGCTTAATTGATTTTGTGGGCTGTATTCTCTTGGGGTCCTCTACTCCTTTGGCTTCTACAGTTCTTCCGCTCCCTCTTCTGGGGGTTCCTCAAGATCTGCCTAATGCTTGGCTGTGAGTCTCTGTATCTGCTCCCATCTGCTGCTGAAGGAAGCCTGTCTGATGATGACTGGGCGAGGCACCTATCCTATCTGATGAGTACAGCAGAAGTCACTAGTAATCATCTCATTGGCTTGTTTTTTTTTTTTTTTTGTCAGTTTTGTTTTGTTCTACCGTAATCTTCTGGAAGTGTTGGGCATGGGTTCCCTCTTATCATGTGGATGGACAGGAGATGGGTGTGGACAGAAACAGAAAAAAATCAGGTGGAGGAGGATAGGCCAAAGGGAGAGGGGACAGGTAGGTAGAGAGAACTGAAACAGGTGAGCATTGTGGGGGACAATATAGAAATCTAGTGCAGTGGAAACTTCCTGGAACTTATGACTGACACTAGTGAAGAATCCAAATAAGTGCAGGTTATGGAGGCTGAACTACCTGTCTTCTGTAACATTCTAGGCTCCCAGTTGGAGGACTAGAACGCTAACCCACACAAAAACAATGACCCACAACCTTCTTGGCCTGCACCCTGTGTTGCAGTAATGTTGGCTCAGAGATTATCATTTGTTTTTTTTAATTTTTTTTTATTAATTACGTTTGATTCACTTTGTATCCCAGCTGTAGCACCCTTCTTCATTCCCTCCCAATCCCGCCCTTCTTCCCTCATCTCCTCCCATGCCCCTCCCCAAGTCCACTGATAAGAGAGGTCCTCCTCCCCTTCCATCTGACCCTAGCCTATCCAATTTCCTCAGGACTGGCTGCAATGTCCTCCTCTGTGGCCTGGTAAGGATGCTTCCCCCTCAGGGGGAGGTGATTAAAGGGCCAGCCACTGAGTTCATGTCAGAGACAGTCCCTGTTCCCCTTAATAGGGTACCCACTTGGACATTGAGCTGCCATGGGCTATATCTGTGCATGCTTCTGAAGTTTTCTAATGACATCTACTTAGAAGTGATAAAACTCTCATAAAACTGAGTGATTTTTTTTTTTTACATCTTATGGATTCCTAAAAGAATTCTTCTGACTAAATATTTTGAAAATAATTCTTAAATTTACCAGATGTATCTTGGTGTAACTCTAACCAAGCAAGTGAAAGACTTGTATGAAAAAAACCAAACAAAACAAAAACAAACAAACAAAGGAAAACAAAAACACTTCAAGGCTCTGAAGAAAGAAATTGAAGAAGATATCAGAAGATGGAAAGATCTCCCATACCCATGGGTGCTAAGCATTAACATAGTAAAAGTGGCCATCCTACCAAAAGCAATCTACAGATTCAATGCAATTCCCATCAAAATACAAAGACAATTCTTTACAGATTAAAAAAAAAACAATTCTCAATTTCATATGGAAAAACAACAGCAACTACCACCACCACAACAAAACAACAAAAAGCAGAATAGCAAAAACAACCCTCTATAGTAAAATGTCATCTCAAGTTATCTCCATCCCTGATCTCAAGCTGCACTATAGAGCAACAGTAATAAAAACTACATGATATTGGCATAGAAACAGACTGGTAGATGAACAGAATTGAATCAAAGACCAGAAATAAACCCACATACCTACAGAAAGTTGATTTTGGACAAAGAAGCCAAAACCATACAATGGAAAAAAAAAGAATACATTTTCAATAATTGGTGCTGGTCAAATTGGATGTCTACATGTAAAAAATGCAAATAGATCCATATTTCTCTGCATAAAAGTAAAGCCTAAGTGGATCAAAAGTCTCAATACAAAACCAGACACAATAAATCTGTTAGAAGAAAAATTAGGAAAGAGAATTGATCTCATTGGCACAGAGACAACTTCCTGAACAGAACTTAAACAGATCAGGCTCTAAGATCAACAATCAATAAATGGGACCCCATGAACCTGAAAACGTTCTGTAAAGTAAAGGACACTGTTCACAGAACAAAACAATAGCCTACAGACTGGGGAAATATCTTCACATCCAGAATATATAAAGAACTCAACAAATTAAACACTAAAAAATCAAATAATCCAATTTTAAAAAGGGGTAAAGAACTAAACACAAAATTCTCAACAGAGAAATATTGAATTGTGATGAAACACTCAAAGAAATGCTCAATGTGTTTGGTCATCAGGAAAATGCAAATCAAAAGAACTTCAAGATACCATCTTACACCTATCAGCAGGGCTAAGATAAAAAAACTCAAGTGTACATGCTGGAGAGGATATGGAGAAAGGGGAACACTCCTGCATTGCTGGTGGGAGTGCAAACTAAGTTGTTCACCCACTTAGAAATCAATCTTTCTCTTTCTCAGACAATTAGGACTAGCTTTACCTCAGTACCTAGGCATAACATTCCTGGCCACCACACCACAAGGACATTTGCTCAACTATGTTCACAGAAGCTTTATTTGTAATAGCCAGAATATGGAAACAACCTAGATGTCTCTCAACCTAGGAATGGATACAGAAATTGTGGTACATTTACACAATATAATGCTATGCAGCTATTAAAAACAAGGAAATTATGAAAATTTCAGGCAAATGGATGAGACTAGAAAAGATCACCCTGAATGAGGTAACCAAAAAGCAGAAAAACACCCATGGTATAGACTCACTTATAAGTGGATATTAGCCATATAATAAACATACTAAAATCTATAGACTTAAGAAGCTAAACAACAAGCAGGAGCCTAGGGAGGATGCTTAATTTTCATTCAAAAGGGCAAACAAGATAGACACCAAAAGCAGTGGAAGAAAAGAAAAAGGATGGGAGCCTACAAAAGATGTCCTCTGAAAGACTCACCCAGCAGGGGATCAAAGCAAATGCAGAAACACACATCCAAACTTGTGAAGGGCACAGGGAGTCTTAAGGAAGAAAGTAGGTTTAGAAGGACCTGGAGGGGACAGGAGCTCTACAAGGAGACCAACAAAGCCAAAATATATGGGCCCAGAGGACCCAGCTGAGACTAATGTATCAACCAAGGACCATGCATGGAGAGGATCATGACCCTTTGCTGAATTGTAGCTCATAGGCAGCTCAGTCTCCAAATGGGTTCTCTAGTAAGGATAGCAGGGATAGTCTCTGACAGGAACTCAGTTTCCTGCTGTTTGATCACTTCCCCCTGCTGGGATAGCCTTTCCATGGCACAGAGGAAGAGGATCCAGGCAATCTTAATTTAACTTGATATTCTAGAGTCAGATAGTAGGGGAGGAGGACTCCCATATTTTAGTGGACTATTGGAGTAAGATGGGGAAAGAGGGAGAGGATGGGCTGGAGAGGAGATGAAGGTGCGTGCTACAAAAGGGATACAACATGAATAAACTGTAAGAAAAAAATAGAATTTTCTAAAATACAAACAAATGAACAAATAAACAACAACAATGAAAAAGCAAACAAAAAACATTTACCTAAACAGATGCCTTTCAATAATCCATTGGCCTGTAAATGTTACACTAAGTTTAAGAAAAGTTTATTGCATCATAATTATAAATTTTCTAATGTTCAGGAAGTTTTTGAAATATGCACTCTGGAGTAAAAAAGCTAAAGACAATTTAAAATTATACCTGGCATATTATCCCTTGAACAATAATGAAGTTACCATTTTTTAAATTAAATTTTTATTTTTTATATTAATTACATTTTATTCGCTTTGTATCCCAGACGTAGCCCCCTAGCTCATTCCCTCCCTCCCTTATCTCCATGCATGCCCCTCTCTAAGTCCACTGATAGGGGAAGTCCTCCTCCCCTTCCATCTGACCCTAGCTTATCAGGTCACATCAGGACTAGCTGCAATGTCCTCCTCTGTGGCCTACATGGCTGCTCCTCCCTCTGGTGGGGTGGGGTATCAAAGAGCCAGCCACTGAGTTCATGTCAGAGACAGTCCCTGTTACCCTTATTAGGGTTCCCACTTGGATACTGAGCTGCCATGGACTACATCTGAGCTAAACAGAAAATTCTCTGTAGAGGAAAATAGAATGGCAGAGAAAAGCTTAAAGAAATGCTCAATATCCTTAGCTATCAGGGAAATGCAAATCAAAATGACTCTGAGATTTCACCTTATACCCACCAGAATGGCTAAGATCAAAAACTCAAGTGACAACACATGCAGGAGAGGTTGTGGAGAAAGGGGAAACCTCCTCCCCTGCTGGTGGGATTGTAACCTTGTACACCACTTTGGAAATCAATCTGGTGCTTTCTCAGACAATTAGGAATAGTGCTACCTCAAGATCCAGTTATACCATTCCTAGGCATATATCCAAAAGATGCTTAAGTACACAACAAAGGCATTTGTTCAACCATGTTCATAGCAGCTTTTATTCCTAATAGCCAGAAACTGGAAACAACCCAAATGTCCTTTAATGGAGGAATGGATACAGAAAATTGTGGTACATTTACACAATGGAACACTACTCAGCTATTAAAAACAAGTAAATCATGAAAATGGTGGTGTCCATTTTTAAAACTATAACTCTAGAGCCCTGGGGGCCCAGAAGAGAATGATAATCCAACCAAAGACAATACATAGAGAACACCTAAAACTCAGGCTCAGATGTAGCCCATTAACTGAGTCTCCAAGTGGCTTCCCTAGTAAGGGGAACAGGGGCTTTCTCTGGCATGAATTCAGTGACAGGCTCTCTGATTACCTCCACCTGGGGAGTGCAGCCTTGTCAGCTCACAGAGGAAGACAATGCAACCAGTCTTGATGAAACCTGATAGGCAAGGGTCAAATAGAAGGGGTGGAAGATCTCACCTATCAGTGGACTTGGAGAGAGGCATAAGGGGGAGGGTAATATTGGAAGGAGATGAGGGAGGAGCCCTCAGTTGGTATACAAATTTAATAATTTGTAATAAATTATAATAACAATAAAAATATATTGTCAAAAAAAGAGTTGGCAGGTACTCTATTGCCTAACAGAAATAAAATAAAATAAAATAAAATAAAATAAAATAAAATAAAATAAAATAAAATAAAATAAAATAAAATAAAATAATAAAATAACAGGTCAGAGATGATATGAAAGAAAACAAGTTTTTTTTGTTGTTGTTTTCTTGTTTGTTGGTTTGGTTTTGTTATTGTTGTTGTCACTGTTTTTTGTTTGTTTGTTTTGTTTTGTTTTTCCTTTGCAGTGTTCCAGACAGTCAATTATTTGAAGAGGAAAGAAGGATCTTTGTAGCCCACCAGGGTGGACAGAGAAATATCAATTGTATCTGAATTACAAAGGAAAAGCAATCTCAGGGTGTTCCAAGTCTTGAAGCATCTCAGTTGACATCTTTGTTACTTTTAGGAGTGCTGGTATGGACCTTCTAATCTAGAAGCATCCTGTAGTGTTGGAAGCCTCCATTTTATTGAGTATCATTGGAAGTCAGCGGTGGGATAGTTGGGATCATGTTCAGGAATAGCTGTCTTCCTCTTCTCAGGTGATTATTCATTTTGTCTTTAATTATAGTACATGATCTTGGATTCTTTACAGTCCTCCAAGGCAAACAATCAATTCTGTGTACAGTATGAATAAAATAGCATTTAAAACAAGGTGCCAGAATGAGTCCTTTAAGAGCCAAACAATTCCTATTTTTAAAAGTATGCAGTTTCTCCAACTAAGGACCATGTATGGATATAACCTAGAATCTTTATTAGGACAAAGCTCATGGTAGCTCAATAACCAATTGGTTTCTCATAGTAAGGGGCACAGGGACTGTCTCTGACAGGAACTCAGTGGCAGGCTCTTTGACCTCCCCACCCCCAAAGGAGGAGCAGTCCTGCTAGGCCACAGAGGGGGACTTTGCAGCCAGCCCTGAAGATACCTGATAAAACAGGGCCAGACAAAAGGGAAGGAGGTCTTCCCAATCCATGGACTTGGAAAGGGGCAGGGAGAAGCTGACAGAGGGAGGGAGGGATTGGGAGGAAATAAGGGAGCGGGATACAGCTGGGATACAGAATTAATAAAACGTAACTAATAATAATAAACAATAAAAAAGAGAATAAACAGAGCTAAGAAATAATAAAGATGGCTCTATGGGAGGTGGGCTGTGAAAACTGAAAAAAAAAAGTTTGCAGAAGCTTTATAATTATTTATTAGTAGTGTTAAATAACAACAGAACTCTGAATTTCCAAGATGGAGTGTGGATTCACTAAGAGTCATTCAATTATCTGTAATATGTTTTAAGTCATACTCAGGGATTTTTATAGTTCAAAAATATTTATTAAAATGCAATTTAAATTTGAATTTTGTTTAAAAAATCATTGATGTAAGGGTTAATTAGCTAGCAGTTCAATATGATTAATGAATGAAGAACAGAACATACAAATTAACTATGGTACTGTTATTCAAAGTAATGGCATGAAGCAGTGAAAAGATTACGAATAAATAAAATTAGATACAACCTTATGGGTGAAGACAGCAAACAAGGAGAGCAGCAGAACAAAAAATCTGGGCCAACACTTTTCTGTTTGTTTGTTTTTGTTGTTGTTGTTTGTTTGTTTTCTGAGACTGATAGTGCAACCAATGACCATGCATGAAGATAACCTATAACCCCTGCACAGATGTAGCTCATGATAGCTCAGTCTCTAAGTGGGTACCCTAGTAATGCGAAGAGGGGCTGTCTCTGACATGAACTCATTGTTTGGCTCTGTTATCACCTCCCATTGAGAGGGGAGCATGCTGACCAAGCCACAAAGGAAGATAATGCTGCCATTCCTGATGAGACCTGATAGAGTAGGATTAGATTGAAGGGGAGGAGGACCTCCCCTATTAGTGGACTTGGGGAGGGGCATAGTAGGAGATGAGAAAGGGAGGGTGGGATTGGGAGAGGATGAGGGAGGTGGCTACATCTGGGATAAAAAGTGAAAAAAACTGCGATTAATAAAAAAATAACTTATTTTTAAAAAGGAAAAAAGTTGCTGCTGTGGACCATCTGAATCAATTCCACATCCCACACTTTGGATCAAAACAAAACATGTTTATGTCCACAACATTAATATGTGGGAAAATGTGATCATCTTTGAGACTTGATTCCTTTGCCTACTCTGACGACTTGATGTTTTATAAATTTCATGAATGCTTGGCAAGGGTGGATGAATGCCTTTGAACTCCTTATCTTGTATATTGATTTTGATAAAAATCAATTCCCCTTGTTCATCATAACACCATATCTACTGCTGTTAGATAGGGGGAATGAGTGGAGTTTATGTGCATAATCTAAGGCAAAGTGAACCTGACAGGGATTCTGACTCAGAATTCGGAACAGAAGTACAGCTCTGACTCCCTTGATTTACCATCCTTTGACTTCCAAAGGTACAAAAACAGCATTTCACATTGTTTTCACTTTTGGCTTGATCCTTGAGTTTGGCTGTATACCAACACCCTGAACTTAATTTTATTATCTGATTAATACTCAATTTTATACTGCCAAGTGTTAGAAATGAATCTAGTTTGGGTTTTGCTTCTATTCATTGATTCTATTAAAAAATCTATGGACTACAGATGTTAAGAACAAGCTGGAACTATATTTCCATGAAATACATATTTTAAGTCTGATAACTTAAATCTCATTAGTCCTTTGCATCCTAAAGAGCTGGGAGGGAATGAGGAAGGGGGCTAAGGATGGGATACAAAGTATATAACCTGTGATTAATATAAAATAATAATAAATAAAAAAACCTAATAGAAAAAAAGAGTGCCTGATTTTGAATGATTCAAGTGTGAAAAACTGATAAAACAGTTTCTTTCTCATACTATGAGTTTCTGGGTTCTACTGTCCCTCAAAAACAGAGGAATGGCCACTGGGCCCCATCCCCACAACCATTTTCTTTATTGACCTAACAAGTCATTTTAAGATAAAACAACTTTTTCACAAATGTCTACCTTTTAGCTTCCAGATGCAATTTAGAACGCTATACTGAATTTAGAGGTGGTAATGTTTCAGAAAATGCCGACCTTATGTAACTTGGAAGATACTGTATCCAAAAAATGACCTTATAAGTAATATCGGCATCTTTTAGTTAATTTTTATTCTGGTTTATGTCTGATTTTCCACTGACTCTTACAGAACATTAGTTAAGGTTAAACACGATTGTTTTGTTCAGGTTTGTGACATCAATAATGGAATGTAAAACATAAGATAAAAGGTCATAAGGGGTAGCTGGGTGTGGTGGTGCACGTCTTTATGCCAGCACTTGGAAATGGATACTACAAGCTAACATGAGGCTTTCAAGAGAATCATGTATTCAGTGATGAGTCGTCTCTCAGCTCAAATGTTTAATTTTCATTGTATGTATATGTGGGTCTTTCCTGCATGTGTGTGTGTGTGTGTGCTTGTGTACCACATGCATGCAGTGCCCATGGAAACTAGAAGTGAACACATAATCATCTGAAGCTAGAGTTACAGATAGTTGTCAGCTGCTTTGCTGTTCATAGCTACTGTGCTATGAGCCAATCCTGGGTCCTCTGCAGTAGTGGCAAGTGCTCTTTTGTTGAACCATATCTACAAACAAAGACATTTGTAATTCTGTTCTTGACTTACCTCACTTTTGTATAATATTTACTGTCACATTAATCTTTAATTATATTCTTACAAATTGGAAGGAAGTTCATTAAAAGACAGGATGTTCAAAAAGAGGTGGATCAATAATGATATTATCAGGGGAGATGAAATATTCTATTTTGTAAGGAAGCCCATTAAGCTCAGAAAGTCTCTGAAAGTGACTAGATTTAATAGCCCTCAACCCCAGCAAATATAGGCGGTAATGGCTGCTGAGAGACATTCTCACACAAATGGAACTGTCTCTCTACAAGAGGCTTGGATCAGTTCAACTACCTGAGAGTCAGTCTCCAAACTTTTGAGCTCTTGGCAGGTTGTGCAGAGTGTTCTGGGATTCCAGCTTTTATGAGCCATCCACAACACTAGGGTACAGTTTTGGGAATGTAACTGTCTTTGAGTCATTTCTCTTTCTAAAGTAACCCCTCAGCCATATTCCTATAAGTACCTCCAATGTTCTTTGATCTACCATCAGTTACCTTTCTGGGGCTAGTCAATGTTTGTTAATGTCTCCCCAGAAATACTATTACACAACAACCCCGAAATGTGTCAAATCACTATTCCTGTATGTGGGGCAGAACTGACAAGTGCAGTGCAGCAGTGGAAAGAGGAAGTCTTTAAATCACATTACAGTGTTGGTGGTCAAAATCAAAGGATCAGGAGAGAGTTCGCCTCTGTTTTTTTTTTTTTTTTTGTGGTTGTTGTTGTTGTTGTTTTGTTTTTTGTTTTGTCTACTATTAGGACAAAGGAATAAATGAAAGATTGTTAGTAATGGAACCATAGTCTGATGACTGGTGTACATCTCTACAATAGTTTTCTTATCAATGAATCAGTTAAGGAATTCTATTCTCTGCAGTGTAGTACAAGAGATTTGTTCTGTTGAGTCTCATCCTGAACATCTATAAGGACATTGGTGGGGAAGATTATTTTTTCTTTGAGATGCTTTTTCTTGAAAGATTAGGACAATCATGGGAAGGGGAAACTCTCTCTGTGTCATACTGCTATTGTTTTTTTTTCCAATAAAGTCTTTTCTTGTTTTTTTTTTAATTCAATAAAAAATTTTAAATTTATTTATTTTTTTGTTAATTATAGTTTATTCACTTTGTATCCCAGCTGTATCCCGAAGGGGCCCTCGCCCCTCCCAGTTCCACCCTCCCTCCCTCTTCTCCACCCACATCCCTCTCCCAGTCCACTGATAGGGGAAGTCCTCCTCCCCTTCCATCTGACCCTAGTTTATCAGGTCTCATCAGGTGTGGCTGCATTGGAATGGTGCATATGAGTGAATCAGAAATGACAAAGATAATCAGTGTGTCTCTTCATCTTATCTACTTATTTCTGAGTAATTCCATGCAAAAAATTTCTGTTTAGAGCTAACTTTGATATTTATTTATTTTTCTTTCTTAAGTGCACAAATCTTTTGCCTGTGTGTGTACCATGGGCATGTGACCGTAGGAAGAGTCTTCCATCCTTTCAGAATGCAGTTACAGAGAGCTGGGAGAAAGGAACTGGACTAGGTCCTTTGGAAGAGCATTCAGTGCTCATAAATGCTGAGCCACCTCTCCAGACCCCAATTAAAGATTCATTACAAAACAAAAACAAAAACAAAAACAAAAACTTTAAATTACTATCCCAAGAAAACACTATAGAAGACATTGTTTTAAATGTTATATTTATTTACAATTGTCAGGACATTAAAGAGGAAAAAATGAAATAAAAACCATTTACACATAGACACAGGGTGTATCTTGGGTAAATAATTATAATATTTAGTCATTGAAATTTTATGCAATTTTCTTAGAACAAAGTGTAGACAAAGTTAATATCTGATATCTTTAAATTAGTTGCAGCATCATTAAGGACGTGATGAGTGACCTTCAGGCTAACATTGTGGTCAGGCAAGATTCTTTTGCCCCAAGCTTTCCAAGTATTGTATTTTGCTTGATGCTGACACCCAGCATTTAGTTTCACTGTCAGTATAATTTTTTCAAAAACATGTTGTCTGACCACCTGTGTGATATTTTGCTTTAATATCAATTCATCTTCATTAATTATTTTTATCTTTTTCATTTCTTTGAATGTTACAGTAATTATCTGACATTAATGTATGTAAACATATAGTTCTTATCTTTTCCCATGTATTTCTTTTTTTTTTTTTTGAGACGGGTTTCTCTGTTTAGCTTCGCTGTCCCAGACTTACTGTTATAGACTAGGCTGGCCTGGAACTTACACACAGATCTGCCTGCCTCTGCCTCCCCAAGTGCTGGGATCACAGGTTAGCACCTACAGTTGGAGAGAATTTATTTCCCTGAAATAAATAGATTAATAAATACATTCCTTCTGAAATGCAATGACAGGTATGTACCCACAAATATAAAGCACACACACACACACACACACACACACACACACACACACACACTCATATGTAATGTCTGTATTTATTTTGTTAATTACGAGCCAGAGGCCACTTAACCAGAGTACTGTACCAATTAATTCTCTAAGAATGCCATTATTCTACTTAAAATATTTAATCTCCATAAGCATACAAGATTGTGACAATAATTTATAATTATGTAAAATACAGCTAATAGTAAAAACTCAGTAATATTGCTCAATTACCTTGAAACAAAAAAGCATGCATTCCTTTTCTATAAATACAACACTGATGCTTGGGAGTTTAGCAACTCTGTGGACCTGCTTCAGACATTTACTTTACTTCGGGGATTTACTTTACTGAGATTTGCCTTTACTGGGGTTTTGGCATTTAGTCTTATGTCACATCAAGCTGGAATGTATATTCCCCAAATCCTAGCTTTATAGTCTTCATTTCTAACCAATAAATTACATTTATTGTTTTAACTTTACTTTAATCTTTAAAATAAATGTATTTTCTCTAGAATAGTTCCTTTTTCCTCTGTTGCAAAGTAGTTTAATGATGATTATCAAGGCAAAAAATGTTCAATCTATATTAAAATAAGATTTCTAATTTATAACAATTATAGAATGGGATCACAAATTTAATAAAAATGTGTTGCCAAAAATAAATAAGGATAAAAGGTAAAGTTAAAAGTAATCTGTGATAGCTTTCTTCCAGATATAACTATTGTCAAAATATCTTTGGTTAAAAAAGAAAAAAAAATTACAAAAACCCTACAAAACTAAAAATTGCGGCAGATGGCAAGGAAATAAATGGTCAGAGTTCAAAGCTCTTCAAAGCTCTCAAAACAATCAAAAAGCAGTTCTGTCATTGGAAACACCATTGAATCACCTTTGATCTCACGTGGTGTTAGAGGCAGAAGCCCCCAAAATATGCACAGACTTGCCAAGTAGCTAGAGTGCTTGACCTTTGCTACCTCAGGTGAGCCTAAGAATAATAAGCCCCAGCTTAACGGCGGCCTCGGGAAGCTAAAGGATAAAATTAGATTACAAATGTGACAGCTCTTTGAAATCGCTTTTCTCTTGCTGGGCACTTCCTGGCAAGTATATTCTACTCTGCTCTCTGACCTGTCGTCACTCTTGGGAATCACTGTGTCTAAGTTGGGACTCTTCATACTTTTGTTAATGCAGCATGGAAAATCGCCACACTCTGAAGGCTTCTTCCTGTTTTATTGCTGTGATTCTGGAAGGAAGAAAATGACAAGTTTTCTGGAGGGATAGACATTCAGAAAAGTGCTCAAAGAGTAAGGTATTTCTTTTACTGCTCAAAACTATCATGTTAATGTCCCTATAGGATACTGAGTGTTGAAGCAGTGGATTATTGTCATACATACTGCTTCCTTCATTCTTACCATTCTCCTGCTATTTCCCATTTTTCTTCTCAAACACTCTTAGTTCCTCTATGATTTTTTATCAACATTTATCTCTTTATAAAGAGAACTCCTCGACATCTCCTCTTTTCCCCTAGTTACTGAGTCACCAAATATGTAGTTCAGAACTACTCTTCATATTGTTACAGGCAGGAACCCTCTCCCCTCCTCTGTGTCACTCCTCAGGTTCATTATGAAAATAACATATGCAGTAGTAAAAGCTCACAAAACCCAGAAGGCCAGTTCACAAAGCAAAGCAAAATGGTCAAAATCAGTCTCAGATCATAGGGGCTACCAACAGTTTCCTGGCAAATGACCCTCTCCTTGGTCATCTCAAAACAGAGAGGCAATTCTTTAAGATCAGCAGGCAAATCTCCATCCACCATTTGGTCTTCTTTCATGGAAAGTTTGCACGTGTTTTTACACAAAGACTGGCATGATATTCTTTCTAATTTTGTGACCTCCTATGCCTATCTAGAATCAAGGAGTTATAGTATCTGCTTGCTTCCATTTGTTTACTTACTCAGTAGTTTCAATATTCTTAAAAGGTTAAGGAGAGTTTCTTTCTCTTCTGATTCATTCAAAATTGATGGAATTGACAGTTATTCCCATTTTGAAATTCTTTCATCCCTACAATAGTATATTAAAGTAATCAAATTCTGCATGGATAAAGAAAGGTTATTGCAGAACCTGAGTTTATCAGATGAATGTGATTTTGGTGACATTCTTACAATCCTGTCTACTACATACTGTGGTGTTTTCAGTTGAGTCTGCCAATAAGCCTGTGTCTGAGAGTATGGTTGATATGCTCAGTAACATTCCACTGGAGAAACTAATTTTCCCTTTGCCATCAGATACCAGTTGCAAATACCATTCTGTATGGGTGAGGCCCCATGTCAACTGACCCCTCTCAGTGCTGAGACTCCATCTGTCTTGAACCTGTGTAGTTCTTTCAATGATGGCACAGGTCTTGTGAGTTCATACATAAATCATTCTGTGTCTACAGAATAGTTTCATTTGTTTGTTTGTTTGTTTTGAGTCATCCATAACTTCTTGCTATTACAATCTTTCTGTTTCCTCTTCCACACTGTAACTTCTCAGGAGATCATTGATGGTTGGTTATTCTCATAACATTTGTGCCACTGTTACAACAGTATATCTTGTAGGTCAGTAAATATAGGTTACAGTGTTTGTGACTGAGTGTAATTGAGGATCATCTTTCTCCTCCAGTAGCTCACAGAATGTGATCTAGCACCATGAATGCTAGCCAGTAGAAGTGGCACTTCTAGTTAAGCACCATCTCAACTTCTCAGTGTTTGATGACATAAGTAAGTGTTGGTTTCAGAAATAGTATCTCATCATCAGTTTGTGAAAAGCAACAATTGATCTTGGAAATAGACTGTGGCATTAAATGGATTCCATGGGAATTCTTTGTCTAATAAGTCAACAAGCTGTGACCCTATTTACAGCTCTGGAACTGTTAATAAGTGGTTGTAAATATCCACTTGGGGATTCTCACCCATATGATTTGGTGACTCCACTTAGATGTGTTTCTTATATGTATATATTTCAGGGAGCTTCTATAGTAATAGGTTTTGATGTAGTTACTGTTCTATTTGCTGTGAGACTACACCAGGGCCAAGGAAACTGCCTACAAATAGCATTTAATTAAGGGTTTCAGAAGGTGAGCCATGGCACTGTCATAGAAGAGATCATGGAATTAGTGATGCAGCTGGCACTAGAACAGTAGCTGGAAGTTTTTTATCTTTTATCTACAAGTTGGAGTCAAATATAGAGATATTGGGCCTGGCATGGACTTTTGAAACCTTAAAGCCCAACATCAGTGACAAATATCCTGCAATAAGGTAAGACCTCCTAAAACTTCCAAAAACATTTCTTCCAACTAAGTACCAACTATTCAACTATATGAGCCTATGGATGCCACTCTCATTGAAACTAACAGAGGTTTGTTTCAGCAAAGTAGCATGGTACAAATTCAACACAGAAATATTAGTAGTCCTCCTATATACACATGATAAATGGACTGAAATAGAAATCGTATCTTTTGCAATAGCCTTAAAAATATCTTGGGGTCTACTACAGAGGGCCTCTGAAAGACTCTACCCACCAGGGTATCAAAGCAGATACTTAGACTTATAGCCGAACTTTGGGCATAGTGCAGGGAATCTTATGAAAAAAGTGGGGGATATTAAGATCTGGAGAGAAGAAGAGCTCCACAAGAAGATGAACAGAACCAAAAAATATGGGCACAGTGGTCTTTTCTGAGACTGATACTCCAACCAAGGACCATTCATGGAGACAACCTAGAACCCTTTTACAGCTGTAGCCCATGGCAGTTCCACAGTAATGAGAACAGGGACTATCTCTGACATGAACTGATTGGCCTGCTGTTTCATCATCTCCCCCTCATGGGGGTGCAGTGTTACCAGGCCACATAGGAAGACATTGCAGCCACCCCTGATTCGACCAGATAGACTAGGATCAGCAGAAGAGGGAGGAAGACCTCCCCTACCAGTGGACTGGAGAGGAGCATGGGTGGAGAAGAGGGAAGGAGGGTGGGATTGGGAGGGTCGGAGGGCGGGAACTACAAGTGGGATACAAAGTGAACAAACTGTAATATATATATATTATTATATATATTATCTTGTGGTTACTCTATCCAAGCAACTGAAAGACTTACATAGTAAAAACAAGAAAGGAATTGAAGAAGACACCAGAAGATAAAAAGATCTTCGATGCTCACTGATTGGTATGACTAATGTTGTGACAGTGGCCATCCAAACAAAAGCAATCTATAGATCCTCTCAATTTCGATAAAAATTACAACACAATTTTTTATAGAAACTAGAAAATAATTTAAACTTTATATAAAAATAGTAAAATCTAGGATATACAACATTGATCTGAATATTAAAGGAACTGTTGAAAGAAATCACCATCCTAATCTCAAATATTTCTACAGGGGTATAGTAATGAACACAATATGGTATAAAATAAAGAGGTTGATCAATTAAATTGATTTGAAAAAGCAGACATAAAGTCCACACAACTAAAGGTACCAGATTTTTAATGAAGAAACCAAAAACACATACTGTAGAAAATATAGTATTTTCAATAATTGATGATCATCAAGTTAGGTGGCTGCATGAAGAAAGTAAATAGATCTCTACTTATCATTCTGCTCCAACTACAAATGGATCAAAACCTCAGTATAAAATCAGATAATCTAAGAAAGATAAAAGAGAAAGTAGGAAATAGTCTTCAACACATTGGCCTAGGAAAGGACTTTCTGAACAGAACACTGAAAGCACAAGCACACAAAACAACCATTAATAAATGATACCACATGGAGTGGAAAGCATTTATACAGCAAAAGAACATGATCATTTGAACAAAGCAGCTTCCTAAAGAATAGGAAAAATTCTTTAGCTATTAAACATTTGATAGAGGGTATGTGCCTATCACATACAAAGAACTAAAATAATTGAACATCAAGAAGGTGGTCCAGTAAAAAAATGGCATTCAGAACTAAGCCGAGAAGCTTCAAAAATGAAACACAAATGGCTGGGGCACTCTTAAGGAAATTTTCAACATACTTACTCACCAGAGAAAAGCAAATTATAACAACTTTGACATCTTATTCCAATCAGAATTGCCAAGATCATTGAAACAAATAACAGCTCACGATTGTGAGTATGCTCTCATCCGTTGCTGGTGGCAGTGTCATTGGTATAGCCACTATGTAATTTAGTGTGGTAATTCCTCAGGAAGTTGGGGATAGATCAACCTCAAGATGCAGCTAAGCTGCCATGGGCTACATCTGAGCAGGGGTTCTAGGTTATCTCCATACATGGTCCTTGGTTGGAGAAACAGTCTCATAAAGGACCCCTGTGTGCTGAAATATTTTGTCGTTGTGGAGCTACTGTCCTCTCCCGGTCATATTAACTCCCACTTTTATTGTATGATTCCCTGCACTTTGCCAAAGGTTGGTTATGAGTCTCCATATCTGCTTTGATACACTGCTAGCAAAGGTCAGACGGGAAGAGAGGAGGACCTTCCCTAGCAGTGGACTTGGAAAGGGGCAGGGAAGAGATGAGGGAGGGAGGGTGGAATTGAGAGGGAATGAGGGAGGGGGCTACTGCTGGGATACAAAGTGAATAACCTATGATTAATATAAATAATTAATAAATAAAAAACAAGGAAATCATGAAATGTGCATGCAAATGGTGTGAACTAGAAAGAAAAAAAAAAGATGTAGCTAAGCAACCCCTGAGTATATACCCAGAAAACTCTATGTCTTGCTACAGAGACACTGCTCATCCATCGTGGACATTGGTTTATTCATAATAGCCAGAAATTGGAAACAATCTAGATATCTATTAAGATATGAATGGTTAATGAAAATGTGGTAAAGGTATATAATGAAACACTATTTAGGCATTAGAAGACACAAAAATTGTGAAATATGAAGTTAAATGGATGACACTATAAATGACCATCCTGACTGAAGTAACCCTGAACTAAAATAGAAATATTTTATGTTGTTTATGTTGTCTCTTTTATGTGAAAGTTAGCTTTTAGTCTTTCATATATGTACTACAATCTGAATAATAAAAGAGATAAAGTATCTGTTAATGGACCAGGGGCTTGATTGACTCTCCCAAAAGAGAAGTAGAATATATTATAATGGAGAGGTAAAGGGAAAGCTAGAATAGGTGGATTAAATAAGGAGCTAAATGATAAAGAAGGGTTATAATGGAGGGAAAATTGAGAAGGGGGAAAACAATCAGCAATGAAGACCATTTGAACTCCTGCCCTCTTAAGAGTGTAATGGTGGTGAACATATACAGCAACTTATGTAGAGAAATCAACAGTTTGGGGTCTTCATTGAGTCACTTCTCACAGCTCTTGCTTCCTGGAAATTTATTGCTTTCCTTATTCTCCCTTCTACTTTTCTGAAACATGGCTACTTAGGTGACCATGAACCAAAAAAGTCCATGTGGGTTCAATTACTACAAATTTGATGGGGGCTTCATCTCCTGTAAGACCTCCTGTTTTGGTAAATAATAATGCTTATTATTAGCCTTAAATTATTATGACAATATTATCTAACCAGCTATCATACTCAACGAAGGACACAGACTCCTGATAGATTTCATAACTGCCTTATATCACCTTGTACAGATAATTCCATCTACGCTACCTCATCTCTCCCAGCCCCCATCCCATTCCATCTGCTTTAATCATTCCTATCTGGCCTACCTCCCATCCATCATTCCATAAATACTTGCTTATTCTTCCTCTGGACCTATCCTTCAATCCATGCCATTCCTGGAGTCCTTCCACCCAGCCCATGTGGTTCTTTCTAACCTAAGCTATGGTGTATTCCTCCTTCCTCCTCTTGTCCTGTCTGTCCCCTTCTTAAGATCCCTCTCTGTCCTCTAAGCCTATGAGACTTAGCTCTACCCACCTCAAATTTGCCCTGCACCCAGCACACTGGTTTGGAGTATGCTCTGCCCTCCCTTTCCTCATCATTCATTTTCCCTCTTGTGCTCTCCCATCCT
Organism: Rhombomys opimus; assembly: GCA_010120015.1. NCBI lineage: Eukaryota > Metazoa > Chordata > Mammalia > Rodentia > Muridae > Rhombomys > Rhombomys opimus. The sequence continues at coordinate 176,000 of REGO01000378.1, read as the reverse complement.
CAACTTTTTTCATTACAGTAACTTACAGAAAGATATCTCATTGTACTTACTCATCATATGGTCTTCCATACCAGCTTGTCTTGATGAAATATGATTAAACCACTCTACTGCATGGCCCTGAGTATGTGAACTTAACCTTTGTCTGCCTCCTAAAAGAGTACAGCCCATTACAGTGCTGTAATAATGATTTAATCAAAGATACATGAAGTCATAGTGCTTGTAAAATAAAAAAAGAAGAACCCAGTAAATGTTTATTTCTTTTATAAAATCCCAGAAACCCCAGAAAATAAATTATTTCTTGGAATGGGTGTAGCAAAAATAAAAATCATGACCTATCATGACCTGTACTCACTTGGAGGCAAGATATGACCTGAAATACAAGTATTTATTGTTTTCCAGTTACAACAAATAGTTCTTTACTAAAATAAAAATATATATACTGGACTGTAGAACCAATTCAATTTAGAATTACAGTAAGATATAGTATATATGCACTCTATTACTTTTTCTAAACTATAACAACTTCCGAGGTCTGGATAAATATATGAGGCCCTAAGGTTTCAGAAAAAGAGTCACTATCTCTATTAACTTTAGAGCTTAGTTTGAATACTAGAAATTTTACTGAAGTCATTTGTCATTTCCAAGTCCAGGTTAAAAACACTGTATTGCAGTTTTTTTTTTTTTCACAGGATTTTGTCCTAACATTTTCACAATACATTTGCCTGTGGAATATATACTCTAGTACCCACTATATCAACTGGAACATTGTAGAGATTCAGAGAGTTCCTATAAATTTGCTGCATAGAGCTTCCCCACACTAAAACAGTTACAATAATATTTATTTATTGCTTTGCCGATTTACTGTGATGCTGGAATTACAACAAAGAAAGCTTCAGAATTTGTCTATGATCCTGTTATAATGTAACAGTGAGACTAGAATATAGACACTGGAATCAATTTGATCTTTATAAATGAGATGGAGGAAACTATCATAGGGTGCATACGGCTGGGGTTTTGTGGGCGCATTGTTTGGAGTCTGATAATATTCCCAAGGAAATCACAGACTAAATAGAGACAGCTAGTGAACAAAGGCACAGGAGTTTGAACTAGTTAGAGGTGACTGAGGAATCATAACTTTACATTAGTACCTTTGTCTTGAACAAGGAGAAGAGAGTAAAACAAGTCACCATTAATAGCTTTATTGAAGAATAATTGTTAACAATAAAGCTTTACAATTACACCTGAGATTTTTTTGTTTTGTTTTGTTTTTACATTAATTACAGTTTATTTCCTTTGTATTCTGGCTGTAGCTCTCTCCTTCATTCCCTCCCAATCCCACTCTCCTTTCCTCTTCTCCTCCCATGTCCCTTTCCAAGTCCACTGATAGGCGATATTCTCACCAGCAATGGAGGAAGGTACCTCTTTCTCCACATCCTCTCCAGCATGTATTGTCACTTGAGTTTTTTTTATCTTAGCCATTCTGATGGGTGTAATGTGAAATCTCAGGGTTGTTTTGATTTGCATTTCCCTGATGACCAAGAACATTGAGCATTTCTTTAGGTGTTTCTCTGCCATTTGATATACCTGTACAGATAATTCTCTTTTTAGCTCTCTATCCCATTTTTTTTAATTGGATTACTTGATATTTTGCTTTTTAACTTCTTTAGTTCTTTATATATTCTGAATATTAGCCCTCTGTCAGATATAGAGTTGGTAAAGATCCTTTCCCAGTCCGTAGGCCATTGTTTTGTTCTGAGGACAGTGTCCTTTGCTTTACAGAA